>CM057810.1:107086206-107171237 GCA_030067965.1 Latrodectus elegans
ATAACTCTCTTATTGCTAATTATATTTATCAAATCATCTTAATAATAATAAATCAAATTCTTAATAAGCTTACCTTGGGCAGGTTTTCAATTTCTTTATTAAACATATTACTTATTTAAACAGGACAAGTCAAAACTTGGAACAACCATTACATTATCAGTCATTATCACCATTACATTATTCTTTGCTTTCAGTATATCAGTAATAGTCTCGTAACTTCCAGGTGGTGTAGTTTTCTGTACATTTCGAGTAATATTTCCGTCTGGTATATCAAATATAAACGAATTTCTGTTATTATTTACTTTGAACCATGCATGAGTTGAATAATTTCTGATAAGCCTTGTTTCCACTCTCCATTTAGATTTATTGGAGTTGGCAACTGTATTATAAAATTAGAAATTTTATTATACGAAAATATTGCAAAGAGCTATCAATGAGTAGTGTTACATAAAATGACATGATTTAAAATGACTGTTTAAAATGTAGCACTGTCTATTTATACCGTTCTGACCAATGTTTCAAACTAGCATTGAATTTTTCAGAATAAGGTAAGAGTTTTACAAGGTATTCGGTTGAACCATGCCTTTTTCTTTTTTTTTTTTGAATCACTTTTTCTACTGGATAAAATCAGAATCGGTGAGTTTTCGTAGCTCTTGTTAATAAAATGTGCCTTCAATAATTTCACCTGATAAATCTTTTAATTTATAAACTAAAGCGTTTCTTGCTGTGATTTTATGAACTGTGAAAACTTCTCGTGTGTCCAATTTGACTTGTATATCTTTTCAAATAGCAATTTTTCCTTATTTATGCAAACTGTATCTCCAACTTTTAAAAACACTCGTGTACTATATTTTTTCTTATGACTATACAATATTTGCCATACTTGGGTTTCATTATCATGATTCACTGAAATAGGTTTCATTTTTATAATACGATGCCATTCATTATTATAACTTTGTATTAATTTATCAACTACGTCAATATGACTTTTTGTATTCATTTCTATGAAATACTTCCACATTTTGGTTTTCAGTGTTTATTAAACCTCTCTACTACGCTTACTTTTGTATTTGGCTGTAAGTATAAAAAAATTACTTTTCCGTCTTTAAATATTTTTGAAGCACTGTGTTTCTGAACTCGGTTCTATCATGGTGTTACAAAATTTCAGGTGTTTATTCACTAAATATCACATTGAAGGCTCATTTCACACTTCGATCTGTTTTGCCTTTTAAAGGAAAAGCTGAAGCGTATTTTGATAAAATATCTATGCAAGTGAGTAAATGCTTATAACCATCATTAAAATTTGCGAGAGATTGCAAATCATCAAAATCTACTTGAAACTGTTCGTTTAAACCTCCTATAATAACTTTATTTCTTTGAAATTTATGTCTCAAAGGCTTATGTAGAGTATAGGAATAATTTTGTGTGTAACCATTCTTTGATACGTTTTGTTTTTACTCTTCCTTTAAAACTCTATGTAAACTATTACCTCCAAAACTCCCTGGACTTTCCGGATCTCTATACAATTGAGTCGAAACAGCGTCCATTGCATTTGTGTTAACAATCAAGAAAGAATATTAAATGTTGAATGTATTTGCATTTATACTTACATTTAAAATACTCTGTTTACGCGAGACATTAATTTTCATGTTTCTTCTTGTAAAATATTATAATTACAAAATTCATACATTTTCATATTATCTAAAGGAAAAATAATAAATAAATAAACACGCACACAAAACAATGATATTTTATTTAGCATATTTTTTAAATAAATTTATGTGTAAAAATATATAATATTACATTTTTTTATCAAATCCTTTTTGAAATATTCAAATGTATTTTCTGTAAAGTATTTCTCTCATTTAGAATAATGCTATCTAGCATAAATTACTCAGGAAATCAAATGTGACATACATAGCTGGTTTCAGTGCTAAAAATGGTTAATTCTACCTGAGACAGTGATAAAATAAATCAGGAATTTTTAAAAAAATGCATGTAAATTAAAAGTTTCTACAACGTTAGTCCATAATTCTTCAACCAAAATAACTGGTTCTTTTAAACCCTTCTCCTTAAAATATGTCACGCACTGCATTTTAAAGAGTTTGCAACTAATATTGGGTTCCGAGGCTGCTATCAAAAGAACTCGACAAAGTCTCTTCAAAAACACTACGATAAACATCTAAGAAATTCCTTGTGCGGAACATGTGATCTAAAGCAACATTCGCAATACTGTTATAATTTCGCAGCGTATTATATTGCTCTGCAGAAATTGTAAAGGAATTTTTGTTCGTTTCTTGTTTTACACGAATAAACACTTTAACGTCCTTACTTGCAATCTAACTTTCTGATTCAGGTAGGAAAACACTACTTCGTCGATGGTTGTCATTTATAGGCATAGTTTCTCTATCCATAATTTGTTCAATCCACCATGGTCGGAGAATAATTCCTTCACAAGTTGGATAGTAATATTTTTCATATTTCTGATACTTTCTAATGTAAACTGAGACAACTCCACGGAGAACAACTTGAAATTACGCTGAATAAATGTAACATTTCGAAAGCTTGTAAAAAACACTTAATACTTGAGCTAGAATTATTTACCAGATCAACAGCAACGGAATAGGTGCAGAAACTGTATCCTTCCAAGCAGCATAAGCACATTGCAGTACATAGGTTTTTTCCTTGATTGAATATGAATCATGTCATTGAAACACGTTTATTCTCATTATGTCAGTACTTTTTTCGGATAGAAAACTGGTTTATATTTGTTAATAAGTTCTAAAAGAAATGTCAATTTAAGCTTGCGCTCTTACTCGAATTAAGCTAAACGAAAAAAGAATTTCTAGGTATCAGGTTCTGCATATTTAAAAAAAAATTTAGGTCATATATAATTTTTTCTCTATTTAGTTTACTGATGGCGCCATGAAAATTTTATAAAGAAACCAGGTATATTAATTATATGTCATCTTGAATGGCGTTATCATATTTTACTATCAGATTCTTTTATAAAATAAGTAAAATTCGAACAAATAAATTGTTCCAAGTCAATGAGCTGAATGTGGCAGTGGTAGAACCCGCTTAGCATTCCGACGATGGGGGTTCGAAATTAGAAGGAAATTAACTTTTTCAAAAATAGAAAATAAATATTCTGTATCCAAAAATGGCTATAAATTTAGATTGTATATGGCGCACAAACATAATGACGTTAAGAGAAATAAATTTTTGGGATACGTTTCTTCAAAAATAATTTCATGCTCAAGCGCTCTTCCCCGATCTAATACATGACGTCACTACACCAGCCAGAAAACGACTCTCGCCGTTTCACCCAACCACACCTCCTTTGTTTGACAGGGGAGCATGCTCTTTTCTATGGTACTTGCCATAAACCTGCTATTACTACTGATGTCAGTGTCTTGCATAATTTAACTAATTGCTAATGAAAGTGATATTTGCACCATGTTTTGGGCATCGACTTAAATTTATTTAATATTTGCAATCATGTGATTCTGGACAATCTGGATACGATATTTTTGGACTTGTAAATCGTTCTTGATTTTTACTATTTCCTAATCTTATTTCTTGAATTTATTCTGAGGCATGTAAGATTAAAATAAAGATGCTGTATCGTCTCTGACCAATACTTTACACTTAATTAAGTCGATGAGATAAATCACTGAGAATTCTCTTAAGGGTTAAACAAACAATGGCGAAAATTATTGCACAATTAAAATTGCCTAATTCATAATTACTTTACCATTCACTCGCACACACGACTATATAGCAATCTTCTTTTTATAATTATATTTCCAACAATTCAAACTATCCTCGACTGATAATCAAGAAAAAGATGATTAAAAAAATTGGAATGCAAAAGTTCAAGGATCGGGAAAAATGGAGCTGCTTGGCAAAGGAAATTAAAATTCTAAATTAAATGTGGAACTGAGTAAAAGAATGTCAGTCAATAAGACTTTTATCTATTATTTCCTTTTCCTTCGGATTTAAGCTTACAGTTATCATAGAAGTCTAAAAAATTTCGAGACATTAAGGTGATTAAGCTGTGATAATAATTAATAACTTCCCCTGATCAGATGGTATAGATATCAAAATGAGGAGGTCCAGAATCTTTCACACAACGGCGGTTTTGATATTTTACTCTAGACGATATGTGTCGGATCCGACGGAAAAGGACAGCGATGCTTCCATGAAGTTTCACTCCAACCGCCATCATTATCTTTAATCTTCAAAGTGAATTTAAGCATACATTTGGTGCTAAATATAAAGAAATATTCTCCAGGTTGGTCTGGTTAAAATATGAATCTTCAACTTAATTATACACACTTTACTATCTTTTTTTCAGTATAAGCTGTATTACTGAATAAGAGGATAATTAAGGATTGGAAACCATCCCAAAAGAAAACAATATCACAATATCTGAATTAATAAGCAAAGATTCTTTTGGTGGAAAGGCATTCTTAATTCAATTGAAGCTTAGAGATGTTTTCACAATTCACAAAAATAACTAGCATTGAAAGCAAAATCAATGAACTGAAATGGTTTGAAAGAAATATTGTGGGTGAAAAAATTGGGTTATTGGAGTTTTCAGATAAGTCAGTAGACATGAATACAACATTTACTCATATTCACATAAAACTGTTTCATGTTCCATATATTTTAAGATTGCTGTTCACAAGATCTCAAAATCTCTCACAGAGAAAGATTTTCCTTCAAAGTTGAGTACGGTTCCCAAAAATAGCTTGAAGACAACAAATTAATTTTTTTAACATTAATTGTTTAAACATTTTATTCTTAGATTTATCTGGGATTGATGTTATTTATTGACTAATCTATTGATTTTACAGGGGCAAATAAACCAACAAATCGGTAAAGATTAGTCTTGATCACGAGCACAATTAAGGAACTTGCAGACATCAGAGTAAAATCTTTATGCTGTATGCCCGATGAAATATTATCGGGCGTGAAATTATAACCACCAAAAATGTACTTGTATCTCAAGTCTTCTGTTATTTTGAAACAGGTAAGTTTTATTCCAAAATTAATTTATATACAATAGTTTATTTCATAGACTAAAACAGCGTATTTGAAAAATTCAAGCATGTATAAAATGTTTTTGAAAATAATAATTATCTTTGCCTTATATTTCAAAGTCGTAAACTTTTATCAAAATTTTGCCTTTTCCGTTGAAGTATTTGTGACTTTTCTCATTGAGAGTTACCTCTTGATAAAATGGAATATTATACTAAAGACTTTATTTTGTCTATTATTTAGAAGTTAAGCATTCAGCATATGGCCATGATCTTTCTGTTTGTCTGAATCTCTAGAAGTAGCATATGACAAATTGTTCAGTATAAAATCTTTTATTTAGACTTGGGACACCATACAGGCGCTTTGACATCATATTATCTCATCTGCGCATCGACCACGTTCTTTTAACAAATAACTATATTTTATTTAATGAACCAGCACCTTTGTGTCAGAATTGTAAAAATGTTTTAACTATATATCATCTTAATTGAGTGTCTTAGATTCAATAATCCCTGTTTTACTTTTTCACGCAGCTCTGTTTTAAATTTACAAGACTTGATTAGGGAAACATCCCGCCCAAATATTTTTGCTTTTCTAAAGGCTATTACAGTTTTGTATAGTCTTTAATATCCTTTTCATTTCATACTTTTCATTTGAATGATTTGTATTCTTTAACGAAATACAAATTTGTTGAGCTTTTTACCACTAAGAATTTTGTACTTCATCTTTTTTATAATTGATATTTCATTGTATTTTGTATTTCTGATTTGGTGTGTATATTATTTTAACTTTTGTATGGCGCTGTATGTCTTTTATTGGAATTTCTGCCAGAAAAGACTCAGTAATGAAATGATTTGAAAAAGATGAGTCGTTTCAATAGCTGCGAGATATTAAAGCATTATTTTCTGTAAAATTAGTAATAGCGCGTAGATTTGCTTTTATGATTTTAAGAACTGTACTTTATATAATACTTTTAAGAACTCATTATGAATAATACACTACTGGCCATTAAAATTGCTATACCAAGAATGCGACATGCTACAGACTTGAAATTTATACGAAAGGAAAAAGGTGCTGTGATATGCAAACGATTAGCTTTCCAGCGCATTCAGACAAAACAGGCGCCAGTAGCGACACCTACATTGTGTTTAAATGAGGAAATTGTTCAGCCGGTTCCTCATACGCAAATTGTATTTGAAAGTTGTTGACTGGTGAAAAATTGTTGTGATGCCTCGTGTAAGAAGGAGAAATGCGTACCAGCACGTTTCTGACTTCGATTAAGGTCGAATTGTAGCGTACCGTTATTGCGGTTTATCTTATCGCAGTATTGCTGCTCGCGTCGGTCGAGATCCAATGACTTAGCAGAATATGGAATCGATGGGTTCAGGAATGTAATACGAAACGCCATGCGGGATCTCAATGGCCACCTATCACTAGCAGCCGAGAAGGCAGGCATATTATCCGCATGGCCGTAATTAATCGTGAAACCACGTCACGAGCCGTGAGTCAAGAAACGGGGTCGTTTGGAAGACAACAAGTGTCTGCACGAATAGTTCGACGACGTTTGCAGCAGCATGGACTCTCAGCTCAGAGACCATGCCTGCAGCTTCCCTTGACGCTGCATCATAGACAAGAGCGCCTTTAATCGTGTGATCAACGACGAAACTGGGCGCACGAATGGCTAGACGTCATCTTTTCAGATGAATCCAGGTTCTGTGTACAGCATCATGATGGTCGCATCCGTGTTTGGCGGCATCGTGGTGAATACACACTGGCAGAGTGCCTTCGTAATCGTCATACTGGCGCATCACCTGGCGTGATGGTATGAAGTGCCATTGGATACACGTCTCGGTCACCTCTTGTTCGCAGTGACGGTGCCTTGAACAGTGCACGTTACATTTCTGGTGTGTTACGACCCGTGGCTCTACCCTTTATTCGAACCCTGCGAAACCCTACGTTTCAGCAGGATAATGCTCGATGCAATGTTGCCGGTATTGTACGGACCTTCCTTGATACGGAACATGTTCGGCTGTTGCCCAGGCCAGCACGTTCTCCAGATATTTCACCAATAGAAAACGCCTGGTCAATGGTTGCCGAGCGACTGGCTCGTCACCAAACGCCAGTCACTACGGTTGATGAACTGTGGCATCGTGTTGAATATGCATGGGCATCTGTACGTGTACATGCAATCCAATCTCTTTTTGACTCAATGCCCAGGCGTATAACTCCTGTTATTACTGCCAGAGGTGGTTGTTCTGGGTGCTAATTTCTCAGGATCTAGCCAGCCAAATTTTTTGAAAAAATTTAATTACTTGTTATTTTTAGTATAATATATTTGTCCAATAAATATCATTTTGTTATCTGCATTTCTTCCTGTTGTAGCAATTTTAATGGTCAGTAGTTTATAATATTTTAAGCCTCTTTAGCATTTAAATGTCAATGATCTTTGACGTCCCATTGTGGATACATAGCATGAGGCATATTTCAATTTAATTTGTTTCTAATCTTAAGTATTAATGAGTTTTCTTGTTATCGATTAGAGAAAGTATTTAAAAAAGTGTTATTGTTTCACGGAATTTTTTTTTTCAGGTTTGGATTTCTCCACCTTGTTTTGCAGTTTATGGTCCAGTGCTTAGTGATGACACAGTTTATTCCTTTTTAGACAGCATTACTGTAAATATTTTATTAAGTTAATCTTTAAAATATTTCTAAACATGATTGTATGTTTATTTCTCTTTCATTTTTTTTAACAGGTTTCCAAGTGGAGTTCCATGATTAGATATTTCTGTTACTATCCATCAATATACAGTAAGTTTGCTCTTTTATTTTCATTTTTGGGAGATAGTATTTTGGTTTTACCCATATAATCTTTATGAATTATTCCGTACATCCTCACTATTATTTAACTGAATATATAATTTTATAAATAATTCACCAACCTCTCTCTCTCTTTAAAATGTTATTGAAATTTCTACAATTTATTCCATAAAAACTATAAAGTTGTTATACCATGTAATATACTTAAATCTTAAATCTATTTTTGTGTGGTGGATCTGGACACCATACAAAGAAATCCATAAATGAAATCAAACAAAACTTCACTATTATAGTCATAAAATGTTTTTGTATCAATTTAAAAAGTAATTTTTATGTTGCGTACAAGGACGGTATTAAAAAAATCCTCACTTAGAATATAACTAAAAATTTACGAAATTACAAGGAATTGGTTAAATATTTGGTAAATTAATTGGTACAGTTTTGAGAGTTATTTACTGTATTACAAAGAATCGGTTTTGGGAGATCAAGACACGAGCTTAGTACATTCAGGTTAGCGATACTCGAGTAATATCAAAGCGAAAACGCAAACTTAATTCAAATATTTCAAATGAAAGATAAATATGGTGATAAGCAAAATTATATAGGCAAGTACTAAATTAGGAACTTATAGCATAGGATATATAAATGTAATATGCATTGACGTAGCTATACATACATAATGTAAGTGGTTGAAGCAAAACGTTTGCAATATGATATGAAAAATCGGAGAAATAAATAGGCGATCAGTCTAATTTAATCATGGAAATATTCATCAATTATTTTCCTGTTTGATTGAAATTTTTCTCTGTAAAACAGAAAGATGTATAGCTAAAATATTTCAGAAAATCCGGTTTACTTGTAGTTTATATCAATAATGAATATTATGAGTAATTGAAGATTCTGCAATCATACTAGGGTCTCTCTGAAAGTTTCGAGATACAACTAGGTTTTTAAAGTTACATTTACAAAATTTTAGGTGTGTTCAAAGTAATCTACTCCAGCATCAATGCACTTTTGTAGACGAAATTTCCACAGATTAAATCCTCGATCCATTCATTTCTGTCATCCGGTTGTGTTCAAGATTTCCAAAAATTGGATTCCCTTGCTGGCAAGGGGTATGATATCAAATTCACCTAGGTCTCGAGGGAAATGAAAAGGCAGATGTGGCTGCTAAAGCAGCATCAACTCCAATGCCATCATCCATCCCCCTTTCAGATGTGAGGTAGTGTGTTAAAAATCTTGTCTTTTCTCTCTTCCAGGAGTTTTGGAGCATGCAGGTCACTAACAAATTGTGCGCCATTTTTCCATATCTCATAATCAATTTTACCGCTACGAAGTGCTGATGTTAGATTAACTCGCCTTCGTATAGGACACACACACGTTTCACACATAGACATTTGTTTCTAAACGAATTAAATCCTTGGTGTGAAACGTGTGATGAACCTTTCACTGTCTATCATATTTTAATTTCATGCCCATACAACTAACCAATATCGTTTACTCTTTTTTAACTGTGATATTTTAACCTTGTTTGATTTGCCTGGGGAACCACCCCACAGGAACCTATTTGCCTTTTTAAGAGCGATAGGTTTTTTTTATATCATATTTAATTTATGTTTTAAAATTATATATATATTTTTGATTTTCCTTTTATACTTTATATTTGGATTTTAATTTAAATATATACACTGTTTTTTGTTTTTTAAAGTTTTAATGTTTGCGTTTAAAAAATAACTAGAAAAAAACATATAGAAAATATCAGAAATATATTTCTTGGCGCAGCATGTCCAATTTTACGTAAACATGCGCCATAAAACCCAACGAACCAACCGAGCCATTCATTTCTTAGAATAGATGAAAAGAATTCATTTATAGCCACATCAATCTCTTCTTTTGAATGAAATCGACGTACACGGAAGTTCTTTTTTAGATTTAAGAACAACCAAAATTTGCGCATAGCTAGATCAGGTTAATACGGTGGATGTTCGATCACTATAATTTGTTTTTGTTCAAGAAACTCAGTCGTTAATCCGAATGTATGTGAAAATGCATTGTCATTGTGAAGCATTAGTCCGCTGACATTCAGTAATTGTAGAATTTCTTTAAGACATTTAGTGGTATAACAGTTTGCTTTAACCATTTTCTGTCCTTGAAACTTGATGGCTTTGACCAATCCCGTACTTCTGAAGAAAACGGCATACATCGCTTTTTTCAGTGCGCGTTGTTTTCTCACCATTGTCGGCGTGGGATCATCTTCGAAGACCCATACTTTGCTTTCTTGACGTGTTGGAACGTCAAAAAACGGTATGTACGTTTCATAACCTGTTGCAGTTTTAGAAATGATGCGGTGGCCACCATCATTTAGCAATTTAAGAGTTTCTTTACTGATTCTGACACGCTCCTCTTTTTGGTACTCAGTTAGATTATGGGGAACCCAACGTCAAACTATTTTTTTCATATTTAATTCATGAATTATTTTGTGTATGGCTGCTGATCCAATGTTAAGTTCCTTCTATATCATTTGGTGGATAAAGCGATTATCATCCGTTAACATTTTTCGTATGGCAGACACATTATCCGGGATAACTGCCGACGCCGGCCTTCCTGTGTGCTCTTCATACTGAAGAAAATTGTGACCTCTTCTAAATACTCTAAACCATCTGAATACAGTAGCACGAGCTGGAGATTCATCACCAAATGCTAATTGATACCGTTGAACGCATTCTTCTTGATTTAATCCTGCTTTAAAATCGTAGAAAATCATAGTGCGAAAACGTTCTTGCGTCAACTCCATTTTCTCATCTGCTTAAAATATATTCTACGCTAAGCAAGTTGAAGCAAGTCAGTAAAAAATCGTCTTCTGTGTTAAAATACTTAGAATTTTAAAATTAAACCGTTATTTTTATCTTGTAAATTCTCGTCTGCGCTTATCTCAAAAAATTTCAGAGTAACCCTCGTATAGTAACATTGTACAATTAATTATACTTGTTAAGTGCAATATATTACTATAGTGCAATATATTACTACTCTTATTTCACTTATTTCTGAGAATTCGTATACCATCTTTTAAGATGAATATGTATCCTATACTTCAGTTCACCTATTTCTGAGAATTCATTTTCGATCTTGTAGGCCTTTCAGGGTTTTTATTTTCGTCAGTTGAACACAGTTGTCACAATCCATAGGTTTTCCAGTGAACTGTTATTTTCTCCTCTCTGATATACCTCCCTCAGGGGGTTTACCTTCTTAATGTAAATATGGGTGTCGCATTCCCGAGATATCCTAGCCATCTTTATCCTTTTCTCCCCTTGTCTTCTACTTTTCCTGATCTTTCTTTCCCTATTCTTTGTTGTTGTCAAGATCAAGACATTCTTCTTATGTTGCACCTTGGTATTCAATGGGTTTTACGTTGTATTCCCATTGGTATTCCACACACTTCATATGTTGACCGTGTATGGCGTCTTGTAAGGGGAAATTGGTGTCCTGGGATTTCTCAGTGTTTCCTTTGGCCCAGTTATCTCTGTAAATGGATGGCTTGAGTGATCCCGCTGTCAGTCAATCAACTGGTGGTATATTAAAAGCATTTTCTGCCTTGCATGGTGCTGTAGGGATAATCTTACATTCTGGATTGTGCGGACATTTCCGCTAGATCCTTATTCCAACATTCAGTACTGTTTCCTGGTGATACTTTAAGGTAAATGCCGAACCTGGTTTTTGCCAGAGGCGGTAACTGTCTTCCCTTGTTGGGCTCTTGTGATGGGCGTGAGTACACTGGGATGAAGAGTTTTCTTACTCATGGGTGCAAAAATTTTAGGCCATGACGAGGGTGTTAAGTAGTCACAATTTGCTAGTAAGCTTGACAAATTTGTAAATATTTATCCAAAGTTCATATTAATACAAAACAATGAGGGTATGTTTAAGCAAATGTCACCTTTCAAAATCCTTTAACAGATTAAGGCTATTACAGGATAACCTAGTAATATAAAAAAAGTTAAGGTCCCGAGATTTACTAATAGAGCTCTCAATCGAAGTTCCTTTTATTGTTAAAAGTTTTTGGAGAAATTCCCATCATATTCAAGTCATAAATCACTTAATGTCGTGGTGTTATTTTAGAGATAGACCTTTATCAGTATCTGAAAATGAGATTCTGGAAGAAATAAAAGATCAAAATGTATACAATATCCGTCGAATCACCATCCATCAAAGTGAAGAAACTTTTACCACAAAAGATCTTATTAACTTTTGACTCTCCTAATCTTCCCAATTCAATAAATGTAGGTTATCTGAACTGTCCTGTCAGACCTGGTACCTCATATGATGCTTTAATAGTAATATATTTGGTGGACACTCTAAAATGTTTTGCAGATTAAAAGCTACATGTACTTGATGCTTAAGTCTGGAACCCCAGGGATCTGATTGTAAATCTGAATTGTTTTGTATAAACTATAAAGGAAATCATTGAGCATCTCCTAAAACCTACTCACACTATAACAAAGAATCTTATGTAAAAAAGCTAAAACACAAATTTAAGACAGCATTATTGTAAATATCTTATTAAGTTAACCTTTAACAATATTTCTAAATATAATCGCATTTTATTTATTTATAATTCATTTTTTTCACAGGTTACTACGTGGAGTTTAATGATTAGATATTTCCGTTACTATCTATCAACATTCAGTAAGTTTTTACTTTTATTTTCAACTTTGTTAAAGTTTTGTTTTTCTCTCGTAATATTTTGTATTTATGCCAGACATCTTCAATATCATTTACCTGAATATATCATTTTATAAATAATTGAATCACCTCTTTAAAATGTTATTAAAACTTCTATACAATTTATTCCGTAGAAACTGTAATTTTGTTATACCATGGAATTTACTGAAATCTATTTTGGTGCGGTGGATTTGGACACCATACTAGAAAATGCACAAATCAAAGAAAATATTATGGGTATAACTATAAAAAGTTCTTTTTATGTTGTGTACAAGGACGACAATAAAAAATTCTCGCGTAGAAAATAATTAAAAAATTTACAAAATTACAAGAAATTGGTTAAATCTATGGTAAACTAATTGGTACAGTTTTGAGTTATTTACTATATTAAAAAGAATCGGTATTTGTAGATCAAAACACGAGCTTAGTACATTAAGGATACAGCGATGCTCAGAAAATCAAATCTTAAAAGCGAACAATGAAAAGTATTTCAGTATTTCAAATGGAAGATCACTAATGGCGTTAAGCAAAATTATATACTTCAGTACTAAACTAAGAACTTGATAGGACAGAGGATACATGGATGTAATGTGTACTGGGGTAATAATACATACATATCATAAGTTGTTGAAGCAAAACATACGCAATATGATATGAAAAATCGAAAAAATGAATAGGCTCTATGTCCATTTAATTTTTTCATGGATAATTTCATGAGTTATATTCCTGTTTGACTGAAATGTTCGAATAATACAAAAAGCCGTTCAAACAAAATATTATAGAAAAGCCGATTTGATTGTAGTTTATATGAATAATGCATATTATGAGAAATCGAAGTTTATTTAGTTATATAGTAATATTGCAATTAACTATACTTGTTAAGTGCAGTATTACTATTTAATTCCATCTTTAAATTTACTTACTTCTTAGAATTTGTATCCCATCTTCTAGGATAAATAAGTGCCCTATATTATAGTTCAACTATTTCTGAGAATTTGTATGTCTTTCAGGGGGATTACCTTCTTTAAATAAACATGAGAAAAGGAAAAACTGGTTAAAAAAAAAAAAACTTTCCCCACAGACAGCTTTATATTATCTTTTGACTGTCGTAATCTTCCCAATTCATTAAAAGCAGATTATCTGAACTGTCCTGTCAAACTATATATCCCAATCCCCATACGATGGTTTAGTTGTAAGAGATTTGGAGACTCTAAAATGTTTTGCAGATCAAAAGCTACATGTACTTAATGCTGAAGTCGGTAACACCAGGAATGTGACTGTAAATCTGAACCGTTTTGTGTAAACTGTAAAGGAAATCATAGTGCATCTTCTAAACCTTCTCACACTTGCGATAACAAAACATCTTGTATCAAAAGGCTAAACGATTTTAAAATACCGCAAAAAGTTTTAAGAAGACATATGCTCATGCACTGAAAATTACAATATCAACTGCTGTACAAAGATACACTTTATCAATTACAATTATTTTAATACCTGAATCACAAAACATACCTGCTACAGAGAAGTCTCTCTTTATAAAGTCACAAAAAACAAGCGACTCTGATACTAGAAAAAAGCTTAAGGTTAAAGATCAATCAAATGTAACAATATTTAAAGCCCAATTTCCTGCAGACAGCCTTAGTGATATGGATACTGATATCGATAATTTTGAGTTGATTGCAATGAACATATGTTATTATCGTAAAGAGAACCCTTCATAATGGTGATCCTCCTTTCTTGGAATTCAATTTCGTATCACTAAACATTTATTTTACCTCCACGTAATGATTTTTCCCTACACTTAAAATAAACTATTACATCAACTTCCTGTTCCTTTTGTATTAATAGGTGATTTTAATGGTCATAGTGCTCTGTGGGTAAGTGCAAATACTATTTCTCGTGGTCAATAAATCGAACAGATAACTGACCAATGGCTCGTCTGCTAAATAACAATGAAAAAAACACTGATATAAATGATCGCAAACAGTGATATAAATGATGCTGTTATTATAAATGATGCTGTTATTGAAGTCACAAATACTATTATGAAAACTGCTGAAATAACCATCCCAAAATATTCTTCTTTGATTTTTCTTGTATTGCACTTAAATAATTGTTAGTTCAGACATTTTAGAAGCATTTTCTATTTTAGTTAATTTTTGCCATTGTTTTAATATATTGTCATGTAAATTTAGGATGTTGGGTTCTGCAATTGCTGTGATAGGTCTGCCTATCAAAAAATGGCCAGGTGTCTACACATCATTATCATTTAAGTCAGATGATAGGGGAAGCAAAGGGCGGGAATTAAGAATTGCCTGAGTCTGATCAATTACACTTAGGAATTCCTCAAAGGTTAGTTTTAAATTGCCTACTACACGTTTAAGATGGTATTTCGCGGATTTGTCACCTGCCTCCCAAACTCCACCATGACTCGGGGATCTAAGGGGGATGAAAGTCCACTCAATGTTTTCCTTGAACAAATAATTACTGAAATTTTCGCCTAGAGTGCTAACTAATTTACTCAATTTCTTTAATTCGGAGTTTCTGCCAACCAAATTAGTAGCGCTATCAAAAATATGTGGGCACTTTTCCCTCTTCTGCTAAAAGATCTCTTAAGTGTAGCTACAAAGGCATCCCTAGAGAGGTCCGTTACCATCTGTAAATGACAAGCTTTAGCCACAAAACAAATGAGAATACACACATACACATAAATTTTATACTTTCCTTCTTTGATTGGGATATTTTATATAAAAAGGACCAAAAAAATCTACCCCTACACAATTGAATGGAAAGTTTGGGGTTACTCTCTCTTCAGGTAAATCTCCCATGAGCTGTTGACAAGGTACTGGTTTTGCTTTAAAGCAAACAACACAATCGTGCACAAGTTTTCTACATAGGTAAAATGATTATTAGGTTCAATTCTCACAGTAGTTTAAAATTTCTGTGTTTTTTCAATTTGTTCTATTTCCCAAAAATTCCGCCTAATTTTTTTTTTGTCGGCACCCTCGTTTAAAAGCCCACAGTGTACATTAGTCTCAGTTACTATTGGTACACTACCCCTCACTGCAAATCCGAATACTGTGTTTTGTAAAATTAATTTAGTATTAGTAGGGTAAATTCTGTCAGGTTTTAGTAGTCCATAAAAATTATCTGCTCCCAGAATGAAATCTGGCGCAGCTTGTCCTTATCTGGACCTTGCGCCATAAAAACCAACCAACCAACCCGGAATGAAATCGATTGAGCCTGGAACATTAAATCCCGAATCCGTTATTTTAATGCTTTTTAATTCCAAAACACAAATATTAATTTGCCTTAAAGGGGTCAAATTTGTAACACTGAAAACAACCAAAATTCTAAACCTAAATTCTAATTTGAAATTTCTTATATAATTAACATTGGTAAAATTAACTTTAAATTTATTGGTCGGACACATTCCATTTAAACCTGAAACTCCAATATTTATTTTTCCTTTCTTAAATTAAGATTGTCAACGCAACTCTTACTTAAAAAAAATTAGCACTGGCTCCAACGTCTAATAAACCACGAACGCGTAAAACATTTCCCAAGTTATTGGTTAAAAAACAAATAAAAGTGCAAAGTAATACATGTAAATTAGTCAGTCACATACCTCAATTACGCTGACGATACTCAGCAGAGTCGTAAATTATCTCTCATAGCCATTATATAGATCCATAGATTGCTGGTTTTCTCCTGCGAGACTATGACCAAAATAAAATAGCTCTGTTTTTAAGTCAATGAATACTCACTCAAGGACTGTATAAGACACACACTTTATTTCTCTGACTCTCATATCACTACTGCCGGTTTCTTTTTTATGACTCAAGGAGAGCGCTTGACCCACCTCTATGCAAAATTTCGTAAATATCTAATGAAATTATATACACACACTAATATAAAACAAATCAATAACGTTTAAAAAACAAATGAAAAAAAAAACTATATTGTAAATAAACAAATAGTGTATAAATGGAAAATCATTTAATTTGGAAAGAGAACAAATTTAATACACTACTGGCCATTAAAATTGCTACACCAGGAAGAAATGCAGATAACAAAATGGTATTTATTGGACAAATATATTATATTAGAAATAACAAGTGATTAAATTTTCAAAAAGTGTGGCTGGATAGATCCTGAAAAATCAGTACCCAGAACAACCACCTCTGGCAGTAATAACAGTAGTTATATTCCTGGGCATTGAGTCAAACAGAGAGTGGATTGCATGTACAGGTACAGATGCCCATGCAGCTTCAACACGATGCCACAGTTCATCAACCGTAGTGACTGGCATTTTTTGACGAGCCAGTCGATCGACAACAATTGACTGACCAGACGTGTTTTCTATTGGTGAAAGATCTGGAGAACGTGCTGGCCAGGGCAACAACCGAACATTTTCCGTATCAAGGAAGGTCTGTATAATACCGGCAACATGCGGTCGGGCATTATCCTGCTGTAACGTAGGGATTCGCACGGCTCGAGTAAAAGGTAGAGCCACGGGTCGTAACACACCAGAAATGTAACGTGCACTGTTCAAAGCACCGTCAACGCGAACAAGAGGTGACCGAGACGTGTATCCAATGGCACCCCATATCATCACGCCAGGTGATGAGCCAGTATGACGATGACGAATGCACGCTGCCAGTGTGCGTTCACCACGATGTCGCAAAACACGGATGCGACCATCATGATGCTGTACACAGAACCTGGATTCATCTGAAAAGATGACGTCTCGCCATTCGTGCGCCCAGGTTCGTCGTTGATCACACCATTGAAGGCGCTCTTGTCTATGACGTAACGTGAAGGGAAACCGCAGCCATGGTCTCCGAGCTGAGAGTCCATGCTGCTGGAAACGTCGTCGAACTGTTCGTGCCGACACTTGTTGTCTTCCAAACAACCTCGTTTCTTGACTCATGGTTCGTGACGTGGTTGCACGATCCATTACGGCCATGCGGATAATATGCCTGTCTTCTCGGCTGCTAGTGATAGGTGGCCGTTGAGATCCCGCATGGCGTTCCGTATTACCGTCCTGAACCCATCGATTCCATATTCTGCTAACAGTCTTTGGATCTCGACCGACGCGAGCAGCAATACTGCGATAAGATAAACCGCAATCCCGGTACGCTACAATTCGACCTTAATCGAAGTCAGAAACGTGCTGGTACGCATTTCTCCTTCTTACACGAGGCATCACAACAACTTTTCACCAGGCAACAACGTTCAAATGGAATTTACGTATGAGGAACCGGCTGAACAATTTCCTCATTTGAAAACAATGTAGTTGTCGCTATTGGCGTCTGCATTGTCTGAATGCTCTGAAAAGCTAATAATTTGCATATCACAGCACCTTCTTCCTTTTGTATAAATTTCACGTTTGTAGCATGTCGCCTTCTTGGCGTAGCAATTTTAATGGGCAGTAGTGTAGTTTATCTTCTGCTCTCGATTTCAAATTTTTATCACTAGGCTAATGTTTGATACTGTGAAGAATTGTATTACTAACCAAAAACTTAAATTAAAAAAATGTATAAATTATATAAAACCAGATTCCTATATAGATACTACTCTATTAAATCAGAAAATGAAATAATACATATTTTGAATCTTTATTTCATTCAAATTATAAAACTCAACAATTCTTATACGTAATATAAATCTTATATATTAAAATCTTTTACTAATCTGTGAAAAAGAAATCAGTTTTCGATTTTAAATCAATAAACTTGGTTACTTAATCCTACACAACATCAAATAATTCTAATAACGTAAGATATTTTAAACATTATGAAAATATCTTTTTAAATCCTTAACAATGAAAAAAAAAAACGCATACTATTTAAATTTCAAATAAATCAGTTTGATACATTACAAACAGCAATCAAACACATTAATAAATCTCACATTACTTCAAACATCATTGTAATAATATACTTTCGTTTGCGCATAACGAAATTAAAACCATTTCTAAAGTATATTCCTTTCATGAAATATGTATTATATATGTGAAACATAAAAAAAATTATCAATATAATCGAACTTTTGATTTTACGCATTAATCTATGACAACATAGTTATTTTAAATTATTCCTACCTGAATTAAAATACCCCAACCACATAAAAATTATGAATTATAAATTTACAATAAGATATTTCTGTTATAAAAAATACTTCTCTGTAAATTCGAATACACGAAATACAGAAATTAGCTTTTGTAATATAGAATAAACCATTTACAAACTTATAATTTGATATAACATGAAAAACCACGAAGGATCAGTTTTACTGTATAATCACTCTTGGCGAGTTTTTTTGGCGACAAATTTTGACAATCATTTTACTGGAAACCCGGCAAACTAGTATTTTGGCAACCCTATTTGTTATTAATATCTCATGAATATTTACCGATTTAAATTCATTAATATAAAATTTAATCAAAAAATTTTATGGAAAATTTAACACATAAACTTTATTATTTTACCATTGATGTTTAAAATCTATAAATGTCCGTTTTATGTTAATATTGTAAAATTCGTTCAGTGTATTGTTAGATAGTTACAATGTATGAAATATTTGTTATTTCATCCATTTTTCCTCCCGCCTTTTTCTCCGATTCGGAAATTCTTCATACGATCACCCTTGGCGACTTCTTGAAAATTTCGCCAAGATAGGGAGTACGGTAAAATTTTACCAACCCTGTAAATAAGATTGGAACACTAAATATTTTACAAATTTAGATAACATACTCAACTATTTATTTTCAATAGTAGGCATAGAAAGATAGATCAAAAACGGTCTCCCTGTATTCCAACATTCCGGCACTTAATCCATTATAATGCACATAACTAAATTCATCATTGAATGCTAATGCAAAGCATTATAAAAGCATCCAAAACCACTGCTAACAGAAGATAAGTTTGTTATGAAACAAACTAATAACTCCAAATTTTCAAAACAAACACATTTAAATAGCAAAGAAACTAAATTACAAAGGAGTCATATCTGGGTTCGTTAATAACTCTCTCACGCCTGCTTAGCGCACAAAAGTAAGTATCAATACAAAGAAGAAATGTAGCTTCATCCGACTGCTCTTGGCACCAACCGTCTCCCTACTCCTCCTCCCCGTCAGAGGCTCTTGAGATCTCAAGTGTTGACTATGAAACATTACACCCCATATATTATATTTGCTCAAGAAGTACGAGAAATCTCATAACATTCTAAAAGTTCTTCCCAACAAGTCTTGGGGTGCTGATTGAACCTCATTATGCAGAATATACCACTCTGTTATACTGTTTCGTATCTATTATGGCAGCGTGATTTATGGCTTAGCTTCAAAGTCTGCCCTAAAATGGTTAGAACCGAGTCACCATGCTGCACTTCCTATCTGTAGCGCAGCGCTTCACACCTCACCTGCCAACAGTCTCTATGTTAACTGCAATATACCTCCTTTAAAACCATTGCGCATTAACCTTTCCCATAATTATTATTTCAAGAGTTTTTTTACTCCAAGCCGTCCACTAAGATCTGTTAAAGTTAACTCTACGTTAGAGATTTTTAAACGCTCACCCTTCTTGCTCTCTTCCCATTTATGCCAGGATTCAACCTCATTTAGAGGAAACTGATCTTCATTTAATTCTAATTAAGATTGCTGACTACAATAGCAGTCCTCAATGGGCTTTTCCACAAATACGCTGTTTAAACAATTTAGCTCATTTAGCAATGAGCATACTGCTGCTATAATTTTCAAACGAATGTATGGCATTCATCGGAATCAATTTCATGATTACTTTCCAATCTTTACTGGTGCATCAAAAACAGAAAGACGTGTCAGCTGTGGCATAGTTTACGGCACTAATGTGTATAGTTGGCTTCCGTCAATCTTTGTCATTTACACTGCTGAAGTTTTCACCAATTTGAAAGCTTTTTACAGCGTCAAGTGCTCTCGACGCCGCCAATTCTGCATTTGTACTGCTGAGATGGCTGCCGATTGGTCAGCGTTCTTGCCTTCGGTTCAACAGTTCGTGGGTTCGAATCCCACCTTGGGCATGGATGTTTGTAGTGGTTCGGAATCCACTTTAAACCGTAGGTCTCGGTCTGATTATCCATCGTGTGCAAAAAATGACCGTTGAGCGACAAACAATGCATCAATCCAATCAATCTGTATTTATACTGACAGTATGAGCATTATGAAGCAGCTTAATTTTTCGCAACATTTTCGTTCTCTTATTAATACAATCTTAATGATCTTCCCACTCATTGCGATAATGGTATGTTTTACTTTTAGCACTGGTACCTGGTTGAGTCATTTCAGAAGGGCTATTGAAACAACAAATTATAATATCACTGCGGTAGAAAGAGCGACCTGCAACGTAAGACGATTAATTGAGTCGATTAATCAGGTTGAACGTAAATGGGAGGGTGTGACAGGTAGACTCGCCGTGTCGCTATATCTACTGGGTATAATCTAAGCATTGTCAAGTTGTTTCGATTTAATTCTCCACTGTAAAACAATAAATTCATTGGATTATTTTTGCAAAATTTGTTACAGATTTTAAAGCGTAAACAGTAGTAAATTATTATTTTAATTAATTCATTACTTCTATGTCATAAGCCATAAATTAAATTGTTAATATCCGTGGTCATTATCGTGATAGTCGCACGGACTACCTAAAATGTCTTCGCTGTCTACGACTTAGCCACACTTGATATATATATATGCATGCATGCATAGTGTGCCATAAATTCGTGCAAACTTTAAAAATTAATTAAAAAAAAGTACTAATGATATTAAAAAAGTGTTGTTTACACCAATGGCATCAAAAAAGGCGGATTTTTTTTATGAACAAAAAATTAGTTCTAAAAATGGCCGATAGGTGTCACTGCAGTGTTTACACGAAGGTGATTTATGCAAATCAGGTTGACAATAAGACACCTGAATGGACATTGACTCATTTAATGCCGCCCCCTTAGTAAAAACATTTTTTTTTTTTTTTGCGAACGTTTGATGAAGACAAAGCGATAAGTTGAAGCTGTAGGATCAAATGTCCGTCACGATCATCAGTTTTGATTTTTAGTCTGTAGATTTTTGGCTGTGGTGTTACTTGAAATCCCTGACGTACCGGTCCGCCCATTCCACACTGACGGAACTTAAAGAAATCATTCAGCAGGTCGTGCATGGGATTCCTCCAGACATGCTGTAGTCAGAGGTGTTGAGACTCACTTTACTTGCCTCATACAATCTGGTCAAGGTCATATTGAACAACTTCAACTTAAATAAATCTTTGAAAATCCAGAATTGTATTAGGAGTGTGTTAATTTGCTTAAAACATTCGTCATCATTGCCACCTATTGTTATTTTAAACTAATATTTTTTGGTTTTAAAAAAAATACGCCTTTTTTGTGAATCTGCTTTTTTTGTTTCCTGCAAACCACAATTTTTTTTAACACATTTGCTCTTTTTAATTAAGTTTTAAAGTTTGCACGAATTTATGACGCACTCTGTGTGTGTGTAAAATTTAATCACATTTTATCGGTAATGTTACATTTATTTACATTATATTGCCGATGAGGTGTATTTATGAGTGAATTAATAGCATAAAAATATTTGACTGAATACTTACTATGCATTTTGAAATGCGCTCAATTTATAAATGAAGGATTTTAATTTATCGCAGAAGATGCAAATTGTTTTTACTAATGTATTCAAGTGTGATAAAAATCAACCCCCACTAACAGCAGTGAATTTAATAAGTTGTTTATCAATAGTTTATGTTAGTGTTTTTGTAAATAGCGATATAAATTAATACTCGATTCAATGAATTTATGGTTATATTGGCGACTGCCACATGGCCAAGCTGATAGCTAAGTGGTTCGCGCTCTTGCCTGCGGTTCAACAATTCGTAGATTCGAGCCCCATCTGAAGCTCCAAGTTTGCAGTGGTGCATAACCTGTTTCAAGTGTAGTGCCCGGTGTAAATAGCTCCCGTAACAAACCAAATCCAACTGGCTGCTGTGTGTTTGTTTAATATTGGTTTCACCAAAAGAAGAGTTTTTATAATGCAGTGATCCAGCTTATCGATCAACTGAAAACAACCGAAATGAATGCAAGGAAAACGAAAGCAGAAATTTCATTAGATATTATCATATCAAAGTAAACAGAATATCAAGGAAGTAAAAAATATTGCTTCTGGCAGATGCTTTAACTTAAACGAGTGAAGAGTTTAAGGAATAAAAGTTCTAGGTGCAAAATATTTTAATTAACAACCTTTTCAAAAAATGTTTTATATCACAATGTAATATCTCACGCGTAGAGAAGCTATAACCGAAACAAATGAGCTGAATAATTCTTGGAAGCGGCCTTTTGTCACAAGGATATGAAATATTGAAGCCCGGATTCTCTTTATTTTCGTTTTATTGATAACATGTTGGAGAAAATGTATATGCTCAAACAAATTTTTATTTGCAGGTATTTTTGCAAGATTCTTTTTTGTGCGGAATATAAATATTTTATCAAATTGGGACATATATAAATCACGAAATTAATAATAATTTAAATGATTTGACTGACCATTTAGTTTTTTTTTCCGAAATTACACATGTATTTCGTCACGTTACATAAATTAACTGGTTACATTACATATGTGTTGTTAATCTAGTACAACTACATTTATCTATCAAGTTCCTAGTTTAGTACTCGTCTACATTATTGTGTTTATCACCGTATTTATCCTCCATTTGAAATACCAGCATGGGTTTCAGTTAAGTTCGCATTTTTGCTTTGGCTTTACCCGAGTATCATTATCCTGAATGTGTCTTGTGCTTGCTCGACACAAATTTAGTATACTGAGCTCGTCTCTACAAAAAACCAATTCCCTGTAATTATAAAAAATAAATCAAAACGGTACTAATTAATTTTTTAAAGATTTAACCATGTCTTTGTAATTTCGTAAATATTTTAGTAGTATTCTATATATATATATAATATACGTGAGAATTTTTTTAATGGCGTCCTTGTACACAGCTTAAAAAGTAATTCTTAATATTTTTGCGAAAACTATTTTATACAGCTGTATTCGTGAAGTATTGTGCCATTTTATTTATGCGTTTCTTTGTATGCTGTTCAAATCCATCGCTCAAAAATAAGCTTAAGAATATTCCATTTGATAACAAAATTATAGTACTATTTAATACTGATCCATCTAACTACAGCGATATCTTTTATCTAAAATATTTGCAGAAGATGGAACTTATGGGAAACAACGCTCTTGAGGGAGTAACGCTATCTTGAATGTTCTAGTGTTGCGTCTTGATTTGACGTAGAAAAAATTTTCCAGTTATTTCACAAGAGTTTGATTTATATTCTGCGTGAAAAAAATTTTTTATGCGATCCTGATATGTTGTGTAAAGTACTTTAAGATTTAAAATTATTTTTATAACTGTATATGCGATGTCTTGTGTGATGTCTGATGTGTATTATTTTGTGCGGCTTTTCTGCGCATCACACAAAAAATAGGTTTTATATCTATATGCTGCAATCAATGTAAAAGAAATACATTTTCAAAAAGTTTTAAAAAAAATGTTTCGTTACTTATTTTTTTTTTAAAAAAAAATGCAATGAGGTAATGTAGAAAAAAGTAGGATATGAAATACTGAAATTCTCATTTTATCCTAGCTCCAAAGCACTCAACTAGTGACACATTAAAGAAGGCGAAATCACATTTGCTGTAGTAGAAAACATATTTTTTTCTAAAATCAATTGCAATTTTTTAAGAGAAGTTTCATTGTGAGGTAATAAAAAATATTGAACCTGATATAATTCCAGCGCTTAATGCTCAGGTGACTATTTTAAAAAGCGAGTTTTTAAAATTATTTTTATTTTTGGAATGAAAAAAAGGTGTTGAGTTGTATAAACAATCTTATAGAGAGTTCAAATCTGCGTTAATTATATTTTAAATAACAAAAAAGCTATAGACAAATTTACGAAAGGATTGTCCATACCGGAGATGTACATGCATAGGTCACTGTTTTTAATGTGGAAATGGTGTAGCTAGCTGTTGAATTTTCCATGTCCAGTGAGGAATCGTGTAAATTAGAAGTCAGTGTAGAACCAGTGGTTCATAATTCTGTAGGGAGCTAAAGGGAAAAAAGATTTAGTCCACTTGCAATTGGGAGAGGAAACCAAACCTGAGATCCTTTCTGTGATGTTCTTTTTGGTTATGGTTTTAAAAGAAGACTAGGGTAGAGTGGTGTCGAGTTTATTTGTAATTGAAAGAGAAGATTTGGCTAGGAAATCTGTTCTTTCATTTCCATACAAACAAGTTGTATTTGTTCTAAACAAGTTTTTGTGCGAATTTTTTTTGCAGTTTTTGCAAGATTTTTTTTTTGTGCGGAATATAAAAATTTCAATCACACAAATTGAGACATAATTCACTAAATTAAGAATAAAATTTTTAATGGTTTAAGCTGTAGTTAGATAGACTAAGAAAAATTTACTGATCTGACTACAGCGATATCTTTTATTTAAAATACTTGCAGAAAATGGCACTTTAGGAAAATAACGCTCTTAACAGAGTATGACTATCTTGAATGTTCTAGTGTCGGTCCTTGATTTCACTTAAAAATTATTTTTCTAGTTATTTCACAAGAATTTGAATTTATTTCTGCGTGAAAAATTTGCTTATGCTGACCTTATATCTTGTATAAAATACTTTGAGATACAAAACTATTTTTATAATTGTATGTGCGAAGTATAAGTTGTATAAAATACTTTTAGATTTAAAATTATTGTTATGACAATAAGTGCGAAGTGTTGTGTGATGTCTTATGTGTTTTATTTTATGTTGCCTCTATCCTTCGAACAAAAATAGGTTTGAAATCTATTTGCTGCAATGAATATAATAACAATATATTTTCAAAAATAAAAAAATTAGTTGAATAAAAACGGATTGCGGTAATGTAGAAAGAAAGGAGGATTTAAAGGGGAAGATACTGAAATTCTGATTTCATCCTAGCTCCAAAGCACTATCAACTAGTGGCATATTTAAAAAAGCGAAATCACATTAGTTGTAGCTTGCAAAAAACTTATTTTTTCTAAACTCAATTGCAATTTTTTTAGTGTTGTATTGTTTCGGAATAAAAAAAAAAAAAAAAGAACTTGACATCCCATAACGCGTTTCCTTTACTCCCAACGTCAGGTGACTATTTTAAAAAGCGATTTTTTAAAGTTATTTTTGAACGCGAAAAAAGGTGTTGAGCAGAATGTTAGGTCGCGCGATATAAAAAAATTTATAGGGAGTTCAAATCAGCATTAGGTATAGTTAAAATTACAAAAATGATAATTTTACTAAATGAAGCAGAGTTTTTCTTCCAAGTTCCCAAACAATACATAAAGTTGAAGATCGATATTGTGGTACTAATTTCATTGCATTCTATGATGTAATTTTTCAGTTCAAGAGCAGAGACAAAATTTTGGTTGCAAATAAAATAAGGTTTTTATTTATCTAGTATATAGGTCTTTTTTGCCGTGCAATATGTCCAGTGGTCAGCGTTCCGGTCTCCGGATAGGGAAGTCGTGGAATCGAATCCTGTTTCGGGCACGTATGTACTTTTTCTCTCTCTGCCTATCCTATGTTTGTATGAATGGGTTATAAATGGTTGCCATTTTATAATACGTTTATAAACGCGTACCTCTGGCATGTGTATACTGAGGGAGTCCGACTCCACACGAAATTACGGTTCAGTTGGAAAAGTAGAGCTGCGTACCCTATATTGCCAGCCTAAGTGGCCCAAATAAGGTTTCCTTTTTAGAAACCTTATTGAAACAACAAACTAGAAAAAATAAAAATGCGGTCTAACTTTAGTGTTTTAAATGGATAAGATGAATAAGAAAATATTTATAAATACGCTGCTTAAAGAGAACCCCCTCAAATCCTACAGGCTGCCTCATAGTGTGCACAAGCTGCCGGCGAGAGGGTGTTCCTGGGGGAGTGGGTGAAGTATGTCTGGAAAGTGTTCTCCTGGTAGGGCCCCCCAAGGCTTGAAGGCCACTCAATTTTGCACTGCTAAAGCCTGGGGCAACGGAGCGAAGTCACACTTCTTCCCTCGGATGCTCCTGGTACCCTGTATCAACAGAAGCTGCAATTTTAACCCACTAATAATGAATCTTGAGTTAGAAAGTTTTGATACTGCCACGTCCGTCACGCAGGATGCAAAGGGGCGCATTCGGAGTGTTCGTAGATGCCTCCGTTCGAAAAGTTATAAGTCTACAAGCTGACCTCTTGTGTCAGGAGATGCTGTTTATAGAGATGCCAAACCTGCCCATGAATTGTACCAAGGCAAATATCCTGGTTCCGCTTTAACGGGCGCGCACAAAAGATCTGATCAAACGAATCTGACGATATTGAGAACCAGCCACCTGCTTGCTCAGAGGCATGTTTCTGGTGTCAAGATTTACCCTCTCTGCCCCAAATGTCAAGAGGCACGGGCCTCTCCCTCTCATATTCTTCTGTGTGTCGGTTGTGAGAGGGGTGAAAACTCATGGATTCATGGAGCTGGTGTGATCACTAGTTGGGATAAGCAACAACAAAAGAAAAAAACTTGTGTTTTCACTTATGCACTAATAATAATATAAATTGCAAATATGAGATCAATTTGATCTTAGATATTCGCTCTATTAGTAGGGATGGTATCTTTTTGTCACTATATTCTACTCTCATTTACAAATATTACACAGGTGTCTCAATGAGAGTAAGCATTGAGACGCCAAAGAGTAACTTATTTTTATGTCATTATTTCTGACTACGGTGGCATTTTTCTAGATATTCTGATTGTATCCTGGTACACTTATTTTTTAAGATACCCATTTTAAAATGTTTTTTCGTTTTCGAAAAAATGAGTGGTGAAAATGATTTGGAACGTAAGTCATACATATTGAAAATTATTCTCTGTCATTTATGTGTCGCAAAATTGACGAGAGAAAATTAAGCTTAAAATATAGATTGATACAGCTTAAGATACAGCTTAAAATATAGGTTGTGAAAGTTCAAAAAAGTATTTTTTAACATGTTCTAAACGAATAAAAAATTATAGTAGTCTTAAAATTTTTCTCTTTATACATTTGAAACTTAGGATTCTTGATTTTATTATCTAGTATATATCCTCATTTTGTTCGTCCATCAACTTTTTGTTCTGGATAAATTAAAAAACGGTTGTGTACAGAACGAGATGCGATTTGTGTGCCTGCCAGAATATTATTTTCTACCTATTTTGAATCATGCTCATAAAAACCACGTTTGATTTCGAAAGTTTAAATGCAACGTTTGTAGCTAATATAAAATAATTAAAGCTGATGATTCCTGTAAAGTTACTTATATCACAAATATAATTAATTTAAATAAAGTGACTCTCAACCTCTAAACTCTTTCCTCGGTTGAGGAAAAAATAAGAAATAAAAATAATTTTTAAATAATTGCAAAATAACCTTATGTCATCTCTGCGGTTTTTTTGGAAGTAGAGAAAAAATATTTACGGCAAAGTATCCTCTTTTCGTTCAACATTTCTAGATTTTCATTGTTTTTAGAAAATAATGATATAATATTTTTTTGGTTTTAAGAAAGTATTATTTTTGCTGTGTCCAGGAATTACGTTTCCATTTTTACTTTTATACTCCACTGTTTTGAAATTTCTTAAAACAAGAATGAAAAGAATACAGTCTTTAAAGTGTTCTGTAACTTAGAGAATTTTCAAGCATTATACTCCTCAGTCTATTAATTTTTAGTTAATTTATGCATATAATTTTATTTTTTGTTACAAACATCATTTTAAGATGCCGTGAATTATTTTGTAATGTAGTAAAAGCTCATTATATTCGCGGGGTATATGTTCCGTAAATATGCTGCGAATACAGAAACCGTGAATACGGAATGGTAATTTAAATGAGATTATACGGGATACATTGCTAGGAGTGTAGCGTACCGAGGTGGAAAGGCAGTTGAAGACAATTTCAATTTAATTTAATTTATTGATGAAGGTAAATTTTAAGTGTACCTAATGTTTACTATTTACATAAGTTTTAATACAATCTTCAACTTAATAATCAGTACAATATCATTGGCGGACGCCGCCACAAGCGCACCTCCAGTGCATTGTCTCTCTGAGAATACACTTTTCTAACTTAAATAAAAACAATATAATCGGAAAGGAGGAGGGTGGCAGAATCTGGCGCTTGCTCTGTACTTATCCTCGCCTTTTTAGCACGTTACAACTACTTCCCCCTCCGGAAGGACTTTTACATGAGTAAAAGTCTTACAATTATACTCAAATAACTGATAACAAAACATAATAAGCTTAACCACATAACTATAAAATAATATGAAAAATTTATGTTACTTTTATTTCTGTTATAGTATTATCAAGAATAAATTTTTTTATTTTTGAAATTTAATGTGATACAAAATAAGACAATGTGAATAAAAGCAAAATGTTTGTAAAAATAATAACTGAAAATTTTCTATTTACAAATTAAACTAAGAACATCAGCATTCTTATGCTAAACCCCCTTTCGATGGATCCATTTAAAATTAAAGAGCTGCAATGCTAATGCCCAACGCATTGACCTAGGGTTTGAACTAGCATTGGAATTTCACCATACTAATGGCTTATAATCAGTTTCAATTCTAAATTTTTGTCCGTCTAATTAGCATTGTAACTTTTTTACTGTCCAGACGATTGCTGCACATTCTTTCTCTGTGGTACAGTATTTTTTTTTCTGTTTCCGTAAATTTCCTACTAAGTTATAAGATAGAATGTTTTTTTCCTCTTCATCCAGTTGAGAAAATACTACACCGATTCCTTCATTGGATTCATCAGTTTGCAATACAAATAAGGAGCGTATAACACTAGTTTTTCACTCAGTTTTTTTTCATTTCTTTGAAAGCTGTTTCACCTTTCTCCGAACACACCATTTTTTCTTTCCTTGACTTCCCTTTTAACTTGTCTGTCAAGGGAGCTGCTATAATAGAATAATTAGGAATATATCTTCTATAATAACCAGGCAAACCTAGAAAATCCCGAATATCTGTTTTAGTTTCCGGAACTGGAAAATTTTTAATGGCATCAATTTTTAATTCTGAGCGAGCTCTTTTACTTTGGCCAATTATATGACATAACTGTTTGACATATTTCTGAGCAAAAGCACATTTAGATGGTTTGATCTTTGATTTTGCTCTTTCAATTCGCCTAAAAACATCATCAAAATGTTTAAGGTGGCATTTCCAAGAATTAGAAAATATGGCAATGTCATCTAAATATGGAATCGCATAAAATTCCATTCCTTGTAACATTGCGGTTATCATTTTACAGAAAAATGTGGTGCATTCTTTAAACCAAAGGACATTCTAAGTGGTCAGTAACAAAGAAAATTTTGTTACAAAAGTCGCCAATTGTTGAGCTTTCTTAGTAAGGGGAATCTGCAAATAATCTTTTGCTAAATCGATTATTGTAATAAATTTAGCTCTTGAAACAGTTTCAATCCTTTCCTCAATATTAGGGAGTGGGAAATGTTCAGTTTTTGTAATTTCATTCATTTTCCTGTAATCAACACAAGGCCTTGGTTCTCTACCAGGGACTTCTACTAATATCAATCATGAATTATAATTAGAAATTACCGCCTTAATAATTTTATTAGCTAACATTTTATTTATTTGTTTTTAAAATTTTGCTTGGTCGGGGTAACATTCTATATGGTTTGGCACGCACTGGTTTAGTGAAAATCAATTCAATATCGTGCTCTACAATATTTTTTAATCCAGGTTCATTCGAAATTATGTCAGAATATTTACATAGCAATTCACTTAAGATTCGAATCTGTTCTTTACTTAATCTGTCTTTTAAATTATTTTTTTGAATTAATTCAGAACAATTAAAAATAATTGGGTTGTTTTTAATAAATGGGAATTCGATTTCTAAATCTGGAGGATCTTTCATGTCATCTAACTCAACAAGATTTATAACATTGGATCTACTGTAATAGGGCTTTAGTAAAATCACATGATAAATTTGTGATTTCTCTTTCTTATTAGGCAAAGAGACAATGTAGTTAGTATCAGAGATTTTAGATTCAATTCTTCCTGGGTCATGTCATTGAACAGCTAATTTATTTGCAGGAGAAGGTGCCAAAACAAGAACTTGGCTTCCTTATTTAAATTCTTGTTTAACACTGTTTTCTATCGTAATAATTCGTTTGATTTTCTTGATTTTCTTTCATTTTTTTCCACAGCTAGATTTTGACATCGTTTTAGTCGATTGATAAGATATAAAACATATTCAGCAACAGAATTTTGCTCATCTTCAGGCTGTAACCAGTGTTCATAGACTTAGGTTATTCGTGTTCTTAATTTTTTTCCAAAAACTAATTCTGCAGGGCTGAATCCGGTTGACTCGTGAGTTATAGTTCTTAAAGCAAACAAAGCTGCATGAATATGCGGCTCCCAATGTGGAGAAGATTCTAAACATAATACTCTAAGAATTCGTTTGATAGTTCTGTGTAATCTTTCTACAGGATTACTTTGTATATGATATATTGAACTGTGTATTATTTTTATTCCAAACCTCTCAAGAAATTCTGTACTTAAAGCACTCATAAACGAGGTTCCTTGATCATGTTGGATCTCTTTATTTGAAGCAATGCATCAACAAGTGATGTGGATGATATATTTTCTAAGGCAACAGCATCTGGATATTTGGATGCAAGACAGCAGTAGGAATATATTTTTTTATTGAAGGTGTGACAGGGGCAAAGAACCTACCTTATCTATATTTATCTTTCTGAAAACTTCAGATATTATTGGTACTACTTTCATAGGAGCTTTCTTTTTCTCTCCAACTTTTCCGGCTCTTTGACAAGGATCATAGGTCCTTACAAATTCTTCTAATTCTTTTCAACAATTTAGCCAGTAAAAATTTCGAGCTTGTCTGTCTTTTTTTTTTTATAACTCCAAGATGAGCAGATATACCTTCATGGCAAGCTATTTTTAGTTTTCATCTGAACCCCATAGGAACAACTAATAAAAAATTGTCATGTCCTAACTCGTCTAATTTTCTTTTAATTAACAGTTCATGTTTTATTGACTTCTCCAGACTTGATATTCTCAGCCTGTTTAAACAATGGCTTGAGATCCTCACTTGTTCTTTGGCATTCTTTGAATTTTTCTTTCTCAATTTTAAGTAAGGAAACAAAAGGATCATCCGACTGAGCTTCAGGTAAAACTGTTAATTTTTCCCTATCCTCAACCTCATCATTGCAATGTGTATTCAAACCTTCGTTCGTTTTGTTTGAGTTCATCTTCAACTCCTCTTCTATACGTTTCTGACTTCTAGTCTGCACATTATTTATCTCATCTGCCAAATTCTTATTTTCCTTTATTTCTTTTATTAATGAGGCTGTTCGGTTTCCTAATAAGTATCTACCACGATCCAATTCATTTTCAATAACAGCAACGCCTTTGTAATAACATTTCCTAAATCACACTCCAACAACAATTCATGGAATTGGTAAACATGTGGGATTCAAATCTAAGGGCTGTTTTACCCAAACATGTTCACCAGTCATATCATTAGGCAACACATACTTCCTAGTAATAATATCTATTGTGCTTCCAGTATCTCTCAAGACTTCACATTTAATTCCATTCACTTTTCCAATAATTGTATATGGTTTGAGTAATTTCGTAACCATTTCTACTATGTTATTTATAGAATTAGGGGCGTGTCTTTTAATTAAAGGGCATCGTGGTCTCAAATAATTAGAAGAGTTACATTCAAAACAGTTCAATAGTCTTCTTTTTTCAAAACACTTATCTTTAAATCCTTCATTAAGATCTTTCTTCTGTCTTAAAATTTTCATTCCTATGATTATTATCACGTTTCATAAACCTGTGAGGAGGGCAATATGATCTTTGATTTTGATGATGAATAAATTTCTTCATAACATTAATTGGTTTGATAGTTTTCTTAATGTCCTCAAATTCTTCTAATTTCTCTGCCAAATGAAGAGGATTGTTTATACTACCCCATTCATCTATATAGAATTCTTTAAATTCTTGTGGGCCGAACTGGTAGCCGAATGGTTAGCGTTCTTGCCTTCGGTTCAACAGTTCGTGGGTTCGAATCCCACCTTGGGTATGGATGTTTTTAGTGGCTCGGAATCCACTTTAAACCGTAGGTCCCGGTCTAATTAGTCCTCGCGTGCAAAAAATGACCGTTGAGCGTCTAACAAACAAACAATTCTTGTGGAGCTCTTTTTCAGCTGATCAGTTAGGATTCAATCACTTAACTTTTCAAAAGTATCAACGTTAAGTCCATTGATCCATCCATAAAAATAATTATAAAGTTCATGATAATAATCTATCCAAGTAACATCTTTTCCTTTTGATGTTTTACAAACAATTGTCTAAACTTCCCTGGAGTCAATTTAAATCTTTTAAATAAAACTTCCTTAACATAATCATAATTCTGTGCTTCTTCTGGCTCATGTGCAATTATTTGAGTGATTTCATACGGCAGTAAGCCTAACAAATATGAAACCCACGATTCTTCAGGTATTTGGGCACGCCGTGCCTGGCGTTTAAAAATAATTAAATATAGGCTAATATCTTCTTTTACATAATATCTATGGATCATTCCTTGAAGATCTTTACGAAAATATTGCGCATCTTCATTGGGGAATCCATTGGTAGGTTTCAATTGAGTTTCTAATCTCAGCTTTTCTAATTCATGTTCCGTTTCTGCTTCTCTTCTCCGTTCTTCTGCTTCTATTTCAGTTTTCCTAAGTTGTCTCTCTGCTTCTTTTCTCCGTTCGTCAGTTTCTATTTCAGCTTTTCTTCTCCGTTCTTCAGTTTCTATTTGAATTTTTTCTTTCTCAATTTGTTCTTGTTTTTTTCTTTCTTCGATTATTGAAAGGAACAATTTTTTTTAACAAAATCCTCTTCATAGTTAGGGCTCTTAATAATAGCTTGTTTAATAGATATACTAGATAAGTTTGAGTCCAACATCTACCTCGAGCTCCGAAGCTAAAACTAACAAGTCCTGCTTTTTACCTTTTCCCAAGAATGACATAATTAATGGTTAATCTAAACCTAATTTAACTCTTTTCTAACAAGACCCAAATACTTAACTAACAATATTGATTGTTTCAACTTCACATGAAATTATAATAATTAATAAATTAATTTTGGTTTTCAGTTGGAAAACAAAAGTAACCTACCGTTATTATGCACACAAAATGTATCAACATTTTTAAAACAATGAAACAATATCTAACTTAAAAAATTTCTTTTATATTAGATGCAATCATAGGATAAAATTTCAATGCTTAAAATATATTTGTTTCACTTTTGGAAACACACCGAAATGGTTTAAACATATCATTTACCTTAAAATAAATATAAAAATTTTCTCTTAGCAAAAATTAATTCTACAAATATTCGTACAAACCTGTACTTTTCGTCTACTATAAACTTAGCATATGACCTTGAACAAAAAACTAGCAAACCAAAATAATAACAATTTAAATATACAAATTTTAAGAAATAAATTCGGTATCAAAATTTAACAGCAATATTATGCAAATATATATGATATATATACCAACTATTATATTTAGTCGAACTTATATATGTCAATAAAACGAAAATACTGTTGGGAGTGGGTTTTCATTTATAGCATCACAAATCAAATCAAAACTAAACAGCGTAGGGTACCCAATAAGAAAATAATTCTAACCATATTGTTATAAAAAACACTAATGTATAAATAAAAGAATGTGTTTTCAGTAATCATTCAAAACGAAACTTCTTAACTGAGTTTAGAAAATTACAAACACAATTTTTCGGTTATTTTAAAACACAAAAATAATTCCTATCAAATTACTTTAGCATTTAAAGTGAAATAATTATATTTAAATATATATATATATATATATATATATATATATATATATATATTCACTTATTTTCGATTTCGAAATCTCACTTTCTTTTTTTATTCCCCGAGATTTCAACGAAAAAACACACACGCACAACACTTCTTGATTATCACAATTTTCTTGATTCCAGAAACAGGAATTCTCAAGCACACAATTCCGAAACGGTATACTTGGACAGGATGGTTTCGAAAATCAGAAATAGCGCAAGATTTCGGATGGAATTAAATCACGAACAAAAGGCTATTTTCTTTTTGTTCGAAGGGCTGGAATCAAAACATCATATTTCTATTCCACTGGATGGAATTAAGCATTACAGGAAACACTTCAAAATAGCAGGGTGCTATTGGATTGAATTAATATTTCAAGCTGGATGCTTCTTTTTCCTAGAGTTGGAACTAACCGTTTTTCTTCTATTCCACGGGTGGGAAGCTAACTGGAAACACTTCATCCTTTCCACTCCAAATTAGCGGGAGGCTATGTCTTCTGATTCCAAAGGTCGGAATAGAATCCACCAAAGCAAACTTAACAAATATCAATCGCGGGTTGCTATCAATTTATCTTCTGTTGTCGGGATGACAACACTTCTCAGAAATATCTTTTACCCAGAATCACTCATTAATTCTTTAGAATTATTCCGAACAGTTCCATCCACACTGATGGCATCATTTAAAGCTGTAGCGTACCGAGGTGGCAAGGCAATTGAAGACAATTTGAATTTAATTTATTGATGAGGATAAATATTTTAAGTATACATAATTTTTACTATTTACACAAATTTTAATACAATGTTCAACTTAATATTCATTACAATATCATTGGCTGACACCGCAACAAGCCCACCTCCAATGCGTTGTCTCTCTGAGAATACACTCTACTAAATAAAGTAAACAAAAACAATATAATCGGAAAGGAGGAGGGCGGCAGAATCTGGACTGACCCTCGCCTTTTTAGCACGTTACACATTTCTATGGCTTTCACTATTTTCACTATCTGTACCACTATTATTTCATTATTTTTCACTATCTGCATCACTTATTATTAAATAATCAACATACAATTTTCAATTAAATCACAAACAACTGTATAATTATCTCTGAAACTTTTAGCATGTTGTTTAAGCGTAGCTTTTAACAAAAATGGAGTACAAGTTGCTCCAAAAATAATTCGAGTGTTTGTGGGAACTTTTAAATTTTTTTTCTTACTCCCCATTTAATCAAAGAAATCTAACTGCATCTCGATCTTCAGGTGAAAGTAAGATCTGCAAAAACGCTTCTTCGATGTCCGCTGTAAATGCAATTCTATGTTGTCGAAAGTTAATTAATATTCCTAATAATTCTGGGTTAAGATTTTGTCCAGCATCTAAGCATTCATTTAATGAAAAAGAATATGTGGCATGAGGGGAAGCATCAAATACCACGCGTAGTTTTGTTGTAACCTTATCTTCTCTAAGTACTCTTTGATGTGAAAAGTAAAATGTTATTTTTTCAGGATTATCTGAAACTTCTTCCGCTGTTCCTTTTTCAAGGTAGCCATCGTTAATTCTTTGGTATCTTTTGAAGAATTCTGGATGTTTTTAAAATTTTCTAGCTATATATAAACTATTTAGTCTGTTAAAAGCTATTTGATAGTTGTCTTTCAGCTCTTAACCCTTTTTCGTTAAAGGGAATTTTAACTTGGTAACAGTTATCTTTTAGACTAATGGATTTTTTAAACTGATTTAAAATTTCGTTTTCTTTATTAGTATTATTACTTTCGTTTTTAATTCCAATTGATTCCATCTCCCAAAATTCACGCAATATCATGTTAGAAATACAATATCATGTTACGCAATATCACAGAATGGTTACCGTTCTTGTGTTCGTTTCAACAGTTCGTGGGTTCGAATCTCTCCTTGGGCATATATGTTTGTAGTGGTTCGGAATCCACTTTAAGCTGTAGGTCCCGGTCTAATAAACCCTCGTGTGCAAAAGATGACCGTTGAGATACACACAAATAAACTCGCAAAATTCGCATTCCCCCTCCTCCTCTGCGGTTCCGATGTTTAACGTCAGTGCAGTCTCATTTAGTTGTTTGTGTTTTTGTGTGGGGTGAACAGAATTATGACCTTTCGCTGCAAATACTTCGGGTATACTTGAGAGTGCGACTCGTCTTTCACTTCATTCGCCGATCTGGTAGCCGAATGGTTAGCGTTCTTGCCTTCGGTTCAACAGTTCGTGGGTTCGAATCCTACCTTAGGCATGGATGTTTGTAGTGGTTCGAATCCACTTTAAGCCGTAGGTCCCGGTCTAATAAACCCTCGTGTGCAAAAGATGACCGTTGAGATACACACAAATAAACTCGCAAAATTCGCATTCCCCCTCCTCCTCTGCGGTTCCGATGTTTAACGTCAGTGCAGTCTCATTTAGTTGTTTGTGTTTTTGTGTGGGGTAAACAGAATTATGACCTTTCGCTGCAAATACTTCGGGTATACTTGAGAGTGCGACTCGTCTTTCACTTCATTCGCCGATCTGGTAGCCGAATGGTTAGCGTTCTTGCCTTCGGTTCAACAGTTCGTGGGTTCGAATCCTACCTTAGGCATGGATGTATGTAGTGGTTCGGAATCCACTTTAAGCCGTAGGTCCCGGTCTAATAAACCCTCGTGTGCAAAAGATGACCGTTGAGATACACACAAATAAACTCGCAAAATTCGCATTCCCCTCCTCCTCTGCGGTTCCGATGTTTAACGTCAGTGCAGTCTCATTTAGTTGTTTGTGTTTTTGTGTGGGGTAAACAGAATTATGACCTTTCGCTGCAAATACTTCGGGTATACTTGAGAGTGCGACTCGTCTTTCACTTCATTCGCCGATCTGGTAGCCGAATGGTTAGCGTTCTTGCCTTCGGTTCAACAGTTTGTGGGTTCGAATCCTACCTTAGGCATGGATGTTTGTAGTGGTTCGGAATCCACTTTAAGCCGTAGGTCCCGGTCTAATAAACCCTCGTGTGCAAAAGATGACAGTTGAGATACACACAAATAAACTCGCAAAATTCGCATTCCCCCTCCTCCTCTGCGGTTCCGATGTTTAACGTCAGTGCAGTCTCATTTAGTTGTTTGTGTTTTTGTGTGGGGTAAACAGAATTATGACCTTTCGCTGCAAATACTTCGGGTATACTTGAGAGTGCGACTCGTCTTTCACTTCATTCGCCGATCTGGTAGCCGAATGGTTAGCGTTCTTGCCTTCGGTTCAACAGTTCGTGGGTTCGAATCCTACCTTAGGCATGGATGTATGTAGTGGTTCGGAATCCACTTTAAGCCGTAGGTCCCGGTCTAATAAACCCTCGTGTGCAAAAGATGACCGTTGAGATACACACAAATAAACTCGCAAAATTCGCATTCCCCCTCCTCCTCTGCGGTTCCGATGTTTAACGTCAGTGCAGTCTCATTTAGTTGTTTGTGTTTTGTGTGGGGTGAACAGAATTATGACCTTTCGCTGCAAATACTTCGGGTATACTTGAGAGTGCGACTCGTCTTTCACTTCATTCGCCGATCTGGTAGCCGAATGGTTAGCGTTCTTGCCTTCGGTTCAACAGTTTGTGGGTTCGAATCCTACCTTAGGCATGGATGTTTGTAGTGGTTCGGAATCCACTTTAAGCCGTAGGTCCCGGTCTAATAAACCCTCGTGTGCAAAAGATGACAGTTGAGATACACACAAATAAACTCGCAAAATTCGCATTCCCCCTCCTCCTCTGCGGTTCCGATGTTTAACGTCAGTGCAGTCTCATTTAGTTGTTTGTGTTTTTGTGTGGGGTGAACAGAATTATGACCTTTCGCTGCAAATACTTCGGGTATACTTGAGAGTGCGACTCGTCTTTCACTTCATTCGCCGATCTAATAGCCGAATGGTTAGCGTTCTTGCCTTCGGTTCAACAGTTCGTGGGTTCGAATCCTACCTTAGGCATGGATGTTTGTAGTGGTTCGGAATCCACTTTAAGCCGTAAGTCCCGGTCTAATTAGCCCTCGTGTACAAAAAATGACCTTTGAGCGACAAACGACAGTTTCACTTCATTCGCATTGCGAAATAAAATACTTCTTACCCTGTTTTCGATTTTATTTCTTAAAATAAAAAAAGTTATAAGCAATCCCAATCATCATTTTGATTATATCGATTCTATTTTAAGACTATATTCTCTGGCAAAAACTTTAATAAGATAGGAAATAACAAGCTACCATAATTATTTAATTGAATTTCAGCGACTTCAAGTGAGCGAACTTGAACATAATATGTATCACATAACTGGCGTATTTCTTTTAACTGGACACATATTTAATAATACATTTATATGGGCTCTAATAATATCTTTTTGCTCATATCTTTTCTTTAGTAACTCTACAGCATTTTAATAATTATTTTCTGTTAAAGTCAAACCCTGAAACCAAGCTACACCTTTTAAAAAGGATTTTAAGTTGCTAAATTTATCCGTATTTGACAAATTCTAATTATCATGTATTGATCCTTCGAATTGACTCCAAAATTCTTGCCAATTTTCGTATTTACCATAAAATGGTTCCATAGTTAGTTTTGGTAGTCTTACATTAATTTCGTTTTTCGATGTTACGGGTATAATAGCTACTCCAAATAGTTTCGGTTCCGATTTCAAATAAGTATTTTCGATTTAGCAGAAATTATTCTTTCTCTAATTTCCTGACTCGAAATTATTTCCGCTTCTAGCAGTTCTAAATCATCGATATAATTTTCAATTTGTAGGTCTAATTCATAAATTAGCTCTGACTTTTCCCATAATTGTTGTAAAAGTTCACTTAGAGTCGCTTTATCAATAATTTCTAATTTTTGATGCTCGTTAACTTTATTTAATATTCTTGTTAATAAAACCCCAAGTTTTTGAGCGTTTTCTTTTCAATTTATCAAGATTCAAAGCAACCGCTGTTTCGTTTGAAATTAAATATGTCGGTCGAATCAAATATACTGTGGAAATAATGTTGTTGTTGCTTATTCCCCCTGTTTTAGAATAAATTAAACCAGGTCCAAGAGATCGAGTCGCGAAATTAGCCAGAAGACCCTATCCCCCTCATTCAACATCTGCCCCACAGAGGCACCAATACATTCCAAGTTATGATAGGGAGAGGCGGAGGCTGAACATCGGCAGACAGCATAAGTCTTCAAACCACTACTAAAGCTTAAACTTCTTATGTGGCTAGTCCTAAGTCTGGATAGTGTTGTCTGCTGAGGTCTTGAACCGGTGCATTGTAGGGACAGAACAGGGCACCCAGCGGCATAACAAGCATGCTGAGGTGGAATCTTCCAAGTGTCATTTATACCAGCTAGAAATAACGATATGATCTCTGTGATTTGAATCTCTTTGGAAGGAGGAGTGGGGAGCTCACAGCCCTCACCAGCAAGCAAATCAGCAACTTCGTTTCCGTAAACTCCAACAATTTAGGGAATCCACTGTAGACAGACAGTACCACTCTTGTTCAATGCAGCCAATTAGAAAACAATATCCTGCCCCAATTTATCAAGAATATTAGGCCAATTCTTTAAGTACTGGATGGAGCTCTTGCTATCAGTCAATATCACAACATAATCCACGTCAGCTTCTAGAGCCAGATTCAATGCTTCTTTGATAGCGACGAGCTCAGAGCGAAAAACTGAATTGTAGTCAGGATTTCTAAAACTATATCGATGTTCTCCAACATTTGTCTTCATAAGAACACCACTGCCTGCTCTACTTGTATCTAATCAGCTTCCATCGGTGTAAAGAACGAGGGCCCGAGAAGGGATATGATTTATAACCTCAGTACAAGTAATAAGATAATTAAATATATTTTCATACATGCAAAAAACAAATAATGAAATCAAATACTGCTGTATTCAGTTACTTATTTACATGAAATACAAAATGAAATTCAAATTCTAAATCCTAATAACGGGTATTCCGGATTTCGACACCATGTAACATTTTTCTAATAACTCTCTTATTGCTAATTATATTTATCAAATCATCTTAATAATAACAAATCAAATTCTAAATAAGCTTACCTTGGGCAGGTTTTCAATTTCTTTATTAAACATAGGACTTACTTAAACAGGACATGACAAAGAAAAGACAAAACATGGAACAAAACTCATATACATCGCTATGCGCAGAGTCTTATTCCGTTTGTAAACAAAGGTATTCGTACAGTGCGTCCTCTATTGGCATATAGTTGCAACACCTCTTGATATAAACCTCAGCCTTGTCCTAGTTATTCTGTACCCAAGAAAAGACTTTGATAGGCATGTATAAAGTGATTTTAATCAAAATCTGGTTGTAGAGGATTATGAATCATTGGCTGGTTATCTATGTTCATTCTTACGAAATTCATATTAAAATGTTGAAAGTCGTACGGAGTTTTCTTCGAAGACTCATGAAAATCTTCATTATTAACGCATCCTATGATTATTCTTACAGGCATTTTTCCTATAAATACATTGTCTTGAACAAACGACATGTTACCTTTTGGAACAGAGTATACTTTATTTAATACTCGATTGATGGGGTATTTTACCATTTTTGATTGTAAAGCTTTAGCATGTCTTAATATGACGCCACGAGTTACACGAACGTTTCATATAAATATGTTCCAAAACTACTTTAAATTCTTCACTGCCTATCAAATAAAATTCTGGATTGCTTCGAATAAGTTTTACTTTTAGGTCTACTAAATTCAATAAAAGTCTTTCTTGATGAAGTGTTTCACTGTGAATATCACCAATCAAATCCACAGTAGCACTTAAAAAAACGCCTCTCTTTTGTGGAATCCATCATCAGAGTCCTTGTAAAACAATTCAGCAGTAAGCTGGAACGTTTTACTATCGTATTTGTGATTTAGTTATGTTTCAATATTTTTTCGGGAAGGTGAAGTGTTATTGGAATAAGATGCAATGCGATCAATTTCATGTAACATATACTTGTGAAACACAGAGAATGTAGAATGAAGTTTACTGTTCCTTAGTTATCTTTTCCTACGGTTTAAAGTTATTTTTTAAAATTATTATTGCTTTAACTTAAAGATGGATTCTTAGATCTCAGTTAAACTCTTCACCTACATAAAATTCGACGGGACCTCTATCAAAACATTACCCAAAGGATGAAATTCTACCCATTGCCCACTTTAAATAACAGTTTGAGTACTGGGTAAATGAAAAAGTTCTAGCTCTGATTTCATGTCTTCTGCTGAGTCTCTTACAGGAAATGCCATTACGAGTTTAAAATATAACCTCCTGTCACTTTCTGAACTTTGGATGAATTGATTTGCTTTTGCTTCTTACGTTTTCTTTTATGCTTTTCTATGTCCACCATGGACTGTACCTTATCGAGAACTTTTTGGGCTAAATTCTTTCTACTCTCTTTGGTTCTTGCTTTTACTGCTTCTTTAAAATCTTGACCAAATGAAACATCAGACGTAACTCGGGATCCAGTGTGATACGCTTCCTTACCAATCGTTTTGCCACTTTTTAATAAAAAAAGGGAAAACTGCTGTAAATAATCGGTGAAATATTCCCCCGAGACCATATCCTTTTGAAAAGATGCCTCGATAATTTGATAAAGCAGAACCTGTTTGTCCAGCATAATACTCTTCGAATATTTTTGTGCAGCAAACATATGGTACACTCATCTTCATGGATAATAATCAAATGTCGTTAGAGACTATTTATAGTATTTGCCTTATTTGAAACTGTAATATGATAATAACTTTTCCTCGGTCAAATGGTACAAAATCTCCTTAATTTAATTTTAGCTCAACATTGATTATTTAAAATGATTGAGGAATCAGTGGTAAATATTGAGGCCTGTCAAAATGACGATTAATAATTTCTCCGTCTTTTCCTTCTACCCTGATAATTTGTAAAAAGTGGCGCTTGTACATCACCAACGATTTGTGGTATTACAAAAACTGTGTAAACATTAAAGAATGGAAATGTGCAGCGTAAGAATCTGCCACTAATGTACAGCTCTCGTGATTTTTTCACTACCGAATTTTAGAAGTTGCTTCAGTCATTGAAAGTGATGGAAAATGCATCTTTCGCAATTATTTTACTCTCTTTGAGTTGACTTATTAAAACCTAACTATACTTTGTCATGTAATAAAACATTATTCTTTGCTTTCAGTATATCATTAATAGTCTCGTAACTTCCAGGTGGTGTAGTTTTCTGTACATTTCGAGTAATATTTCCGTCTGGTATATCAAGTATAAACGAATTTCTGTTATTATTTACTTTGAACCATGCATGAGTTGAATAATTTCTGATAAGCCTTGTTTCCACTCTCCATTTAGATTTATTGGAGTTGGCAACTGTATTATAAAATTAGAAATTTTATTATACGAAAATATTGCAAAGAGCTATCAATGAGTAGTGTCACATAAAATGACATGATTTAAAATGACTGTTTAAAATGTAGCACTGTCTATTTATACCGTTCTGACCAATGTTTCAAACTAGCATTGAATTTTTCAGAATAAGGTAAGAGTTTTACAAGGTATTCGGTTGAACCATGCCTTTTTCTTTTTTTTTTTTTGAATCACTTTTTCTACTGGATAAAATCAGAATCGGTGAGTTTTCGTAGCTCTTGTTAATAAAATGTGCCTTCAATAATTTCACCTGATAAATCTTTTAATTTATAAACTAAAGCGTTTCTTGCTGTGATTTTATGAACTGTGAAAACTTCTCGTGTGTCCAATTTGACTTGTATATCTTTTCAAATAGCAATTTTTCCTTATTTATGCAAACTGTATCTCCAACTTTTAAAAACACTCGTGTACTATATTTTTTCTTATGACTATACAATATTTGCCATACTTGGGTTTCATTATCATGATTCACTGAAATAGGTTTCATTTTTATAATACGATGCCATTCATTATTATAACTTTGTATTAATTTATCAACTACGTCAATATGACTTTTTGTATTCATTTCTATGAAATACTTCCACATTTTGGTTTTCAGTGTTTATTAAACCTCTCTACTACGCTTACTTTTGTATTTGGCTGTAAGTATAAAAAAATTACTTTTCCGTCTTTAAATATTTTTGAAGCACTGTGTTTCTGAACTCGGTTCTATCATGGTGTTACAAAATTTCAGGTGTTTATTCACTAAATATCACATTGAAGGCTCATTTCACACTTCGATCTGTTTTGCCTTTTAAAGGAAAAGCTGAAGCGTATTTTGATAAAATATCTATGCAAGTGAGTAAATGCTTATAACCATCATTAAAATTTATGCGAGAGATTGCAAATCATCAAAATCTACTTGAAACTGTTCGTTTAAACCTCCTATAATAACTTTATTTCTTTGAAATTTATGTCTCAAAGGCTTATGTAGAGTATAGGAATAATTTTGTGTGTAACCATTCTTTGATACGTTTTGTTTTTACTCTTCCTTTAAAACTCTATGTAAACTATTACCTCCAAAACTCCCTGGACTTTCCGGATCTCTATACAATTGAGTCGAAACAGCGTCCATTGCATTTGTGTTAACAATCAAGAAAGAATATTAAATGTTGAATGTATTTGCATTTATACTTACATTTAAAATACTCTGTTTACGCGAGACATTAATTTTCATGTTTCTTCTTGTAAAATATTATAATTACAAAATTCATACATTTTCATATTATCTAAAGGAAAAATAATAAATAAATAAACACGCACACAAAACAATGATATTTTATTTAGCATATTTTTAAATAAATTTATGTGTAAAAATATATAATATTACATATTTTTATCAAATCCTATTTGAAATATTCAAATGTATTTTCTGTAAAGTATTTCTCTCATTTAGAATAATGCTATCTAGCATAAATTACTCAGGAAATCAAATGTGACATACATAGCTGGTTTCAGTGCTAAAAATGGTTAATTCTACCTGAGACAGGGATAAAATAAATCAGGAATTTTTAAAAAAATGCATGTAAATTAAAAGTTTCTACAACGTTAGTCCATAATTCTTCAACCAAAATAACTGGTTCTTTTAAACCCTTCTCCTTAAAATATGTCACGCACTGCATTTTAAAGAGTTTGCAACTAATATTGGGTTCCGAGGCTGCTATCAAAAGAACTCGACAAAGTCTCTTCAAAAACACTACGATAAACATCTAAGAAATTCCTTGTGCGGAACATGTGATCTAAAGCAACATTCGCAATACTGTTATAATTTCGCAGCGTATTATATTGCTCTGCAGAAATTGTAAAGGAATTTTTGTTCGTTTCTTGTTTTACACGAATAAACACTTTAACGTCCTTACTTGCAATCTAACTTTCTGATTCAGGTAGGAAAACACTACTTCGTCGATGGTTGTCATTTATAGGCATAGTTTCTCTATCCATAATTTGTTCAATCCACCATGGTCGGAGAATAATTCCTTCACAAGTTGGATAGTAATTCTTTTCATATTTCTGATACTTTCTAATGTGAACTGAAACATTTCCACGGAAAGTACTAGGTATTACAAAAACGGAGTCTTCTATAGGAAATACATCATCTGGAATCTCATTTTCATAAAATATTCCTAATGCCTAGAAAAGTAAACAAAAAATGTAAATTATCCATCTGTATAAACCGCATCTCAGAAACATAGAGCACTAAATAACTTTAAAATAATAATCGTTGATTAAAAAAAATTCAAGACTTCCTTTTAAATTTTTCTTTTTTTACTGTTTTGTCTTTTGTCAGAAGCATTGATAGTCACCTCAAAAACCTAACCCCTTACCGCATTCTGATTCTTTTAATGTTGTTTGATGAAGGTATGATTGTAAAAAAAAAAAACAAGGGAGAACAACTTGAAATTACGCTGAATAAATGTAACTTTTCGAAAGCTACTAAAGAAACACTTAATACTTGAGCTAGAATTATTTACCAAATCAACAGCAACGGAATAGATCCAGAAACTGTATTCTTCCGTGCAGCGTAAGCACATTGCAGTACATAGGTTTTTTCCTTGATTGAACATGAATCATCTCATTGTGAAACACGTTTATTCTCATAATGTGAGTACTTTTTTCGGATAGAAAACTGGTTTATATTTGTTAATAAGTTCTAAAAGAAATGTCAATTTAAGCTTGCGCTCTTACTCGAATTAAGCTAAACGAAAAAAGAATTTCTAGGTATCAGGTTCTGCATATTTAAAAAAAAATTTAGGTCATATATAATTTTTTCTCTATTTAGTTTACTGATGGCGCCATGAAAATTTTATAAAGAAACCAGGTATATTAATTATATGTCATCTTGAATGGCGTTATCATATTTTACTATCAGATTCTTTTATAAATAAGTAAAATTCGAACAAATAAATTGTTCCAAGTCAATGAGCTGAATGTGGCAGTGGTAGAACCCGCTTAGCATTCCGACGATGTGGGTTCGAAACTAGAAGGAAATTAACTTTTTCAAAAATAGAAAATAAATATTCTGTATCCAAAAATGGCTATAAATTTAGATTGTATATGGCGCACAAACATAATGACGTTAAGATAAATAAATATTTTTGGGATACGTTTCTTCAAAAATAATTTCATGCTCAAGCGCTCTTCCCCGATCTAATACATGACGTCACTACACCAGCCAGAAAACGACTCTCGCCGTTTCACCCAACCACACCTCCTTTGTTTGACAGGGGAGCATGCTCTTTTCTATGGTACTTGCCATAAACCTGCTATTACTACTGATGTCAGTGTCTTGCATAATTTAACTAATTGCTAATGAAAGTGATATTTGCACCATGTTTCAGTCATCGACCTAAATTTATTTAATATTTGCAATTATGTAATTCTGGACACGATATTTTTTGGACTTGTAATCATTCTTGATTTATACTATTTCCTAATTTTATTTCTTGAATTTATTCTGAGCCATGCAAGATTAAAATAAAGATGATCTATCGTCTCTGACCAATACTTAACACTTAATTAAGTCGATGGAATAAATCACTGAGAATTTTCTTAAGATTTAAACAGACAATGGCGAAAATTATTGCACAATTAAAATTGCCTAGTTCATAATTACTTTACCATTCACTCGCGCACACGACTAAATAACAATATTCTTTTTATAATTATATTTCCAACAATTCAAACTATCCTCGACTGATAATCAAGAAAAAGATGATTAAAAAAATTGGAATGCAAAAGTTCAAGGATCGGGAAAAATGGAGCTGCTTGGCAAAGGAAATTAAAATTCTAAATTAAATGTGGAACTGAGTAAAAGAATGTCAGTCAATAAGACTTTTATCTATTATTTCCTTTTCCTTCGGATTTAAGCTTACAGTTATCATAGAAGTCTAAAAAATTTCGAGACATTAAGGTGATTAAGCTGTGATAATAATTAATAACTTCCCCTGATCAGATGGTATAGATATCAAAATGAGGAGGTCCAGAATCTTTCACACAACGGCGGTTTTGATATTTTACTCTAGACGATATGTGTCGGATCCGACGGAAAAGGACAGCGATGCTTCCATGAAGTTTCACTCCAACCGCCATCATTATCTTTAATCTTCAAAGTGAATTTAAGCATACATTTGGTGCTAAATATAAAGAAATATTCTCCAGGTTGGTCTGGTTAAAATATGAATCTTCAACTTAATTATACACACTTTACTATCTTTTTTTCAGTATAAGCTGTATTACTGAATAAGAGGATAATTAAGGATTGGAAACCATCCCAAAAGAAAACAGTATCACAATATCTGAATTAATAAGCAAAGATTCTTTTGGTGGAAAGGCATTCTTAATTCAATTGAAGCTTAGAGATGTTTTCACAATTCACAAAAATAACTAGCATTGAAAGCAAAATCAATGAACTGAAATGGTTTGAAAGAAATATTGTGGGTGAAAAAATTGGGTTATTGGAGTTTTCAGATAAGTCAGTAGACATGAATACAACATTTACTCATATTCACATAAAACTGTTTCATGTTCCATATATTTTAAGATTGCTGTTCACAAGATCTCAAAAGCTCTCACTGATTGAAGAATTTTCCGCAAGTCGGCGATAAATGTATTATGTCTATTAAATTTCTTATATTTCAGCTTCATAATAAACTTGATTCCAATCGATTTCACTATCACTGTTAGATTCTACCTCAGAAATTGCCCTTATTATCGCATTATGCAATCCTTTGACGACCTCTTCTATGAAGCATCTAACTTAAGAAAAGAAAGAGTTTGTGCTTAATGTGACCAACTTCAAATGAAATGGGTCGATAAACAACACTAATCTTATTTCTTAAAATATGAAATTATTAGCTACTTGGGAACGATTTTCCTTTCACTCAAAGTTGAGTATGGTTCCCAAAAATAGCTTGAAGACTACAAATTTATTTTTTTTTAACATTAATTGTTTAAACATTTTATTCATAGATTTATCTAGGATTGATGTTATTTATTGACTAATCTATTGATTTTACAGGGGCAAATAAATCAACAAATCTGTAATGATTAGTCTTGATCACGAGCACAATTAAGGAACTTGCAGACATCAGAGTAAAATCTTTATGCTGTATGCCCGATGAAATATTATCGGGCGTGAAATGATAACCACAAAAAAATGTACTTATATCAAGTGTGCTGTTATTTTGAAACAGGTAAGTTTCATTCCAAAATTAATCTATATGTAATAGTTTATTTCATAGACTAAAACAGCGTATTTGAAAAATTTAAGCATGTATAAAATGTTTTTGAAAATAATAATTATCTTTGTCTTATATTTCAAAGTCGTAAACTTTTATCAAAATTTTGCCTTTTCCGTTGAAGTGTTTGTTACTTTTCTCATCGAGAGTTACCTCTTGTTAAAATGTAGTATTTTACTAAAGACTTTATTTTGTCTACTACTGAGATGTCAAGCATTCAGCATATGGCTATGATCATTCTGTTTGTCAGAATCTCTAGAAGTAGCATATGACAAATTGTTCAGTATAAAATCTTTTATTTAGACTTGGGACACCATACAGGCGCTTTGACATCATATTATCTCATCTGCGCATCGACCACGTTCTTTTAACAAATAACTATATTTTATTTAATGAACCAGCACCTTTGTGTCAGAATTGTAAAAATGTTTTAACTATATATCATCTTAATTGAGTGTCTTAGATTCAATAATCCCTGTTTTACTTTTTCACGCAGCTCTGTTTTAAATTTACAAGACTTGATTAGGGAAACATCCCGCCCAAATATTTTTGCTTTTCTAAAGGCTATTACAGTTTTGTATAGTCTTTAATATCCTTTTCATTTCATACTTTTCATTTGAATGATTTGTATTCTTTAACGAAATACAAATTTGTTGAGCTTTTTACCACTAAGAATTTTGTACTTCATCTTTTTTATAATTGATATTTCATTGTATTTTGTATTTCTGATTTGGTGTGTATATTATTTTAACTTTTGTATGGCGCTGTATGTCTTTTATTGGAATTTCTGCCAGAAAAGACTCAGTAATGAAATGATTTGAAAAAGATGAGTCGTTTCAATAGCTGCGAGATATTAAAGCATTATTTTCTGTAAAATTAGTAATAGCGCGTAGATTTGCTTTTATGATTTTAAGAACTGTACTTTATATAATACTTTTAAGAACTCATTATGAATAATACACTACTGGCCATTAAAATTGCTACACCAAGAAGGCGACATGCTACAGACGTGAAATTTATACGAAAGGAAAAAGGTGCTGTGATATGCAAATGATTAGCTTTTCAGCGCATTCAGACAAAGCAGGCGCCAGTAGCGACATCTACATTGTGTTTAAATGAGGAAATTGTTCAGCCGGTTCCTCATACACAAATTGCATTTGAACGTTGTTGTCTGGTGAAAAGTTGTTGTGATGCCTCGTGTAAGAAGGAGAAATGCGTACCAGCACGTTTTAGACTTTGATAAAGGTCGAATTGTAGCGTACCGGGATTGCGGTTTATCTTATCCCAGAATTGCTGCTCGCGTCGGTCGAGATCCAATGACTTTTAGCAGAATATGGAATCGATGGGTTCAGGACGGTAATACGAAACGCCATGCGGGATCTCAACGGCCACCTATCACTAGCAGCCGAGAAGACAGGCATATTATCCGCATAGCCGTAATGGATCGTGCAACCACGTTACGAGCCGTGAGTCAAGAAACGAGGTCGTTTGGAAGACAACAAACGTCCCCACGAACAGTTTGACGACGTTTGCAGCAGCATGGACTCTCAGCTCAGAGATCATGCCTGAAGCTTCCCGTGACGCTGTATCATAAACAAGAGCGCCTTCAATGGTGTGATCAACGACGAACCTGGGCGCACGAATGGCGAGACGTCATCTTTTCAGATGAATCCAGGTTCTGTGTACAGCATCATGATGGTGGCATCCGTGTTTGGCGGCATCGTGGTGAATGCACACTGGCAGCGTGCATTCGTAATCGTCATACTGGCGCATTACCTGGCGTGATGGTATGGGGTGCCATTTGATACACGTCTCGGTCACCTCTTGTTCGCATTGACGGTGCTTTGAAGAGTGCACGTTACATTTCTGGTGTGTTACGACCCGTGGCTCTACCCTTTATTCGAGCCCTGCGAAACCCTACGTGTCAGCAGGATAATGCCCGACCACATGTTGCCGGTATTGTACGGACGTTCCTTGATACGGAACAGGTTCGACTGTTGCCCTGGCCAGCACGTTCTTCAGATCGTTCACCAATTGAAAACGTCTGGTCAATGGTTGCTGAGCGACGGGCTCGTCATCAAACGCCAGTCAGTGCGGTTGAGGAACTGTGGCATCGTGTTGAAGCTGCATGGGCATCTGTACGTGTACATGCAATCCAATCTCTTTTTGACTCAATGCCCAGGCGTATAACTCCTGTTATTAATGCCAGAGGGGGTTGTTCTGGGTACTGATTTCTCAAGATCCATCCAGCCAAATTTTTTAAAAATTTAATTAATTGTTATTTCTAGTATAATATATTATTCATCATATTTTTATCTGCATTTCTTCCTGTTGTAGCAATTTTAATGGTCAGTAGTTTATAATATTTTAAGCCTCTTTAGCATTTAAATGTCAATGATCTTTGACGTCCCATTGTGGATACATAGCATGGGGCATATTTCAATTTAATTTGTTTCTAATCTTAAGTATTAATGAGTTTTCTTGTTATCGATTAGAGAAAGTATTTAAAAAAGTGTTATTGTTTCACGGAATTTTTTTTTCAGGTTTGGATTTCTCCACCTTGTTTTGCAGTTTATGGTCCAGTGCTTAGTGATGACACAGTTTATTCCTTTTTAGACAGCATTACTGTAAATATTTTATTAAGTTAATCTTTAAAATATTTCTAAACATGATTGCATGTTTATTTCTTTCATTTTTTTAACAGGTTTCCAAGTGGAGTTTCATGATTAGATATTTCCGTAAGTATCCATCAATATACAATAAGTTTGCTCCTTTTATTTTCATTTTTGGAAGATAGTGTTTGGTCGGTTGGTTGGGTTTTATGGCGCGAGGTCGAAAATTGGACATACTGCGCCAAGAATAAGATTTTTGTAGCTATGTTTTTTATTTTATTTAATTATGTTTTCTTTTTTTATTTTTGTTTTCAAGAAAAAGCAAGCAACATTAAAATTTTAAAAAACAAAAATCAGTGTATAATTAATTTTAAAGTCCGATTATAAACTATAAAAAGGATACAATCAAATATAAATAGTTTTAAAATTTAATATAACAACTAGACATAGTGTAAAAAACATATTGCCCTTAAAAAAGCGAATAGGTTTGTATGGGGTGTATTCCCTATTAAATCAAACAAAGTTATAAAATAAGTATTAAAAATGTGTAAACGTTCTTGGTTAAAATCATGACATGAAATTAAAATATGATGAACAGTAAATGGTTCATCAAACGTTTCACACCATGGATTTAGTTTATTTGAAAACAAATGTCTGTGTGTGAAACTTGTGTGTCCGATACGAAGGCGAGTTAATCTAACGTCTGCACTTCGTAACGTTAAAATAGATAATGAGGTTAGGGATGAAAAAATGCTATGAAGTTTGTTTACGACCTGTAAGCTCCATGATTCTTCCCAAAGTGAATAAATCATTTTATACCCTTTCTCACATCTGTGAGCGGAACCGATTTTAAAATTGGATCTTCAGCAGCCTTTGCAGCTGCATCCGCTCTCTCGTTTCCAGTTTTGAGAGTTATTTACTGTATTACAAACAATCTGTTTTTAGAGATCAAAACACGAGCTTAGTACATTCAGGTTAGCGATACTCGAGTAAAGTCAAAGCGAAAACGCCAACTTAATTCAAGTATTTCAAATGGAAGATAAATATGGTGATAAGCAAAATTATATAGACAAGTACTAAACTAGGAACTTATATCATAGGATATATAAATGTGATATGCATTAGGTCAACACACAATACATATTTAATATAAATGGTTGAAGCAAAACATATGCAATATGATATGAAAAACCGGAAAAATAAATAGGCCATCAGTCTAATTTATTCATGGATAATTTCATCAGTTATTTTCCTGTTTGATTGAAATTTTCTTATATAAAACAAAGCCGTACATCTAAAATATTACAGAAAACCGGTTTACTTGTAGTTTATATCAATAATGAATATTATGAGGAATTGAAAATTCTGCAATTATACTAGGAACACTCTGAATTTTTTGAGACAAAATTAGGTTTTTAGGTTACATTTACAAAATTTTATATGTGTTCAAAGTAATTTCCTCCAGCATCAATGCACTTTTGTAGACGAATTTTCCACAGATTAAGTGCCTCAAGCCATTCATTTCTGTCATCCGGTTGTGTCCAAGATTTTCCAAATATTGGAATCCCTTGCTGGCAAGGGGTATGATATCATATTTTGTTGGATCCCAGGTCACGTAGGTCTCGAGGGAAATGAAAAAGGCAGATGTGGCTGCTAAAGCAGCATCAACTCCAATGCCATCATCCATCCCCCTTTCAGATGTGAGGAAGTGTGTTAAAAATCTTGTCTTTTTCCTCTTCCAGGTGTTTTGGAGCATGCAGGTCACTAACAAATTGTGCGCCATTTTTCCATATCTCTTTATCAGTTTTACCGATACGATGTGCTGATGTTAGATTAACTCGCCTTCGTATAGGACACACACGTTTCACACATAGACATTTGTTTCTAAACGAATTAAATCCTTGGTGTGAAACGTGTGATGAACCCTTCACTGTCTATCATATTTTAATTTCATGCCCATGTTTTAACCAATATCGTTTACTCTTTTTTAACTGTGATATTTTAACCTTGATTGATTTGTTTGGGGAACCACCCCACCGGAACATATTTGCTATTTTAAGAGCAATAGGTTTTTTATATTATATTTTTAATTTGTTTTAAAATTATATATATATTTTTGATTTTTCTTTTATATATGGATTTTAATATAAATGTATACACTGTTTTTTGTTTTTAAAGTTTTAATGTTGTTTGGGTTTAAAAAATAACTAGGGGAAAAAAAACATAGAAAATATCAGAAATATATTTCTTGGCGCAGCATGTCCAACTTTGGACCTTGCGCCATAAAACCCAACCAACCGAGCCATTCATTTATTAGAATAGATGAAAAAAATGCATTTATAGCCCCATGAATCTCTTCTGAATGAAATCGACGTCCACGTAAGTTCTTTTTTAGATTAAAGAACAACCAAAAGTCGCACATAGCTAGATCAGTTTAATACGGCGGACGTTCGATCACTATAATTTGGAAGACATGGAAGACATTTAGTGGTATACCAGTTTGCTTTAACTATTTTCTGTCCTTCCAACTTGATGGCTTTGACCAATCCCGTACTTCTGAAGAAAACTGCATACATCACTTTTTTCATTGCGCATTGCTTTTTCACCATTGTCGGCATGGGATCATCTTCAAGAATCCATACTTTGCTTTTTTGACGTGTTGGAACGTCAAAAAACGGTATGTACGTTTCATCACCTGTTAAAATTTTAGAAATGATGCGGTGGCCACCATCATTTAGCAATTTAAGGGTTTCATTACTGATTCTGACACGCTCCTCTTTTTGGTGCTCAGTTAGATTATGGGGAACCCAACGTCAAACTATTTTTTTCATATTTAATTCTTCATGAATGATTTTGTGTATGGCTGCTGATCCAATGTTAAGTTCCTTCTGTATCATTTGGTAGATGCAGCGATTATCATCCATTAACATTTTTCGTATGGCAGACGCATTATCCGGGGTTACTGCCGACGGCGGCATTTCTGTGTGCTCTGCATCCTGAAGAAAATTGCGACCTCTTCAAAATTCTCTAAACCATCTGAATACAGTAGCACGAGCTGGAGATTCATCACCAAATGCTAATTGATACCGTTGAACGCATTCTTCTTAATTTAATCCTGTTTTAAAATCGTAGAAAATCGGCGCGAAAATTTGCTCGCAATCAACTCCATTTTCTTATCTGCTTAAAATATATTCTACGCTAAACAAATTGAATCAAGTCAGTAAAAAATCATCTTTTGTGTTAAAATACTTAATATTTTAAAATTAAACCGTTATTTTTATCTTGTAAATTCTCGTCTGCGCTTTTCTAAAAAATTTCAGAGTAACCCTCGTGTAGTAATATTGTATAATTAACTATACTTGTTAAGTGCAATATATTACTATATAATCCCATCTTGTATTTCACTTATTTCTGAGATTTCGTATACCATCTTTTAAGATGAATATATATCCTATACTTCAGTTCACCTATTTGTGAGAATTCGTATTCGATCTTCAAGGCCCTTCAGGGTTTTTACTTTCGTTAGTTGAACACAGTTGTCACAATCCATAGGTTTTCCAGTGAACTGTTATTTTCTCCTCTCTGATATACCTCCCTCAGGGGGTTTACCTTCTTAATGTAAATATGGGTGTCGCATTCCCGAGATATCCTAGCAATCTTTATCCTTTTCTCCCCTTGTCTTCTACTTTTCCTGATCTTTCTTTCCCTATTCTTTGTTGTTGTCGAGATCAAGACATTCTTCTTAGGTTGCACCTTGGTATTCAATGGGTTTTACGTTGTATTCCCATTTGTCTTCCACACACTTCATATGTTGACCGTGAATGGCGTCTCGTAAGGGGGAAATTTGTGTCCTGGGATTTCTCAGTGTTTCCTTTGGCCCAGTTATCTCTGTAAATGGATGGCTGGAGTGATCCCGCTGTCAATCAATCAACTGGTGCTATATTAAAAGCATCTTCTTCCTTGCATGGTTGTGTAGGGATAATCCTACATTCTGGATTGTGAAGACATTTCCGCTAGATCCTTATTCCAACATTTAGTACTGTTTCCTGGTGATACTTTAAGATAAATGCCGAACCTGGTTTTTGCCAGAGGCGGTAACTGTCTTCCCTTGTTGGGCTCTGTGATGGTCGTGAGTACACTGGGATGAAGAAGTTTCTTTCTCATGGGTCCAAAAATTTTAGGTCATGACAAGGGTCTTAAGTAGTCACAGTTTTCTAGTAAACTCGACAAATTTGGAAATATTTACCCAAAGTTCATATTAATACAAAACAATGAGGGCATGTTTAAGCAAATGTCACCTTTCAAAATTCTGAAACAGATTAAGGCTATTGCAGGATAACGTAGTAATATAAAAAAGTTAAGATCCGGAGATTTACTTATAGAAGTCTCAATCGAAGTCCCTTTTATTGTTAAAAGTTTTTGGAGAAATTCCCATCATATTGAAGTCATAAATTACTTAATCAATGTCGTGGTGTAATTTTAGATGTAGACCTTTTACCAGTATCTGAAAATGAGATTCTGGAAGAAATAAAAGATCAAAATGTATACAAGATACGTCGAATCACCATCAATTAAGGTGAAGAAACTTTTCCCACAAAAAATCTTATTAACTTTTGACTCTCCTAATCTTCCCAATTCAATAAATGTAGGTTATCTGAACTGTCCTGTCAGACCTGGTACCTCATATGATGCTTTAATAGTAATATATTTGGTGGACACTCTAAAATGTTTTGCAGATTAAAAGCTACATGTACTTGATGCTTAAGTCTGGAACCCCAGGGATCTGATTGTAAATCTGAATCGTTTTGTATAAACTATAAAGCTAATCAATGAGCATCTCCTAAAACCTTCTCACACTATACAAAGAATCTTATGTAAAGAAGCTAAAACACAAATTTAAGACAGCATTACTGTAAATATTTTATTAAGTTAACCTTTAACAATATTTCTAAACATAATTGCATTTTATTTATTTATCATTGATTTTTTTCACAGGTTACCAAGTGGAGTTTAATGATTAGATATTTCCGTTACTATCCATTAACATACAGTAAGTTTTTACTTTTATTTTCAATTTTGTTAAAGTTTGGCTTTTCTCTCGTAATTTTTTGTATTTATACCAGATATCTTCAATATTATTTACCTGAATATATCATTTTATAAATAATTCAACCACCTCTTTAAAATGTTATTAAAACTTCTATACAATTTAATCCGTAGAAACTGTAATTTTGTTATACCATGGAATATACTGAAATCTATTTTGGTGCGGGTGTCCAAATCCACCCGCACCAAAATACATACTAGGAAATGCACAAATCAAACAAAATATTACGGGTATATGTATAAAAAGTTTTCGTAACAATTTAAAAAGTTCTTTTTATGTTGTGTACAATTACGACATTAAAAATTTCTCGCGTAGAAAATTATTAAAAAATTTACGAAATTACAAGAAATTGGCCAAATGTTTGGTAAACTAATTGGTACAGTTTTGCGTTATTTACTATATTACAAAGAATTGGCTTTTGTAGATCAAAACACGAGCTTAGTACATTCAGGATACAGCGATGCTCGGAAAAATCAAATCTTAAAAGCGAACAATGAAAAGTATTTCAGTATTTCAAATGGAAGATCACTAATGGCGTTAAGCAAAATTATATACTTCAGTACTAAACTAAGAACTTGATAGGACAGAGGATACATGGATGTAATGTGTACTGGGGTAATAATACAACATATCATAAGTTGTTGAAGCAAAACATACGCAATATGATATGAAAAATCGAAAAAATGAATAGGCGCTATGTCCATTAATTTTTTCATGGATAATTTCATGAGTTATGTTCCTGTTTGACTGAAATGTTCGAATAATACAAAAAGCCGTTCAAACAAAATATTATAGAAAAACGATTTGATTGTAGTTTATATCAATAATGCATATTATGAGAAATCGAAGTTTATGTAGTTATATAGTAATATTGCAATTAACTATACTTGTTAAGTGCAGTATTACTATATAATTCCATCTTTGAATTTACTTACTTCTTAGAATTTGTATCCCATCTTCTAGGATAAATATGTACTCTATATTGTAGTTCAACTATTTCTGAGAATTCGTATCAGATTTTGTAGGCCTTTCAGGGGGCTTACCTTCTTTAAATAAACATGAGAAAAGGAAAAACGAGTAAAAAAAAAAATAAACTTTCCCCACAAAAAGTTTTATATCTTTTGACTGTCCTAATCTTCCCAATTCATTAAAAGCAGATTATCTGAACTGTCCTGTCCGACTATACATATCCCAATCACCATACGATGCTTTAATTGTAATAGGTTTGGAGACTCTAAAATGTTTTGCAGATCAAAAGCTACATGTACTTGATGCTGAAGTCTGCAACACCAGTAATGTGTGTGTATATTTGAACCGTTTTGTATAAACTGTAAAGCAAATCATAGTGCATGTTCTAAACATGCTCACAATGGCAATAACAAAACATATCGTATCAAAAAGCTAAAAGTTTTTAAGATACCGCAAAAAGTTTTAAGAAGACATATGCTCATGTACTGAAACTAACAATATCAACTGCTGTACAAAGAGACTTTTTATTAATTACAATTATTTTAATACCTGATTCACAAAGCATACCTACTACAGAGAAGTCTCTCTTTATTAAGCAATAAAAAACAAATGACTCTGTTACCAGAAAAAGCTTAAGGTTAAAGATCAATCAAATGTGTAACAGCATTTAAAGTAAATTTTCTGCAGACAGCCATAGTGATATGGATACTGATATCGATAATTTTGAGTTGATTGCAATGAACGGATGTCATTATCCTAAAGAGAACCCTTCACAATGGTGATCCTCCTTTCTTGGAATTGACATGGATTCCCCACGCATATATCTGACATTAACGACATAATAAATTCACTTTCCTACTTGTCTAACCCTCTTAAAAACCAACTTGAAATCTTATGCTATTTTCAAAATAAAAAGTTACACGCCTTATCGTATGGACATACCTGATGCTATATCAGGTGGGGTATGTATTCTTGTTTCGAAAAATTACCCTCACACAGTATTTCCCTTGTGTACTTCGCTTCAAGCGGTTGCAGTTGAGATACATAATAATTTCGTATCACTAAACATTTATTTTATCTCCACGTAATGTCATTTCCCTAAACTTAAATATACTATTACATCAACTTCCTGTTCGTAATGTATTAATAGGTGATTTTAGTGGTCATAGTGCTCTGTGGGGAAGTGCAAATACTATTTCTCGTGGTCAATAAATCGAACAGATGATAACTGACCAATGGCTCGTCTGCTAAAAACAATGAAAAAACTCACTTTCATGCCTCTACAATAAGTTTCATTCTCTAGATTTGGCTATTTGCTCTACTATTTTATTATCTTATTTGGACTTCAACACTGAAAACAATTTGTATAATAGTGACCATTTTCCTGTAATTCTTAATTTTCTGGTACACCTTGTAATGCCTTACGATCTGCCACCTTTAAGTAGCGCTAAGGACACTGGTATTCTTTTGCAAAACCGGCAATTATTACAGAAGAAATGATCACCAACACTGATATAAATGATGCTGTTATTAAAGTCACAAATACTATTATGATATCTGCTGAAATAACAATCCCAAAATATTCTTCTCTATTTCGAAAGCTGCGGACACCCTGGTGGAATGAAGCCTGTGCAAAAACCTACCGTGAACTAAAAATCTCTGGAGTATCTTTCGAAGATATCCTATTACTAATAATCTTATTACCTTTAAAAAAAGCAGAGACTGTAGCCCGCAAGATTCCTCGTCAAAGGGACTCTTGAATACGATATACATTATATATAACATCTTGCACTCCTAGGAAATTTGTTTGAAAAAAGATGAAAGCAGATAATGGCTTGTTGAAAGAATTTTCTTTCCCGATAGTGACTATTAAGACTGCTACTTATTCTTCTCCCGTGGACGTGGTTAATAAAATTGGTGAAGCATTTTCTAGTGTCCAAATCCGACTCTTATGCACCTGTTTACCAAGAGTATAAGAATCGTACTGAGCAGACCAACATGAATGCCGAGGTCCAGATGGAATTACTTATCAATGCCCAGTCATCTAAGATCAGTTTCTCTTACCAATATCCTGCTCCTCTTCAACAGAATCCAGTAGGAAAATATCTTTCTCTCTATGTTGCAAGAAGCAATAGTCATTCCAATTCTCTAAAGCCAGGAAAAGACCCTTTAAGTTATCGACCTATAGCTTTAACAAGCTGCCTTTGTAAAACAATGGAACACTTATTAAATGATCATCTTGTTTTTTTACTTCGAAAATAGTAATTGTATACCTCAGCAGCAAAGTGGTTACCGTCAGGATAGATCTACTTTAGACAAAATTAGAATATTGTATGTTCGTAGTATCTTGTATGAATATTTTTAGATACTAAGAAGGCATACGATAGAACCTGGCGCTATGGAGTTATTCGATCATAACATGACTTTAATCTCCATGGTAACTTAATTTTATTCCAAACTTCTAACGAAAAAGAAGTTTTAAAGTGCGCATTGGTTCTATTTTACCTAGATCATTTGGTCAAATTGAGGGCGCTCCTCAGAGTAGTGTACTTAACGTGACACTATTTATTGTTTAGATTTCCAAGGTTTTATCTGTATTACATTCTTGTATTAAAAGTACGCCTTATATGGATTTGCAAATTTTCTGTCAAGGCTTAGATGTACATTTAATTGAACGATAACAACAGATGGTTGATCAAGTTTTCGTCTAGATTGCTAACTAATTTACTCAATTTCTTTAATTCGGAGTTACTGCTAACCAAATTAGTAGCACTGTCAGAAAATATGTGGGCACTTTTCCCTCTTTTGCTTAAAAATCAAATGTAGCTACAAAGGCATCAGTAGAGAGGTCCGTTACCACCTCTAAATGACAAGCTTTAATCACAAAGCAAATGAAAATACACACATAAATTTTATTATACATTCCTTCTCTTTGATTGGGATATTTTATATAAAAAGGACCAAAAAAAAATCTACCCCTACACAATTGAATGGAAAGTTTGGGGTTACTCTCTCTTCAGGTAAATCTCCCATGAGCTGTTGACAAGGTACAGGTTTAGCTTTAAAGCAAAGAACACAATCGTGCACTAGTTTTCTACAAAGGTAAAATGATTATTATGTTCAATTCTCACAGTAGTTTCAAATTTCTGTGTTTTTTCAATTTGTTCTATTTCCCAAAAATTCCGCCTAATTTTTTTTTTGTCGGCACCCTCGTTTAAAAGCCCACAGTGTACATTAGTCTCAGTTACTATTGGTACACTACCACTCACTGCAAATCCGAATACTGTGTTTTGTAAAATTAATTTAGTATTAGTTGGGTAAATTCTGTCAGGTTTAAATAGTCCTTAAAAATTCTCAGCTCCCAGAATGAAATCGATTGGACCTGGAACATTAAATTCCGAATCCGCTATTTTAATGCTTTTTAATTCTAAAACAAAAATATCAATTTTCCTTAAAGGGGTCAAATTTGTAACACTGAAAATAACTAAAAATTCTAAACCTAATTTGAAATTTCGTATATAATAACAATCATAGCATTAACTTTAAATTTAATAGTCAGAGACATTCCATTTAAACCTGAAACTCCAATATTTATTTTTTCCTTTCTTAAATTAAGCTTATCAACGCAGCTCTTACTTAAAAAATTAGCACTGGCTCCAACGTGTAATAAACCACGAACGCGTAAAACATTTCCCAAGTTATCGGTTAAAAAACAAATAAAAGTGCAAAGTAGTACAGACTTCGAATTTGTTGAAGTATAACTAGTCGCCGCCAAGCAATTTTGATCCTGACCTCGTGGCTCTTGTTAGTAGGATCGAATTCTAAAGTTGTGAGGGAGGGGAAAAACTCAATTTCTATTGAGAGTATTTTACATTCTCATTTGATTTCGATAAACGTTCTTGTTTTTGCTGAAAGCGAATTGTGGCATGATGACGCAGGTTACAGATATTGTACGAATGTTTAGATTTACAAGTCGTTACCCTATGATTATTCCCCCAAGCAATTAAAACAGAAGTGATTTGATTTTACAAACTCATTAGGCTCATTTACTGAAATATTTTTATAATTAGGACATTTATATATAGGGTGATTTTCATTGCATGGTAAAACACACTTATTATTTTTAACTTCCGCAAGGAAAACTCGTAGACGTGTATTTTGACTCGGACAATTTATTAAACTTTGAGTTTTCCACCAAAGTGTCACCTCCGGAAGTAAAATCTGAATCAATTTCTTTCCTTAATTCTGAGGGTTTAAACCATGTGTCAGCCTGTCTCATTTTAATATGACACGTAGTTTCTCTATCTAAGGTCTGGCATATTTTATCCGACACAATTGAATCTTTGAGAGTTTCGAAATCTGTTACCTTCCTCAATTGTAAATAATATTCCCAGCTCGTCTTTAATCGCGTTGCAAATTGTAGGTATGTTTCATTTGGTTGGCGATGGGCTTTCCTAAAATGTTGTACACATAATTGCGGGGTAAACTGAAATTCTCGAAGTACTATTGTTTTTACTTTAGAATACTCATTTAACTCGTCATCCTTTATGTAAGTTATCGCATTAGTCGCTCTTTCCTCTAGCAAATTTATCAAAATCTCCGCTTTGTATTTATCAGGGACATGTTTATATTTATAAGAGAGTCTAAATATTCAGTCTGATTATTTTCAACATTTTGATCTTCTGAATTTGACTTAATTCCGCTTTCACGCGAGCAATATCTATTCCATTTTCGTTCTTTCAAGCTTTATTTTTTCTAATTATAATTGTTGAAGGTCTTCAGATTTTCTCTGTTCGAGCTTAATTTTTTCTAACTCTAGTTGCCGCAACTCATCGAACTTCCGCACTTCAATTATCTGCCTTCGATTCAACAGTTCGTGGGTTCGAATCCCACCTTGGGGATGGATGTTTGTAGTGGTTCGGAATCAACTTTAAGCCGTAGGTCCCGGTCTGATTAGAGCTCGTGTGCAAAAAATGACCGCTGAGCGACAAACAAACGGAAAAAAAACTTCTCAATTATCATATTTGCTAATTCTACAATGGAATCTTTCTCTATCACGTACTTCTGGTTTTGTTTTATAATACGGCTTAAGTCTGAAATAGTCATTTTCTCATTAACATCTTCTCCTAAAAAACATCTTCTCAAACAGCAACATCTTCTCAAAAGCAATGAATATCAAATCCTCTTTTTATACGCTTTTAAACATTTTGAATAGTTATATATATATATATATATATATATATATATATATATATATATATAAATATAAAGATCTATTCTCAGAACATTTTAATGTAATTTAGTCATGTAATTTAGTCAATCACATACCTCAATTACGTTGACGATACTCAGCAGTGGCGTAAATTATCTCTCATAGTCATTATATAACCCCATATATTGCTTGTTTTTCCTGCGAGGCTATGACCAATGTAAAATAGCTCAGTTTTTAACTCAATGAATACTCACTCATGACTGTATAAACCACACTTTATTTCTCCGACCCTCATATCACTACTGCCGGTTTCTTTTTTATGACTCAAGGAGAGCGCTTCAACCACCTCTATGCAAAATTTCGTAAATAACTAATGAAATTATTTACCAAAAACTACTAATATAAAACAAATCAATAACGTTTAAAAAACAAATGAAAATAAACTATATTGTAAATAAACAAATACTGTATAAATGGAAAATCATTTATTTTGGAAAGAGAACAAATTTAATACACTACTGGCCATTAAAATTGCTACACCAGGAAGAAATGTAGATAACAAAATGATATTTATTACACAAATATATTATACTAGAAATAAGTGATTAAATTTTCGAAAAATTTGGCTGGATAGATCTTGAGAAATCAGTACCCAGAACAACCACCTCTGGCAGTAATAACAGCAGTTATACGCCTGGGCATTGAGTCAAACAGAGATTGGATTGCATGTACAGGTACAGATGCCCATGCAGTTTCAACACGATGCCACAGTTCATCAACCGTAGTGACTGGCGTTTCTTGACGAGCCGTTCGCTCGACAACCATTGACCAGACGTTTTCTATTGGTGAAAGATCTGGAGAACGTGCTGGCCAGGGCAACAGCCGAACCTGTTCCGTATCAAGGAAGGTCTATACAATACCGGCAACATGCGGTCGGGCATTATCCTGCTGAAACGTAGGGTTTCGCAGGGCTCGAATAAAGGGTAGAGCCACGGGTCGTAACACACCAGAAATGTAACGTGCACTGTTTAAAGCATCGTCAATCCGAACAAGAGGTGACCGAGACGTGTATCCAATGGCACTCCATACCATCAAGCCAGGTGATGCGCCAGTTTGACGATAACGAATGCACGCTGCCTGTGGGCGTTCACCACGATGCTGCCGAACACGGATCCGACCATCATGATGCTGTACACAGAACCTGGATTCAACTGAAAAGATGACGTCTCGCCATTCGTGCGCCCAGGTTCGTCGTTGATCACACCATTGAAGGCGCTCTTGTCTATGACGCAGCGTCAAGGGAAGAGGCAGGAATGGTCTCTGAGGTGAGAGTCCATGCTGCTGCAAACGTCGTCGAATTGTTCGTGCAGACACTTGTTGTCTTCAAACTACCCCTTTCTTGACTCACGGCTCGTGACGGGGTTGCACGATCCATTACGGCCATGCGGATAATATGCCTGTCTTCTCGGCTGCTAGTGATAGGTGGCCGTTGAGATCCCGCATGGCGGTTCCGTATTACTGTCCTGAACCCATCGATTCCATATTCTGCTAACAGTCCTTGGATTTCGACCGACGCGAGCAGCAATACTGCGATAAGATGAACCGCAATCCCGGAACGCTATAATTCGACCTTTATCAAAGTCAGAAACGTACTGGTTCGCATTTCTCCTTCTTACACGAGGCATCGCAACAAATTTTCACCAGGTAACAACGTTCAAATGCAATTTGTGTATGCTGAACCGGCTGAACAATTTCCTCATTTAAACACAATGTAGGTGTCGCTACTGGCGCCTGCTATGTCTGAATGCTCTGAAAAGCTAATAATTTGCATATCACAGCACCTTCTTCCTTTTGTATAAATTTCACGTTTGTAGCATGTCGCCTTCTTGGCGTAGCAATTTTAATGGGCAGTAGTGTAGTTTATCTTCTGTTCTCGATTTGAAATTTTTATCACTAAGCTAATGTTTCATACTCAGATGAATTGAATTACTAACCAAAAACTTAAATTAAAAAAATGTATAAATTATAGAAAACCAGATTCCTATATAGATACTACTATATTAAATCAGAAAATGAAATAATACATATTTTGAATCTTTATTTCATTCAAACTATAGAACTCAACAATTCTTATATGTAATAGAAATCTTATATATTAAAATCTTTTACTAATCTGAAAAAGAAATCAGATTTCGATTTTAAATCAATAAATTTGGTTAATTAATCATGCATAACATGATATAATGATAATAACGTAAAATATTTTAAACATTATGAAAATATCGTTTTATATCTTTAACAATGGAATAAAAAGCGTATACTATTTAAATTTCAACTAAATCAGTTTGATACATTACAAACAACACACACACACAATCAAACAAATTAATAAATCTCACATTACTTTAAATTCAAACCTGTTTGTAATAATATACTTTCGTTTGCGCATAACGAAATTAAAACATTTCTAAAGTATATTCCTTTTATAAAATATGTTTTATATATCAGTGAAACATCAAAAAAATTATCAATATAATTGTAATTGTACTTTTGATTTTACGCAATCTATGACAACATAGTTATTTTAACATATTCCTACCTGAATTAAAATACACCAACTACATAAAATTTATGAATTATTTTTAATTTACAATAAGGTACTTCTCTTTTAAAAAATACTATACTGTAAATTCGAATACACGAAATACAGAAATTAGCTTTTGTAATATAGAATATACCATTTAAAAACTTATAATTTGATGTAACATGAAGAACCACGTAGGATCACTTTTACTGTGTGGTCACCCTTGGCGCGTTTTTTTGGCGACAAATTTGATAATTATTTTACTGGAAACCCGGCAAACCAGTATTTTGGCAACCCTATTTGTCATTAATATCTCATGAATATTTACCGATTTAAATTCATTAATGTAAAATTTAATAAAAACATTTTATGGACAATTTAACACAAACTTTTTTATTTTACCTTTGATGTTTAAAATCTATAAATGTGCGTTTTTTGTTAATATTATAAAATTCGTTCAGCGTATTGTCAGATACTTAAAATGTATGAAATATTTGTGTTATTTCAGCCATTTATCCTCCCGCTGTTTTCTCCGGTTCGGAAATTCTTCATACGATCACCCTTGGCGACTTCTTGAAAATTTCGCCAAGATAGGACTGTACGGTAAATTTTTACCAACCGCATAAATAAGATTGGAACTAAATATTGTACAAATTTATATAACATACTCAACTATATATTTTCAATAGTAGCCATAGAAAGATAGACCAAAAACGGCCTCCCTGTATTCCAACTTTCCGGCACTTAATCCATTATAATGCACATAACTAATTTCAACATTGGATGCTAATGCAAAGCATTATAAAAGCATCCAAAACCGCTGCCAACAGAAGATAAGTTTGTTATGAAACAAACTAATGACTCCAAATTTTCAAAACAAACACATTTAGATAACAAAGAAACAAAATTACAAAGGAATTATATCTGAATTCGTTAACAACTCTCTCATGCCTGCATAGGGCACCAAAGTAAGTATCAATTCAAAGAAGAAAACTGCAGATTCTTTCGACTGTGCTCCTGGCACCAAACGTCTCCCTACTGACCCTCCCCATCTGAGGCTCTTGAAATCTCAAGTACTGACTATGAAACATAACACCCCATATATTATATTTGCTCAAGAAATACGAAAAATCTCATAACATTCTAAAAGTTCTTCCCAACAAGTCTTGGGGTGCTGATCGAACCTCATAATGCAGAATATACCACTCTGTTATACTGTTTTGTATCGATTATGGCAGCGTGATTTATGGCTTAGCTTCAAAGTCTGCCCTAAAATGGTTAGAACCGAGTCACCATGCTGCACTTCCTATCTGTAGTGCAGCGCTTCACACCTCACCTGCCAACAGTCTCTATGTGAACTGCAATATACCTCCTTTAAAACCATTGCGCATTAAGCTTTCCCATAATTATTATTTTAAGAGTTTTTCTACTCTAAGCCGTCCACTAAGATCTGTTAAAGTTAACTCTGCGTTTGAGACTTTTTAACGCTCACCCTTCTTGCTCACTTCCATTTTGTGCCAGGATTCAACCTCATTTAGAGGAAACTGATCTTCATTTAATTCCAATTAAGATTGCTGACTACAATAGCATTCCTCAATGGGCTTTTCCACAAATATACGCTGTTTAAACAATTTAGCTCATTTAGCAAAGTACATTCTGCTGCTATAATTTTCAAACAAATGTATGGCATTCATCGGAATCAATTTCATGATTTCTTTCAATTCTTTACTGGTGGATCAAAAACAGAAAGACGTGTCAGCTGTGGCATAGTTTACGGCACTAATGCGTATAGTTGCCTTTTGTCAATCTTTGTTATTTACACTGCTGAAGTTTTCAACATTTTGAAAGCTTTTTACGGAATCAAGTGCTCTCGCCGCCGCAAATTCTTCATTTATACTGCCAAGCTAGCTGCCGAATGGTTAGCGTTCTTGCCTTCGATTCAACAGTTCGTGGGTTCGAATCCCACCTTGGGCATGGATGTTTGTAGTTGTTTGGAATCCACTTTAAACCGTAGGTCCCGGTCTGATTATCCCTCATGTGCAAAAAATGACCGTTGAGCGACAAACAATGCATCAATCGAATCCATCTGCATTTATACTGACAGTATGAGCATTATGAAGCAGCTTAATTTTTCGCAAAATTTCATTCCCTAATTAATACAATCTTAAAGATCTTCCCACTCATTGGGATAATGTTTTATTTTTAGCACTGGTACCTGGTTGAGTCATTATAGAAGGCCTATTGAAACAACAAATTATAATTTCACTGCGTTAGTAAGAGAGCAACCTGCAACGTAAGACGATTAATTGAGAACTGAAACTAAATGGGAGGGTGTGACGGGTAGACTCGCCGTGTCGCTATATCTACTGGGTATAATCTAAGCATTGTCAAGTTGTTTCTAATTAATTCTCCACTGTAAAACGATAAATTCATTGGATTACTTTTGCAGAGTTTGTTACAGGTTTTAAAGCGTAAACAGTAAAAAATTTTTATTTTAATTAATTCATTAATTCTATGTCATAAGCCATAAATTAAATTGTTAATATCCGTGGTCATTATCGTGATAGTCGCACGGACTACCTAAAATGTCTTCGCGGTGTACGACTAAGCCACACTTGATATATATATATGCATGCATGCATAGTGTGCCATAAATTCGTGCAAACTTTAAAAATTAATTAAAAAAAAGTACTAATGATATTAAAAAAGTGTTGTTTACACCAATGGCATCAAAAAAGGCGGATTTTTTTTATGAACAAAAAATTAGTTCTAAAATGGCCGATAGGTGTCACTGCAGTGTTTACACGAAGGTGATTTATGCAAATCAGGTTGACAATAAGACACCTGAATGGACATTGACTCATTTAATGCCGCCCCCTTAGTAAAAATATTTTTTTTTTGCTAACGTTTGATGAAGACAAAGCGATAAGTTGAAGCTGTAGGATCAAATGTCCGTCACGATCACCAGTTTTGACTGATGTAGATTTTTGGCTGTGGTGTTACTTAAAATCCCTGACCTACCGGTCCGCCCATTCCACACTGGCGGAACTTAAAGAAACCATTCAGCAGGTCGTGCATGGGATTCCTCCAGACATGCTGTAATCAGAGGTGTTGAGACTCACTTTACTTGCCTCATACAATCTGGTCAAGGTCATATTGAACAACTTCAACTTAAATAAATCTTTGAAAATCCAGAATTGTATTAGGAGTGTGTTAATTTGCTTAAAACATTCGTCATCATTGCCACCTATTGTTATTTTAAACTAATATTTTTTGGTTTTTAAAAAAATACGCCTTTTTTGTGAATCTGCTTTTTTTGTTTCCTGCAAACCACAATTTTTTTTAACTCATTTGCTCTTTTAATTAAGTTTTAAAGTTTGCACGAATTTATGACGCACTCTGTGTGTGTGTAAAATTTAATCACATTTTATCGGTAATGTTACATTTATTTACATTATATTGCCGATGAGGTGTATTTATGAGTGAATTAATAGCATAAAAATATTTGACTGAATACTTACTATGCATTTTGAAATGCGCTCAATTTATAAATGAAGGATTTTAATTTATCGCAGAAGATGCAAATTGTTTTTACTAATGTATTCAAGTGTGATAAAAATCAACCCCCACTAACAGCAGTGAATTTAATAAGTTGTTTATCAATAGTTTATGTTAGTGTTTTTGTAAATAGCGATATAAATTAATACTCGATTCAATGAATTTATGGTTATATTGGCGACTGCCACATGGCCAAGCTGATAGCTAAGTGGTTCGCGCTCTTGCCTGCGGTTCAACAATTCGTAGATTCGAGCCCCATCTGAAGCTCCAAGTTTGCAGTGGTGCATAACCTGTTTCAAGTGTAGTGCCCGGTCTAAATAGCTCCCGTAACAAACCAAATCCAACTGGCTGCTGTGTGTTTGTTTAATATTGGTTTCACCAAAAGAAGAGTTTTTATAATGCAGTGATCCAGCTTATCGATCAACTGAAAACAACCGAAATGAATGCAAGGAAAACGAAAGCAGAAATTTCATTAGATATTATCATATCAAAGTAAACAGAATATCAAGGAAGTAAAAAATATTGCTTCTGGCAGATGCTTTAACTTAAACGAGTGAAGAGTTTAAGGAATAAAAGTTCTAGGTGCAAAATATTTTAATTAACAACCTTTTCAAAAAATGTTTTATATCACAATGTAATATCTCACGCGTAGAGAAGCTATAACCGAAACAAATGAGCTGAATAATTCTTGGAAGCGGCCTTTTGTCACAAGGATATGAAATATTGAAGCCCGGATTCTCTTTATTTTCGTTTTATTGATAACATGTTGGAGAAAATGTATATGCTCAAACAAATTTTTATTTGCAGGTATTTTTGCAAGATTCTTTTTGTGTGGAATATAAATATTTTATCAAATTGGGACATATATAAATCACGAAATTAATAAATTTAAATGGTTTGACTGACCATTTAGTTTTCCGAAATTACACATGTATTTCGTCACGTTACATAAATTAACTGGTTACATTACATATGTGTTGTTAATCTAGTACAACTACATTTATCTATCAAGTTCCTAGTTTAGTACTCGTCTACATTATTGTGTTTATCACCGTATTTATCCTCCATTTGAAATACCAGCATGGGTTTCAGTTAAGTTCGCATTTTTGCTTTGGCTTTACCGAGTATCATTATCCTGAATGTGTCTTGTGCTTGCTCGACACAAATTTAGTATACTGAGCTCGTCTCTACAAAAACCAATTCCTGTAATTATAAAAATAAATCAAAACGGTACTAATTAATTTTTAAAGATTTAACCATGTCTTTGTAATTTCGTAAATATTTTAGTAGTATTCTATATATATATATAATATACGTGAGAATTTTTAATGGCGTCCTTGTACACAGCTTAAAAGTAATTCTTAATATTTTTGAAAACTATTTTTATACAGCTGTATTCGTGAAGTATTGTGCGATTTTATTTATACTTTTCTTTCTATGCTGTCCAACTCCATAGCTCAGAAACAGGTTTAAGAATATTCCATTTGATAACAAAATTATAGTACTATTTAATACTGATCCATCTAACTACAGCGATATCTTTTATCTAAAATATTTGCAGAAGATGGAACTTATGGGAAACAACGCTCTTGAGGGAGTAACGCTATCTTGAATGTTCTAGTGTTGCGTCTTGATTTGACGTAGAAAAAATTTTCCAGTTATTTCACAAGAGTTTGATTTATATTCTGCGTGAAAAAAATTTTTTATGCGATCCTGATATGTTGTGTAAAGTACTTTAAGATTTAAAATTATTTTTATAACTGTATATGCGATGTCTTGTGTGATGTCTGATGTGTATTATTTTGTGCGGCTTTTCTGCCCATCACACAAAAATAGGTTTTATATCTATATGCTGCAATCAATGTAAAAGAAATACATTTTCAAAAAGTTTTAAAAAAAATGTTTCGTTACTTATTTTTTTTTTAAAAAAAATGCAATGAGGTAATGTAGAAAAAAGTAGGATATGAAATACTGAAATTCTCATTTTATCCTAGCTCCAAAGCACTTCAACTAGTGACACATTAAAGAAGGCGAAATCACATTTGCTGTAGTAAAAACATATTTTTTCTAAAATCAATTGCAATTTTTAAGAGAAGTTTCATTGTGAGGTAATAAAAATATTGAACCCTGATATAATTCCAGCGCTTAATGCTCAGGTGACTATTTTAAAAGCGAGTTTTAAAATTATTTTTATTTTGGAATGAAAAAAGGTGTTGAGTTGTATAAGCAAACTTATAGAGAGCTCACCTCTGCGTTAATTCTATTGTAAATAACAAACCACCTATAGACAACTTTACGAAAGGATTGACCACCCCGGAGATGTACAGGCATAGGTCACTGTTTTTAATGTGGAAATGGTGTAGCTAGCTGTTGAATTTTCCATGTCCAGTGAGGAATCGTGTAAATTAGAAGTCAGTGTAGAACCAGTGGTTCATAATTCTGTAGGAGCTAAAGGGAAAAAAGATTTAGTCCACTTGCAATTGGGAGAGGAAACCAAACCTGAGATCCTTTCTGTGATGTTCTTTTTGGTTATGGTTTTAAAAGAAGACTAGGGTAGAGTGGTGTCGAGTTTATTTGTAATTGAAAGAGAAGATTTGGCTAGAAATCTGTTCTTTCATTTCCATACAAACAAGTTGTATTTGTTCTAAACAAGTTTTTGTGCGAATTTTTTTGCAGTTTTTGCAAGATTTTTTTGTGCGGAATATAAAAATTTCAATCACACAAATTGAGACATAATTCACTAAATTAAGAATAAAATTTTTAATGGTTTAAGCTGTAGTTAGATAGACTAAAAAATTTACTGATCTGACTACAGCGATATCTTTTATTTAAAATACTTGCAGAAAATGGCACTTTAGGAAAATAACGCTCTTAACAGAGTATGACTATCTTGAATGTTCTAGTGTCGGTCCTTGATTTCACTTAAAAATTATTTTTCTAGTTATTTCACAAGAATTTGATTTATTTTCTGCGTGAAAAATTTGCTTATGCTGCCCTTATATGTTTTATAAAATACTTTGAGATACAAAACTATTTTTATAATTGTATGTGCGAAGTATAAGTTGTATAAAATACTTTTAGATTTAAAATTATTGTTATGACAATAAGTGCGAAGTGTTGTGTGATGTCTTATGTGTTATGAACAAAAATAGGTTTGAAATCTATATGCTGCAGTGAATATAATAGCAATACATTTTCAAAAATAAAAAAATTAGTTGAATAAAAACGGATTGCGGTAATGTAGAAAGAAAGGAGGATTTAAAGGGGAAGATACTGAAATTCTGATTTCATCCTAGCTCCAAAGCACTATCAACTAGTGGCATATTTAAAAAAGCGAAATCACATTAGTTGTAGCTTGCAAAAAACTTATTTTTTCTAAACTCAATTGCAATTTTTTTAGTGTTGTATTGTTTCGGAATAAAAAAAAAAAAAAAAGAACTTGACATCCCATAACGCGTTTCCTTTACTCCCAACGTCAGGTGACTATTTTAAAAGCGATTTTTAAAGTTATTTTTGGAACGCGAAAAAGGTGTTGAGCAGAATGTTAGGTCGCGCGATATAAAAAATTTATAGGGAGTTCAAATCAGCATTAGGTATAGTTAAAATTACAAAAATGATAATTTTACTAAATGAAGCAGAGTTTTTCTTCCAAGTTCCCAAACAATACATAAAGTTGAAGATCGATATTGTGGTACTAATTTCATTGCATTCTATGATGTAATTTTTCAGTTCAAGAGCAGAGACAAAATTTTGGTTGCAAATAAAATAAGGTTTTTATTTATCTAGTATATAGGTCTTTTTTGCCGTGCAATATGTCCAGTGGTCAGCGTTCCGGTCTCCGGATAGGGAAGTCGTGGAATCGAATCCTGTTTCGGGCACGTATGTACTTTTTCTCTCTCTGCCTATCCTATGTTTGTATGAATGGGTTATAAATGGTTGCCATTTTATAATACGTTTATAAACGCGTACCTCTGGCATGTGTATACTGAGGGAGTCCGACTCCACACGAAATTACGGTTCAGTTGGAAAAGTAGAGCTGCGTACCCTATATTGCCAGCCTAAGTGGCCCAAATAAGGTTTCCTTTTTAGAAACCTTATTGAAACAACAAACTAGAAAAAATAAAAATGCGGTCTAACTTTAGTGTTTTAAATGGATAAGATGAATAAGAAAATATTTATAAAGCTGCTTAAAGAGAACCCCCTCAAATCCTACAGGCTGCCTCATAGTGTGCACAAGCTGCCGGCGAGAGGGTGTTCCTGGGGGAGTGGGTGAAGTATGTCTGGAAAGTGTTCTCCTGGTAGGGCCCCCCAAGGCTTGAAGGCCACTCAATTTTGCACTGCTAAAGCCTGGGGCAACGGAGCGAAGTCACACTTCTTCCCTCGGATGCTCCTGGTACCCTGTATCAACAGAAGCTGCAATTTTAACCCACTAATAATGAATCTTGAGTTAGAAAGTTTTGATACTGCCACGTCCGTCACGCAGGATGCAAAGGGGCGCATTCGGAGTGTTCGTAGATGCCTCCGTTCGAAAAGTTATAAGTCTACAAGCTGACCTCTTGTGTCAGGAGATGCTGTTTATAGAGATGCCAAACCTGCCCATGAATTGTACCAAGGCAAATATCCTGGTTCCGCTTTAACGGGCGCGCACAAAAGATCTGATCAAACGAATCTGACGATATTGAGAACCAGCCACCTGCTTGCTCAGAGGCATGTTTCTGGTGTCAAGATTTACCCTCTCTGCCCCAAATGTCAAGAGGCACGGGCCTCTCCCTCTCATATTCTTCTGTGTGTCGGTTGTGAGAGGGGTGAAAACTCATGGATTCATGGAGCTGGTCTGATCACTAGTTGGGATAAGCAACAACAAAAGAAAAAACTTGTGTTTTCACTTATGCACTAATAATAACATAAATTGCAAATATGAGATCAATTTGATCTTAGACATTCGCTCTATTAGTAGGGATGGTATCCTTTTGTCACTATATTTTACTCTCATTTACAAATATTACACAGGTGTCTCAATGAGAGTAAGCATTGAGACGCCAAAGAGTAATTTATTTTTATGTCATTATTTCTGACTACGGTGGCATTTTTCTAGATATTCTAATTGTATCCTGGTACACTTTTTTTAAAAGATACCCATTTTAAAATGTTTTTCGTTTTCGAAAAAATGAGTGGTGAAAATGATTTGGAACGTAAGTCATACATATTGAAAATTATTCTCTGTCATTTATGTGTCGCAAAATTGACGAGAGAAAATTAAGCTTAAAATATAGATTGATACAGCTTAAGATACAGCTTAAAATATAGGTTGTGAAAGTTCAAAAGTATTTTTTAACATGTTTCTAAACGAATAAAAATTATAGTAGTCTTAAAATTTTTCTTTTATACATTTGAAACTTAGGATTCTTGATTTTATTATCTAGTATATATCCTCATTTTGTTCGTCCATCAACTTTTTGTTCTGGATAAATTAAAAAACGGTTGTGTACAGAACGAGATGCGATTTGTGTGCCTGCCAGAATATTATTTTCTACCTATTTTGAATCATGCTCATAAAAACCACGTTTGATTTCGAAAGTTTAAATGCAACGTTTGTAGCTAATATAAAATAATTAAAGCTGATGATTCCTGTAAAGTTACTTATATCACAAATATAATTAATTTAAATAAAGTGACTCTCAACCTCTAAACTCTTTCCTCGGTTGAGGAAAAAATAAGAAATAAAAATAATTTTTAAATAATTGCAAAATAACCTTATGTCATCTCTGAGGTTTTTTTTGGAAGTAGAGAAAAAATATTTACGGCAAAGTATCCTCTTTTCGTTCAACATTTCTAGATTTTCATTGTTTTTAGAAAATAATGATATAATATTTTTTTGGTTTTAAGAAAGTATTATTTTTGCTGTGTCCAGGAATTACGTTTCCATTTTTACTTTTATACTCCACTGTTTTGAAATTTCTTAAAACAAGAATGAAAAGAATACAGTCTTTAAAGTGTTCTGTAACTTAGAGAATTTTCAAGCATTATACTCCTCAGTCTATTAATTTTAGTTAATTTATGCATATAATTTTATTTTTGTTACAAACATCATTTTAAGATGCCGTGAATTATTTTGTAATGTAGTAAAAGCTCATTATATTCGCGGGGTATATGTTCCGTAAATATGCTGCGAATACAGAAACCGTGAATACGGAATGGTAATTTAAATGAGATTATACGGGATACATTGCTAGGAGTGTAGCGTACCGAGGTGGAAAGGCAGTTGAAGACAATTTCAATTTAATTTAATTTATTGATGAAGGTAAATTTTAAGTGTACCTAATGTTTACTATTTACATAAGTTTTAATACAATCTTCAACTTAATAATCAGTACAATATCATTGGCGGACGCCACAAGCGCACCTCCAGTGCATTGTCTCTCTGAGAATACACTTTTCTAACTTAAATAAAAACAATATAATCGGAAAGGAGGAGGGTGGCAGAATCTGGCGCTTGCTCTGTACTTATCCTCGCCTTTTAGCACGTTACAACTACTTCCCTCCGGAAGGACTTTTACATGAGTAAAAGTCTTACAATTAGACTCAAATAACTGATAACAAAACCTACTAAGCTTAACCACATAACTATAAAATAATATGAAAAATTTATGTTACTTTTATTTCTGTTATAGTATTATCAAGAATAAATTTTTTTATTTTTGAAATTTAATGTGATACAAAATAAGACAATGTGAATAAAAGCAAAATGTTTGTAAAAATAATAACTGAAAATTTTCTATTTACAAATTAAACTAAGAACATCAGCATTCTTATGCTAAACCCCCTTTCGATGGATCCATTTAAAATTAAAGAGCTGCAATGCTAATGCCCAACGCATTGACCTAGGGTTTGAACTAGCATTGGAATTTCACCATACTAATGGCTTATAATCAGTTTCAATTCTAAATTTTTGTCCGTCTAATTAGCATTGTAACTTTTTTACTGTCCAGACGATTGCTGCACATTCTTTCTCTGTGGTACAGTATTTTTTTTTCTGTTTCCGTAAATTTCCTACTAAGTTATAAGATAGAATGTTTTTTTCCTCTTCATCCAGTTGAGAAAATACTACACCGATTCCTTCATTGGATTCATCAGTTTGCAATACAAATAAGGAGCGTATAACACTAGTTTTTCACTCAGTTTTTTTTCATTTCTTTGAAAGCTGTTTCACCTTTCTCCGAACACACCATTTTTTCTTTCCTTGACTTCCCTTTTAACTTGTCTGTCAAGGGAGCTGCTATAATAGAATAATTAGGAATATATCTTCTATAATAACCAGGCAAACCTAGAAAATCCCGAATATCTGTTTTAGTTTTCCGGAACTGGAAAATTTTTAATGGCATCAATTTTTAATTCTGAGCGAGCTCTTTTACTTTGGCCAATTATTGACATAACTGTTTGACATATTTCTGAGCAAAAGCACATTTAGATGGTTTGATCTTTGATTTTGCTCTTTCAATTCGCCTAAAAACATCATCAAAATGTTTAAGGTGGCATTTCCAAGAATTAGAAAATATGGCAATGTCATCTAAATATGGAATCGCATAAGAATTCCATTCCTTGTAACATTGCGGTTATCATTTTACAGAAAAATGTGGTGCATTCTTTAAACCAAATGACATTCTAAGTGGTCAGTAACAAAGAAAATTTTGTTACAAAAGTCGCCAATTGTTGAGCTTTCTTAGTAAGGGGAATCTGCAAATAATCCTTTTGCTAAATCGATTATTGTAATAAATTTAGCTCTTGAAACAGTTTCAATCCTTTCCTCAATATTAGGGAGTGGGAAATGTTCAGTTTTTGTAATTTCATTCATTTTCCTGTAATCAACACAAGGCCTTGGTTCTCTACCAGGGACTTCTACTAATATCAATCATGAATTATAATTAGAAATTACCGCCTTAATAATTTTATTAGCTAACATTTTATTTATTTGTTTTTAAAATTTTGCTTGGTCGGGGTAACATTCTATATGGTTTGGCACGCACTGGTTTAGTGGAAAATCAATTCAATATCGTGCTCTACAATATTTTTAATCCAGGTTCATTCGAAATTATGTCAGAATATTTACATAGCAATTCACTTAAGATTCGAATCTGTTCTTTACTTAATCTGTCTTTTAAATTATTTTTGAATTAATTCAGAACAATTAAAAATAATTGGGTTGTTTTTAATAAATGGGAATTCGATTTCTAAATCTGGAGGATCTTTCATGTCATCTAACTCAACAAGATTTATAACATTGGATCTACTGTAATAGGGCTTTAGTAAAATCACATGATAAATTTGTGATTTCTCTTTCTTATTAGGCAAAGAGACAATGTAGTTAGTATCAGAGATTTTAGATTCAATTCTTCCTGGGTCATGTCATTGAACAGCTAATTTATTTGCAGGAGAAGGTGCCAAAACAAGAACTTGGCTTCCTTATTTAAATTCTTGTTTAACACTGTTTTCTATCGTAATAATTCGTTTGATTTTCTTGATTTTCTTTCATTTTTTTCCACAGCTAGATTTTGACATCGTTTTAGTCGATTGATAAGATATAAAACATATTCAGCAACAGAATTTTGCTCATCTTCAGGCTGTAACCAGTGTTCATAGACTTAGGTTATTCGTGTTCTTAATTTTTTCCAAAACTAATTCTGCAGGGCTGAATCCGGTTGACTCGTGAGTTATAGTTCTTAAAGCAAACAAAGCTGCATGAATAAGCGGCTCCCAATCAGAAGATTCTAAACATAATACTCTAAGAATTCGTTTGATAGTTCTGTGTAATCTTTCTACAGGATTACTTTGTATATGATATATTGAACTGTGTATTATTTTTATTCCAAACCTCTCAAGAAATTCTGTACTTAAAGCACTCATAAACGAGGTTCCTTGATCATGTTGGATCTCTTTATTTGAAGCAATGCATCAACAAGTGATGTGGATGATATATTTTCTAAGGCAACAGCATCTGGATATTTGGATGCAAGACAGCAGTAGGAATATATTTTTTTATTGAAGGTGTGACAGGGGCAAAGAACCTACCTTATCTATATTTATCTTTCTGAAAACTTCAGATATTATTGGTACTACTTTCATAGGAGCTTTCTTTTCCTCTCCAACTTTTCCGGCTCTTTGACAAGGATCATAGGTCCTTACAAATTCTTCTAATTCTTTTCAACAATTTAGCCAGTAAAAATTTCGAGCTTGTCTGTCTTTTTTTTTTTTTATAACTCCAAGATGAGCAGATATACCTTCATGGCAAGCTATTTTTAGTTTTCATCTGAACCCCATAGGAACAACTAATAAAAAATTGTCATGTCCTAACTCGTCTAATTTTCTTTTAATTAACAGTTCATGTTTTATTGACTTCTCCAGACTTGATATTCTCAGCCTGTTTAAACAATGGCTTGAGATCCTCACTTGTTCTTTGGCATTCTTTGAATTTTTCTTTCTCAATTTTAAGTAAGGAAACAAAAGGATCATCCGACTGAGCTTCAGGTAAAACTGTTAATTTTTCCCTGTCCTCAACCTCTTCATTGCAATGTGTATTCAAACCTTCGTTCGTTTTGTTTGAGTTCATCTTCAACTCCTCTTCTATACGTTTCTGACTTCTAGTCTGCACATTATTTATCTCATCTGCCAAATTCTTATTTTCCTTTATTTCTTTTATTAATGAGGCTGTTCGGTTTCCTAATAAGTATCTACCACGATCCAATTCATTTTCAATAACAGCAACGCCTTTGTAATAACATTTCCTAAATCACACTCCAACAACAATTCATGGAATTGGTAAACATGTGGGATTCAAATCTAAGGGCTGTTTTACCCAAACATGTTCACCAGTCATATCATTAGGCAACACATACTTCCTAGTAACAATATCTATTGTGCTTCCAGTATCTCTCAAGATTTCACATTTAATTCCATTCACTTTTCCAATAATTGTATATGGTTTGAGTAATTTCGTAACCATTTCTACTATGTTATTTATAGAATTAGGGGCGTGTCTTTTAATTAAAGGGCATCGTGGTCTCAAATAATTGGAAGAGTTACATTCAAAACATTTCAATAATCTTCTTTTTTCAAAACTTTTATATTTAAATCCTTCCTTAAGATCTTTCTTCTGTCTTAAAATTTTCATTCCTATGATTATTATCACGTTTCATAAACCTGTGAGAAGGGCTATATGATCTTTGATTTTGATGATAAATAAATTTCTTTTTCATAACATTAATTGGTTTGATAGTTTTCTTAATGTCCTCAAATTCTTCTAATTTCTCTGCCAAATGAAGAGGATTGTTTATACTACCCCATTCATCTATATAGAATTCTTTAAATTCTTGTGGGCCGAACTGGTAGCCGAATGGTTAGCGTTCTTGCCTTCGGTTCAACAGTTCGTGGGTTCGAATCCCACCTTGGGTATGGATGTTTTTAGTGGCTCGGAATCCACTTTAAACCGTAGGTCCCGGTCTAATTAGTCCTCGCGTGCAAAAAATGACCGTTGAGCGTCTAACAAACAAACAATTCTTGTGGAGCTCTTTTTCAGCTGATCAGTTAGGATTCAAATCACTTAACTTTTCAAAAGTATCAACGTTTAAGTCCATTGATCCATCCATAAAAATAATTATAAAGTTCATGATAATAATCTATCCAAGTAACATCTTTTCCTTTTGATGTTTTAACAAACAATTGTCTAAACTTCTCTGGAGTCAATTTAAATCTTTTAAATAAAACTTCCTTAACATAATCATAATTCTGTGCTTCTTCTGGCTCATGTGCAATTATTTGAGTGATTTCATACGGCAGTAAGCCTAACAAATATGAAACCCACGATTCTTCAGGTATTTGGCACGCCGTGCCTGGCGTTTAAAAATAGAATTAAATATAGGCTAATATCTTCTTTTACATAATATCTATGGATCATTCCTTGAAGATCTTTACGAAAATATTGCGCATCTTCATTGGGGAATCCATTGGTAAGGTTTCAATTGAGTTTCTAATTCTCAGCTTTTCTAATTCATGTTCCGTTTCTGCTTCTCTTCTCCGTTCTTCTGCTTCTATTTCAGTTTTCCTAAGTTGTCTCTCTGCTTCTTTTCTCCGTTCGTCAGTTTCTATTTCAGCTTTTCTTCTCCGTTCTTCAGTTTCTATTTGAATTTTTTTCTTTCTCAATTTGTTCTTGTTTTTTCTTTCTTCGATTATTGAAAGGAACAATTTTTAACAAAATCCTCTTCATAGTTAAGGGCTCTTAATAATAGCTTGTTTAATAGATATACTAGATAAGTTTGAGTCAACATCTACCTCGAGCTCCGAAGCTAAAACTAACAAGTCCTGCTTTTACCTTTTCCCAAGAATGACATAATTAATGGTTAATCTAAACCTAATTTAACTCTTTTCTAACAAGACCCAAATACTTAACTAACAATATTGATTGTTTCAACTTCACATGAAATTATAATAATTAATAAATTAATTTTGGTTTTCAGTTGGAAAACAAAAGTAACCTACCGTTATTATGCACACAAAATGTATCAACATTTTTAAAACAATGAAACAATATCTAACTTAAAAAATTTCTTTTATATTAGATGCAATCATAGGATAAAATTTCAATGCTTAAAATATATTTGTTTCACTTTTGGAAACACACCGAAATGGTTTAAACATATCATTTACCTTAAAATAAATATAAAAATTTTCTCTTAGCAAAAATTAATTCTACAAATATTCGTACAAACCTGTACTTTTCGTCTACTATAAACTTAGCATATGACCTTGAACAAAAAACTAGCAAACCAAAATAATAACAATTTAAATATACAAATTTTAAGAAATAAATTCGGTATCAAAATTTAACAGCAATATTATGCAAATATATATGATATATATACCAACTATTATATTTAGTCGAACTTATATATGTCAATAAAACGAAAATACTGTTGGGAGTGGGTTTTCATTTATAGCATCACAAATCAAATCAAAACTAAACAGCGTAGGGTACCCAATAAGAAAATAATTCTAACCATATTGTTATAAAAAACACTAATGTATAAATAAAAGAATGTGTTTTCACTAATCATTCAAAACGAAACTTCTTAACTGAGTTTAGAAAATTACAAACACAATTTTTCGGTTATTTTAAAACACAAAAATAATTCCTATCAAATTACTTTAGCATTTAAAGTGAAATAATTATATTTAAATATATATATATATATATATATATATATATATATATATATTCACTTATTTTCGATTTCGAAATCTCACTTTCTTTTTTTATTCCCCGAGATTTCAACGAAAAAACACACACGCACAACACTTCTTGATTATCACAATTTTCTTGATTCCAGAAACAGGAATTCTCAAGCACACAATTCCGAAACGGTATACTTGGACAGGATGGTTTCGAAAATCAGAAATAGCGCAAGATTTCGGATGGAATTAAATCACGAACAAAAGGCTATTTTCTTTTTGTTCGAAGGGCTGGAATCAAAACATCATATTTCTATTCCACTGGATGGAATTAAGCATTACAGGAAACACTTCAAAATAGCAGGGTGCTATTGGATTGAATTAATATTTCAAGCTGGATGCTTCTTTTTCCTAGAGTTGGAACTAACCGTTTTTCTTCTATTCCACGGGTGGGAAGCTAACTGGAAACACTTCATCCTTTCCACTCCAAATTAGCGGGAGGCTATGTCTTCTGATTCCAAAGGTCGGAATAGAATCCACCAAAGCAAACTTAACAAATATCAATCGCGGGTTGCTATCAATTTATCTTCTGTTGTCGGGATGACAACACTTCTCAGAAATATCTTTTACCCAGAATCACTCATTAATTCTTTAGAATTATTGCGAACAGTTCCATCCGCACCGATGGCATCATTTAAAGCTGTAGCGTACCGAGGTGGCAAGGCAATTGAAGACAATTTCAATTTAATTTATTGCTGAGGATAAATATTTTAAGTATACATAATATTTACTATTTTCACAAATTTTAATACAATGTTCAACTTAATAATCATTACAATATCATTGGCGGACACCGCCACAAGCCCACAGCCAATGCGTTGTCTCTCTGAAAATACACTCTACTAAATAAAGTAAACAACAATATAATCGGAAAGGAGGAGGGCGGCAGAATCTGGACTGACCCTCGCCTTTTAGCACGTTACACATTTCTATGGCTTTCACTATTTTCACTATCTGTACCACTATTATTTCATTATTTTTCACTATCTGCATCACTTATTATTAAATAATCAACATACAATTTTCAATTAAATCACAAACAACTGTATAATTATCTCTGAAACTTTTAGCATGTTGTTTAAGCGTAGCTTTTAACAAAAATGGAGTACAAGTTGCTCCAAAAATAATTCGAGTGTTTGTGGGAACTTTTAAATTTTTTTTCTAATTCCCCATTTAATCAAAGAAATCATAACTGCATCTCGATCTTCAGGTGAAAGTAATATCTGCAAAAACGCTTCTTCGATGTTCGCTGTAAATGCAATTCTATGTTGTCGAAAGTTAATTAATATTCCTAATAATTCTGAGTTAAGATTTTGTCCGGCATCTGAGTATTCATTTAATGAAAAAGAATATGTGGCATGAGGGAAGCATCAAATACCACGCGTAGTTTTGTTGTAACCTTATCTTCTCTAAGTACTTTGAATGTGAAAAGTAAAATGTTATTTTTTCAGGATTATCTGAAACTTCTTCCGCTGTTCCTTTTTCAAGGTAACCATCGTTAATTCTTTGGTATCTTTTGAAGAATTCTGGATGTTTTTAAAATTTTCTAGCTATATATAAACTATTTAGTCTGTTAAAAGCTATTTGATAGTTGTCTTTCATCTCTTAACCCTTTTTCGTTAAAGGGAATTTTAACTTGGTAACAGTTATCTTTTAGACTAATGGATTTGTTAAACTGATTTAAAATTTCGTTTTCTTTATTAGTATTATTACTGTTTTTAATTCCAATTGATTCCATCTCCCAAAATTCACGCAATATCATGTTAGAAATACAATATCATGTTACGCAATATCACAGAATGGTTACCGTTCTTGTGTTCGTTTCAACAGTTCGTGGGTTCGAATCTCTCCTTGGGCATATATGTTTGTAGTGGTTCGGAATCCACTTTAAGCTGTAGGTCCCGGTCTAATAAACCCTCGTGTGCAAAAGATGACCGTTGAGATACACACAAATAAACTCGCAAAATTCGCATTCCCCCTCCTCCTCTGCGGTTCCGATGTTTAACGTCAGTGCAGTCTCATTTAGTTGTTTGTGTTTTTGTGTGGGGTGAACAGAATTATGACCTTTCGCTGCAAATACTTCGGGTATACTTGAGAGTGCGACTCGTCTTTCACTTCATTCGCCGATCTGGTAGCCGAATGGTTAGCGTTCTTGCCTTCGGTTCAACAGTTCGTGGGTTCGAATCCTACCTTAGGCATGGATGTTTGTAGTGGTTCGGAATCCACTTTAAGCCGTAGGTCCCGGTCTAATAAACCCTCGTGTGCAAAAGATGACCGTTGAGATACACACAAATAAACTCGCAAAATTCGCATTCCCCCTCCTCCTCTGCGGTTCCGATGTTTAACGTCAGTGCAGTCTCATTTAGTTGTTTGTGTTTTTGTGTGGGGTAAACAGAATTATGACCTTTCGCTGCAAATACTTCGGGTATACTTGAGAGTGCGACTCGTCTTTCACTTCATTCGCCGATCTGGTAGCCGAATGGTTAGCGTTCTTGCCTTCGGTTCAACAGTTCGTGGGTTCGAATCCTACCTTAGGCATGGATGTATGTAGTGGTTCGGAATCCACTTTAAGCCGTAGGTCCCGGTCTAATAAACCCTCGTGTGCAAAATGACCGTTGAGATACACACAAATAAACTCGCAAAATTCGCATTCTCCTCCTCTGCGGTTCCGATGTTTAACGTCAGTGCAGTCTCATTTAGTTGTTTGTGTTTTTGTGTGGGGTGAACAGAATTATGACCTTTCGCTGCAAATACTTCGGGTATACTTGAGAGTGCGACTCGTCTTTCACTTCATTCGCCGATCTGGTAGCCGAATGGTTAGCGTTCTTGCCTTCGGTTCAACAGTTTGTGGGTTCGAATCCTACCTTAGGCATGGATGTTTGTAGTGGTTCGAATCCACTTTAAGCCGTAGGTCCCGGTCTAATAAACCCTCGTGTGCAAAAGATGACAGTTGAGATACACACAAATAAACTCGCAAAATTCGCATTCCCCTCCTCCTCTGCGGTTCCGATGTTTAACGTCAGTGCAGTCTCATTTAGTTGTTTGTGTTTTTGTGTGGGGTAAACAGAATTATGACCTTTCGCTGCAAATACTTCGGGTATACTTGAGAGTGCGACTCGTCTTTCACTTCATTCGCCGATCTGGTAGCCGAATGGTTAGCGTTCTTGCCTTCGGTTCAACAGTTCGTGGGTTCGAATCCTACCTTAGGCATGGATGTATGTAGTGGTTCGGAATCCACTTTAAGCCGTAGGTCCCGGTCTAATAAACCCTCGTGTGCAAAAGATGACCGTTGAGATACACACAAATAAACTCGCAAAATTCGCATTCCCCCTCCTCCTCTGCGGTTCCGATGTTTAACGTCAGTGCAGTCTCATTTAGTTGTTTGTGTTTTTGTGTGGGGTGAACAGAATTATGACCTTTCGCTGCAAATACTTCGGGTATACTTGAGAGTGCGACTCGTCTTTCACTTCATTCGCCGATCTGGTAGCCGAATGGTTAGCGTTCTTGCCTTCGGTTCAACAGTTTGTGGGTTCGAATCCTACCTTAGGCATGGATGTTTGTAGTGGTTCGGAATCCACTTTAAGCCGTAGGTCCCGGTCTAATAAACCCTCGTGTGCAAAAGATGACAGTTGAGATACACACAAATAAACTCGCAAAATTCGCATTCCCCTCCTCCTCTGCGGTTCCGATGTTTAACGTCAGTGCAGTCTCATTTAGTTGTTTGTGTTTTTGTGTGGGGTGAACAGAATTATGACCTTTCGCTGCAAATACTTCGGGTATACTTGAGAGTGCGACTCGTCTTTCACTTCATTCGCCGATCTAATAGCCGAATGGTTAGCGTTCTTGCCTTCGGTTCAACAGTTCGTGGGTTCGAATCCTACCTTAGGCATGGATGTTTGTAGTGGTTCGGAATCCACTTTAAGCCGTAAGTCCCGGTCTAATTAGCCCTCGTGTACAAAAAATGACCTTTGAGCGACAAACGACAGTTTCACTTCATTCGCATTGCGAAATAAAATACTTCTTACCCTGTTTTCGATTTTATTTCTTAAAATAAAAAAGTTATAAGCAATCCCAATCATCATTTTGATTATATCGATTCTATTCTAAGACTATATTCTCTGGCAAAAACTTTAATAAGATAGGAAATAACAAGCTACCATAATTATTTAATTGAATTTCAGCGACTTCAAGTGAGCGAACTTGAACATAATATGTATCACATAACTGGCGAAATTCGTTTAACTGGACACATATTTAAAAATACATATATATGGGCTCTAATAATATCTTTTTATATATCTTTCTTTAGTAACTCTACAGCATTTTAATAATTATTTTCTGTTAAAGTCAAACCCTGAAACCAAGCTACACCTTTTAAAAAGGATTTTAAGTTGCTAAATTTATCCGTATTTGACAAATTCTAATTATCATGTATTGATCCTTCGAATTGACTCCAAAATTCTTGCCAATTTTCG
>CM057810.1:107771337-108063837 GCA_030067965.1 Latrodectus elegans
TTATTTCTAAGCTATAGGTTCAAGTACGATTTTGCAGTATATGCATTAAATTACCATAGAATGATATGCTTAAAGTCACTGTAAAGTTCTAAAAAATCAATATATTTATGTATATAATATTTCAGGTTTTGCAATTTTGACCAATTTCTTACAATAACTGATGAGTCATTAAAACAAAATGACACACCCAGCTATGCTGATGTAACTCTAGCATTACTGCTCATTGCCAAATTAGTAAGAATACTTGAGAGCTCACATTAAAGTGAGAAAATAATTTTTAGATTTTTTGCCCAGTCTAAAGTAGTACTTTCCAAATAAGAAAAACTTGAAATGACTTCTGCAAAACAAGAAAAATGGTTTGACTATCAGAATACACACAATTACTATCTTATGAAAGTTGTCTGTGTCAAGTATATTTTACTGCATATTAGTATTACAAAGATTTTTGGGTATTTTTCCATTATATCCCCACTTGTAAACCTTAAGATAATCAAGTTTCTTGCAGAAAAGCGAAAATAATACAATGTGGATATGATGATTTTAATAGCTCAAAATTTAATTTTAAATATATTTCATAATTTTTATTTTTGCATAAAAATTGAGTGAAAAGGGACAAAGCTGTTGCTTATCTCCAATGTCCAAGGGGTCTGACAGAGTCAGACCAAATCAAGAAATCCGTTGACTGATAGAAAATAGATGACATGTGGGGAAAATATCGTCCCACAGGATATGCTCAGGAGAAGCTTGGTATCTGGCATTTAGGACAAAGGGGGAAGGTCTTGTTAACCATTACTCAAATATTTATGACAGTAAATTAAAAAAAAATTTTTTGCCGTTACAGCTATTGTACAGGGTTATAAAGGAAAGTACTGATTTTTGTTTGTATAATAGTATGTTTTCCCAAATACGATGATTAATTTTGCAACATGAGCTAAAAAGCAAATACCTGCTGGAATCCATTTTAAAGTCATCAGTGTGCAATCTGTAAAATTTTCACTAATTGCAAAATTGTTCTAGTGTATTTGTTTGGGTTTTGATTGTCATAAAAAAAGTATATATATATATATATTGGATATGTATTATGGTATATGTTATAGTATATAACATATACCATAATACATATCCATATAGTATATAATATATATCATAATACTTATGTTATGATTTTGCAAATAATACTCACAGTGATGTCACAGTTTAATTTAATGTGCTATTTATGGTAAGGCTTTTATTCCTGTTAATTGTGTTATATTAGGCAGCCATTGAATACTTGGAAAAAAAGAGAAATGATTTTTATCTTTTTTAAAATGAATAGATGAAAGTTTTATCTTTTTGTTCAATTTACATTTTTGACATACAAAGGAAATATAATTAACATATGAAATAGTTCAGGTTTACAATCATCAAATTTTTACAATTGGTGCTGAAGCATAATATATTCTGTGACATTACTTTTTTCATTGAAATATTTAGCACGTAATGCATAACTACTTGTTACTTTTAAGGATGTATTTGAAAGTCCATATCCTTTATATTATTAATATATATATATTTCCTTTTTACTTAATTGTACTCTTGACTTAATCCTAGGATATGTAGCATGGTGGATTTGGTAACATTTAATATATTGGATGAATTGGACAAGGCCGTAAAATTTGCAATCTGTAGTTGATTTGATGAGACTTGGTGGGTTATTGCTTTATTAGCATTTTAAATGCTTTTAATATGTTTAATTGTCTTTTCAATTACACTTTTCTTTACTTTTGCTTACGGCAATTCTTTGCAATAATTGTAAAAATGTCATTTTCTTGTTCGCAATAATTTGGCAACAAGTGACCATTCACCATTTTTGAAAATTGTGCCAAACATGTAATACATACTAGGATTTTACTGTATTTATTTTTGAATGCTTTTTTTTTTTAATCTATTTTACAACTTGATAAATATCATGATATACACAAAGGATTATAAGCTTTTGTAATAGAATAAAGAGTAAAGTTTTCATGTAAATTATTGATGTAAAGGCCCACTGTGGGCTGGTTGGTTAGGGTATTCATTTTTGCTATTGGAATCAGTGAATTCGAAGTTATCCCAACCCAATCAAAAATCCGCCATGTTCCCTAATGGCAGTTGGGTCACATGAAATGTATCATAATCACAATGTCCTCCATATGTAATACCTCTGGGAGTGGTTGGCCACGTTTCTAAATTATTAGGACACACTTTCCCATCACATAAAATAACTTAATAAAATTAACTCAAGACAATAAAGTACCTTGTAAAACTTGTTATTTTCTTACTTCTTTTATTTTAAAAAATTCTGTTAGTAAACAGGCTTATTCTATATTTTATCAGAATTAAAAAGAAAAAAACTTTGCACTTTATATGATTGAATTAGATTCTTCAGACTTCACCCATGTGTATTTTCACTATCAAACACATTGTTCCTATACAACTAATAAATTTTTTACCATTGTAACCATGACTAATTATCCTTCTGTTTCCTTAATAAATATGTCCATTAGATTTTGTATAGATTGAAATTGAAATAACCTAGAAAAGTTGCAAACAACTTACAAATAATATAATTTTTACACCAAATTTTCATTTGTATAAATATTTTTTTACAATTCTGTCATATTATCTTTATGATGTTATTCCATTTTGGATTACCATATGAAACATGACAAGATATTGTTAACAGTTATTTTAATGATTGTTATTAACTACAAACTAATATTTATGCTTAACTAATTCTAGCAAATCTGAAAATTAATGATTTAATGTCTAAGATGAATTTATCGTTGTTAAACTCTTTGGCATTCCTATACATTCAAATTTATTTTTCATGAGAGCTAATTTGTATTTTTCTTTTATCCCTAATTTATCCTAAAATCTAGTTTAGGAAAACCCATTGAAAAAAAAAAAGTCAGCAATTGATTTGTTAAAAAAAAAAAAGGCAAAAAAAGTTTTCTATAAAGAGCATAACCAGTTAATAACTCCCTTGAAATGGAATAGGGTTACAATTATTCACAAAAATAATATACAAAGTTTTTCTGTGGCTGAGAGGGACAAAAAGGATACTTTTGTAACATTGCAAAAATTATATTATCACCACTGATTAAATAATTTATTAATCCTGGTTACTTTACTCTTATTATATTTTATACATTTTTTAGACTTGATAAAAAAAAAAGCTCTTTTTGCTACCAATTTCTATCTTTTTAGAACTACAAAGTTCAAAAGTGATGACAAACTATATAATGGGACACCCAATTGGCGTACTATTGTTATCCTGAAAGGGGTGGGTTTTCATAATTCAGAAGCAGGCGCCAATCAGAAAACCCCAGACTTGGCCAGCATGGATGACATTGAGACCATGGCATTTAATGTGTCTCAACCATTGTTGTTGAACATGATGGACCATTCATTCAAGATTCAAAGTCATTACCTTTTGATAACACGAGGCCACTGTGGATAAAATTATTATAAAAATAACGTTCTAATCTATAATAAAAGTAATTGCTTGAGAAAATGGTTGAATTATGAAGTGAAAAGTAATTACAGTCTAACAAAAACAACTGCTGGAGAAAAAAGCTGACTATGTAATTGTAATATAAAATTGTAATCTTATGTTGCATGTACTCCATGCTAACCTCTACTGTTTCCCTCATTTATGTTGAAGCTGTTCAATATGCTATCTTTATTTTCTGAAAGTATCAGCAGATGGCATTTCATATCATTGGTGAGAAGATAACTTTTCATTGGCATTTAAAAATTAATAAAGTCGGTGGAGACACAATGCTTTCAGCCAATAAGAGGTTAAAATGAAATTCAAGACCATATATAATAGCATACTAACTTTAATATAGTTCAAGAAGAGCTGAAAAAGTTTAGTAAAAAATGGGATCTCAATTTCCTTATTGAATTTTCATCATAATTTAGCAGATCAACAATACAGTTGCAATAACAAGTTTTATGGCTCTGTGACAGAATTTATAGCATAATACCTTTATTTTGATTTTTTTAATCTTTCGATTCCTTCATCTGTTATTAAGAAATTATGAGATTTTCAGAAATTGAGATATTTTAAGATTTATCCAAAACTCCCTTAGTTAATCATCATTGTAACAAATGGATAAAAATTTTATTTTTAATTCATATTTCAATTTTTTAATCAAATTTAAGACTCACACTAAAAATAAAAAATATAAATGAGCTTAAATAAAATTAAAAAAAATTTAAATATGAGTGTGGTCACTAAACTGAACATTTGGCACTAAATCATATTCTAAACATTTTGCGACATTTTTTCCTAATAAATGAGTGATGGGATAATATGCAAGTATTTATGAAATTTGTTTCAGAAATAATTGAAATTTTATCACTTTAGTTTTATGAAATAAATCATAATAAATATAATATTTTTATTCACAATGATTCTTAATTTATGATTTCTAAACTGTTAATTATAAATTTAAAACTTTATTAATAAATAAAAATAGTGATTATGTACAATAGAATTATATTTCTGTCCCTAGAAATAAGACAAGGTACTAATATTTCAAAAATAGATGGGATTAATCTTTCTGGTATTTCAGCTTTGTAAATAATTGATATCAAGACAAAATTTTAAATGTTGTTAAATAAAAGAGAATTCAAAATGCAAAGCAAGGTGGAAAATGTACGAAACTAAGTACAAAGTTTTAAAAAATTAATTAGTTTTGTTATTAATTTTTCTGTTCAAGAATTTTTCTCGTATATATATATATATATATATATATATTAAATTTGATAAATACTACCAATTTTTAGTTATATCTATTGCAAAAATATAATTTTATTTCACTATAAAAAACAGTGTCATCAAAAATTAAACAATGTTGGATTTTCTCTTACTTGTTTCACATTCCTCTTTTTTGTTTCAATTGTATTTGAGATATACTACTTCTGTTGAGTTAAAATCAATTATTATTATGTATACATACAAAAAAAAAAAAAAAAAAAAAAAAATTAAGTGTGATAGCTGAAACTTTGGTAAAATATTTTAAATCTTATATTTTTGGCATTCACCCTAAAAATATATGAAATATAAAGTTATAAATAAATTGCAAAAAGATTTAATCAAAAGTAAATAAAGGAGTCAAATGATAAAAATAGAAAACAAAGGAAATCTATGATACACATTATAATGCATAGATACATAAATAATTTTTAAAGAAAAAAAAAATCCTTGAAAATTTTTTCTCAACTTATAATTTTTTGCTGAGCTGGAAGCTGAATATTAGTACTCCAGCTTTCACACTTGCACATTTTAAAAGCTACCTTAGATGAGGATGTTTATAGTAGATTTCAATCCATTTTCATTTGTGAATCTAGGTTAAATGAGTCTTAGTGAGTAAAATTAATAAAAAGTGACAAATAATACCATGGAAGATTGCCACTGGCTATTGTTTATAATTTAATATATTCTGTTGAATTTGTCTGATTATGCAAAAGATGAATATGAAAAAGTAAACAAATTGAACCATGGTATCTTTTTTATTGAATTAAAGTATTTCAAAGCTGCTGGATTAAACTTATAATGAAAAATGTCAGACATTTTTTAGAAATACACTGCTCAACAAAACAATTAAAAAATATTGAGTATGTAGGTTGATCTTGCACCTGGATAATTATTTGGTTGATTTATACATTATTGACACAAAGTAAGTAATATGAGACAAAAATGACATTTGTTTTGCAGGGAAAAAATGCATTTTGTTCAGTTTTTGGTCACAAAAACAAAAGGAACAGAATTTATGCATATAAGATAAACAATATAAAAATGTGTTTCTTTAATAAAGGAAATCCACTTTAGTGAAGAATGATTTCCCTGTATTGCCAACAACATTGAACACCAATGAGGCATGAGTCAATAAGAACATTAATAAAGGGGCTATATATATGATATTCTGTCTAATATTCCTTTGGAAGAACCCTTTCCAGTTCTTGGAGGGTTTGTGTTGATAGTAGGAGTCTGTCAACTCTTGTCTGCCCCAAACATGCTCTATTGAATTCACAAACTGGAGAACATGCTGGCCATTTCATTTATATGATTCCTTCCTCTAAAAGGAAATTAGTCACCAAGTTAGCAAATGTGGCTTGTAACATTAACATGAACTAAATTTTAATATCTGTAACTCATTGAACTACAATATGTTTGATGATTTCATCCCTATATCTGCAACCAGTCATAGCTCTATTTCAAATATGAAGATTGGTGTGTCCATCTATGAAGATGCCAACATAGACCATCATTCCCTTGTCGCCAAACCTGACACTTTTGTGCACTATTGCAAGATTGTTTCTAGTGTCAAATTCCCCTTTTCAGGATGAGAAAAAGGTAATTTGCCAAAAGAGAAGTATATTGTGCCATTCATTTTTTCACCATTTTACGTTTTTCTTTATTTTAGTGTCTCTGAGCTGTTAGCAATAAATAAGTCTTTATTGGACATTTTTGCATGTTTTTGATTTTGCTCTGATCTCCAACTTGCATTTCCAATCTTTAGAAAAGGGTTCCTGGATCTTAAAACCACCATGTGAAACTCCAGCAGCTTCTGCTATGTCTAATTGTGCTTGGATCCCTTTAACCAGCCAACAATTTTGCAAGCTCTGATTTGGTTAAATAACTTTGATGAGACATTACATTCATTGAAATAATGTGCTTACTGAATTCGTTCATTCTTTATAACTTTGTTTTACATAAAATTAAAAACCAAATCTCATTCAGTGCCACTAAAGCATCGTCTTCAATGTCAAACTTAAAATTTGCATACTGTGAAGTTTGAAAATAAGAAAAAATTGCATTTGTCTTTTTCCTTCTGTTTCATGCAAGTAATTTTTTATATTGTTATTTTATAAAAGATTTACAATATCCTGTAATTATTTTGAATACTTAAAAATTGTATACAAAGTTATACATGTATAGCTATATAATCTGATCATTGTTTTGAGCAGTGTAGTAATTATTGATAAAAAAGCTACTTAAGAAGAATTTTTTACTTAAATCCTCCATAAGAGCTTGTAGTATACTTTTTTTTTATCAATAACAATTAGCAATTTTTGAGTTTGACTTTAAAAATTGCTAATTATAGAAAATCGGTATTTACTCCATGGTCTTTATAAAAGTTCATATTAAAAAATCATTTTTGTACAATGCATATTTAAATATTTTTAATTATCAAGGAAATCTTATTCAGCCAAGCAGTAGTTATGCTTGCATTCTGCCAATCATTCTTTTTAACCTTTTTTACATTGACTTTTTTAAATATATATCAATATTTTATGTAAAATTGTTGCTATTTTGATATCATTAATAGATAATTTTATGATAATGCTTTATTTTGGGAATTATAAATTCATATTTGCTGACATCAATTAAGTAATAGTAGTAATTTCTACTTTTTAAACTTTTTATTTTTTAATGAGAAATTTCAAAATTTTTGATTCTGCTATTATGAAAATTTTAACTTATAGCTGTCATATCGCTATATGTATAAAAATTGCTTGAACCAATGATAATATTCTTAACTTTGGCATTATTTATTAGTAATTTTATGATAACTCATAATTTTTGAGATTTTATTTTGATATTTATATTAACTATTTATAAATGTTTGAGCATCTTATTTTTAAATATAAATTAAAATATTTTCCAATAACCACAAATTATCATAGAATACAGGTTTTTATTTTCAATGTTGCCATTGTGTACTAAATGCTAGTTATTTGCTGATTTTGTATTTAACAGTAAAAATATTTTAATGAAACAGAATTTAATAAAGTTTTAATAATTATAGGAAGATATATAAGAAATCTAATTTCAAATAATTGGTCCTTGAAGTTGACTTTCAAAGAATATTAATGCAAACCAAGTGACATCTACTTTAAAACCAAATTATACAATTATCAGAAAATGAAGTCTAATAAATTAAATCGAACTCCAAATCCTAAATCTCCAGAAATTGATGAACAATATTTAAGAAAATCTACCACTGATTTACTAGAAAGATCTAATAATTCTGGTGTATGCTGTGAAGTGTTAAAAACTATAAAAACTGATTTAGATATTGAAATTGAAGAATGCTTAAAACTTATGGATGTAAAATCTATCCCTAATATTTCTGTTGTTGAAAATTCTAAAAATAACGATATTAAAATTAATCATATTGAATCTGAAGGTATAAAAAAATCACCTTTTCTTGATGCAGACTGCAAAATTTCAAGTATTGATTCAATACAAGAGGGCTGCAAAAAACTCAATGCAATTAAAAATGTTTCACATATTCAAACAAATAGATGTCACAAATCTGGAATCTTTTTGCCTAAGGAAGATGATCTGGATGATGTAAATGCAAGGGAAATTAATGAAGTATCTATTCTAAATAATTTGTCTCATAGGAAAAGAATTAAATTAGACAAAGAAGTAGATAAAAATGGTCTGTTTAAGTTATCCAAAATATCAGCAAGTGAAGATGGTAAATTAATTAATCACAAAATCGATAATGTAGGAAACAAACTTCAAGTTTTAAAAACAAATACATTATCTGAAACAAAATTAGAAACTCCACTGCACCAAGCATCTTCAGTGTTAAAAATTCAAATTGATAAAGAAATATTTGATGCTGAAATTAATGAAAGATACGAGAAAACTGACATGAATGTAAATATAAAAAATAGCCCTATAGATGAAGCAAATCAAGATCAAATAACTGCTGATGTTTCTAAAAGTGGTAAAACTAAACTCACAGATATTGAAGAATTTGAAGATTATGTATCTAGTGACAATGAAATTGAGACTTTAAATGTTAAATCTTCAAATTTCTTTGAAGGAGATACTTTGATTTTACAATGTGAAGAAAGTGATATTGATTCTGAGTTTGAAAGATGTTATGAATTGCTTAATGCTGATGAACATCAGAAATCTGATTCAGAACATAAGGAAAGTGCTTTAAATAATGAAATTAGCATAACTGATTGCTTAGATTCTCAGACATCTAATCATATTTCAAATAACATAAACACAGCTTTAAACTCCAATTTAAACAAAAATAACAGTGAATCAGAAATCACAAAGTTAGAAATAAATGAATCTAATTTACCATCAGAAAATATTGATAGAAAGCAAAATTTATTCTCAAATACTAATGAATGGCTTATAATTGATGAAGACGGTGATATTGATAGTGAAATTGAAAAATGTGATAGATTACTTTTTGCTAGCCATTCAGATTTTAAAAGCAGATTAATAAAAGCTAATGAATTCCAGAAAAATATTAATGCAGAAAATAGAAAGCTTAATAAGAACCAATTCTGCAATGTTGAAACTATTTTGGAACAAGAAATTAATTTAAAAGAAAATTCTAGTATTATTTGTAGTAAAATTAATTCAAATAATAAAAATAATGTAGAAATTAGTTTAAAAAATGAAACAATTTCAAATTTTGTAATTAATGAGGACAATTTTAAACACAATTGTAGTAAAAATTTAATTATTAATTATGGAGAAACTAATTTAAATATTAAAAACAATGAGGAAATTAATTTAAAAAATAATCAGAGAGAAGCAAATTCAAATCTTGTAATTAATAAGATGGAAAATTATAAAAATAATAGCCCAAACACAATTGATAAAATTAATTTCAATGATGATTCCAAAAGTAACTTTAGAGAGACAAATTCAACTGTTAAATGTACAACACATGAAGATAAAGCAAATTGTGAAGAAAATTCTGTGAAAAATGAAAAAATTACAAACATTAATTTTACAATTAAAGAAAATAAGATTAAATTTGAAGATAATGATGAAAAAAATTCAAATGCTATTGTTACACAAACCAAAGTAAAGGATAATTCCAAAAGTAATACTGATAGTAATATTCAATTAACAATTAAAAAAGAAACAAAATTAAATCTACAATTACCAAATTTGGAAACTACTGCAGAAAAAAATGACGAAAACTCAAATATAATAGCTATAACTAATGATAATATTGTAGTCTCCAAAAATGATAAAAGAAAATGTGACATTGAGTTAATGAATAAATCAAAATCAAACAATAAATCTTATGATTCAAAAAAGAATCCAGAGAGAATTTTTAAGCTTGCCATTTGTTCTTTAAATACTGTCCTCACTCATGATAATTTGAAATCTCCTAGTAAAACAGTAAAAGTTTCTCCTCAAAACTCTCATAATCCTCATTCAGTTAAAGACCTCTGTGAGAAAAGCACAAAATTAAATGAATCACCAAAAGAACAATTGAAAGATTATTTTGAAGATGAAAAAGATGATTTAATAAATCCTGAATGGCAAGCAGTAAAAAATTTATCAACTAATGAGGAACGTTATCTTCAAGTTAGGAATTGTTGGAAATCTAAAACAATTCCAGATCCAAATAAAAATTTGACTTATCACTCATACAGGAAAAGATTATTTGACTCTGGAAAAATTGCTGTAAAACCTATAAGGCAGCATAAAAGACATGCATCCAGTGACTTGAATAAAAGCAATGCAAAACGTCCTTGTACTTTTTTCATTGACAAAGAAATCGAATCGATTGAGGAAACAAAAGATAAAGAAAAACAAGCTATAATAACTGAAATGCATGACAAAATAAATATTGTCGATGAAAGGTACCTCCAACTACAAAATTCAATGCAAACTGGAAATTATAATAATTCATATGGATACCATCATAGAAATGAACAGCTGTTTTCTCATTATAATAACAGTGTTTCAATTATTGCTGATGAATATAATAAATTTGTTGATTGTTGTGAGTATAAATTTGAAAACCAAATTGGTACTTTAAATGAACGACGTAATGAAGTGCTAAAGTTTTATAGTTTTTACAAAGGATTGAATGAATCTGAAGATGACCCAACCCTTCTCACTGAATCTCAGTTTCAAGAATTAGATGAAATTGAAAATGTTTATCGACAGTTTGATCATTATTATAAATAATTTAAAACATTTTGAAACCTTTATATTCTAGATATTAAATTCAGAAATCTGGTTGATTAAAATTTTATTTTTCAATTTATTTATTTGTGAACAGATTAATATGTAATATAAAAGATGTAAAATTTTATTTGTGTAGTACAAATCTTAAAATAAAGTTAAATTGTATACTATATTTGTTGAATAAAGTTTAGTTATTATTCAAAAGTGCCATAGAAATTAAGACTCATTATTCTATTTTATCAATATTCATTTACTTATAAAAATAAAATTTTGAAATATCAGTGCAAATAACTCAAATAATTGAAAATACATAAATGCTCAAAACAGAAAAAAATTGACTAATAAATAGAATTTAACAACATGTTTAAAATCCAGGACTTTAAAATTATACAAGTATATAACGAACTAATTTTATAATTTTAAAATGTACAAAATGGTTGTGTATCATCAATTTGTCTATTCATTCACTTTTATCCAACCTCATTGAATGATAGCTGTAATTTATCAATCTCTACCAAAAACGATTTAGCTTATTCAGTGTGCATTTAATGAATGATGAATAATGTAAAGTTACAGCAATTTTTCACAAAAAAAATTGATGTTTCAGGTTTTTTTTTTTTATGATTTATTTCTTTGTATATATAAAAGAAAACGTTTTCTTATATGTGCATGGATGAGTTGTCACTAGTCATGATGCCATTAAGTTACTCCCTGGGAAATCATTTGCTGTAAATTCCAAATGGTATTGTATTTTTAGTATCCTTATATATCTTAATGGAGTCTTGTTCCATGCAAGTCAAATTGCGATTAATTTGTAAAGAAAATATAAATCTAGTCTACTTTGTTTTGATATTTTATTTGCAACTTCCTGAAGTTCAAATTAGTTTCATTATGTGTACAGATTAGAGATATTCAAATCAGTCTCCTATATAATAGTTTCAAAAATGATTTGCCTTGATGTTCTTTTAGAGATTGATCATTGAAAATAATTTCATAGTAAGATAGCTTGTAATAGTTTAAAATTAAATCACTCTTACCATTATACTTGCCTAATATAGCAGATGTTACAGGGAGCTATTGTCAGTCATTGCTACATTTTAGTGCATTTTCCATTCTCTTGTCCTTATTCAACTTTTGGCTGCCATACCGCTTTTCTCTGTCTGCACATAAAAGGCAATTTTTATGCAATTTGAGTCTTTCATATACATTGATATTACCACTTCTTTACTTATTTGTGTATGATAAATTTCCAACTTTCAGTGCACAAATTTTATTTTAAAAACTGTTTTTCATTTATGGTGTGTGATACTTATTAAATTTTGTTTACTGTTCTGAATAAAACTAGACTATATACTTTCAACAATTCTGAATAAATTTACTGAGTATCTAGAAATTTGTAGGCCATCTACATTTTCTAAATTGTTTATTATAAATATACATTTTCCTGAAAAAAAAGTATTTCAAATTTGACAAATCTTTAAATCCTAAATTTCAAGAAAAATGTGAAACGTATAATTTTAAAATGCCCTTTGGTGTTTATACGTGATAAATCTTAACTTTTCCTTGATGCCTATACATCTTGTACTAAAATTAGCTATGCATTTGTCTAATAATAAAACAAAAAAGCAAGGTATTAAATTTTTGCAACCTAAGGAATTTTTCTATTCTTTTGTCATCACTCTTCAAGTGAGTATATATAGAAATATTGATAAATCCATATATTTTTTCTCTATAGATATACTGCATTGTATAATCACAAAAGTTTTAAAAAAAAATTACAGACAATTCGTACATGTTATTATTTTGATTCTTTCTAATATTATATTCATAAACAAAGAAACATCTTTTCAAAAAATATTTACATGCTATCATTAGACATAACATTTTAAAAAAATATTCACTATGCTAAATATTCAATAATAATGCTGTTAATATTGAAGTTTGAAATTCTGTATGTAACTTAAATATTGATGGTAACTCTGAAACAGTTTTATTCATCATATGACAAAGTATAAAATAAAATATTATTCTAAGGACTTGTAAACAATATAAAATGTTATGTTGTTTATAAAAATTAATATATTTAATTTAAAAAAAACCCTCCAATTTATAAAAAATATGCTTATAATGAAACTTCACTAATTTGAAATATTAGATCTATAACTAGAAATTGGTACAATTCAGGTGTACATCTTTTTTGACATGCTGTACATAAATTTTCTCAAGTATTTTTTTGCATAAATATTAATTTTGAATATATTTTTTTAAAATATATTTATCACTTATTAAAGAAAATTCCTAGTTATAAGTATCATAACCGATCAAACTTTATTTGCAACAGTTTTAAAGAAACTAATCATAATAGATAACTAATATAATTTAATAAAAAGAAATTCATTTAGCTTATTACTTAATATTTTATAGGTTTTTAATACCATTTTTTTTGTGTGGAAAGTCTATTTCCTATTGCAGACCAGAAAGAACATCTTTTGTTTTGCATTTTTTTTATTTCAACTTATTTTGCATTTATAAAGTATAATGTGTAAATAGTAAAATCTACAATAGCAATAATGAATTAGATGCATTTTGTATTGGCTTCCCATGAACATTTAAAATTGAAGTTGGTGGGAAATATATTTCCCATGCCCTTATAAATGGTTAAAACATCTTTACTCTACTATATTGGTATTTTTTTTATCTTATTCTTTAAATTATCATAGAAAATCAAATTATAGTTTTGTTGCCTAGATATTTTAAATGTAGAAATAATTAAAATACATTCTTAACATTTACACTAAAATTTTTAAATTGTTTTTAAGAATATAAATTTAAAACTGACATTTTTGCAAAACATAAAAGTTTTAATGAATTTTAATTTACAAAACACAAACATTTTTTTACTATTTATTCTAATTTACTCTTTGTATTCTTTTTATCAAATTCTGATACAAGCAAGATTTAATATATAAGTTAAAAAAAAATTTTCATAGATAAATATCGGTTATACTTTTTAGAGGCATTTTATTGTGTGTAAAAAAATCATTAATGATGTCTTCATTTTTAATATAAAAATAATTTACCAAAAATTTTATTGTTTATGTAATTTCAATGATAGTTTTAAATTTATATTACTTCAGGAAAAATTTAATTTTTAAGATTTATTTTATTCTTCAGTAACAGAAAAATGTAATTTATAAGTTTTGATTATCTTATTTTGATCTTCAAAAGCAAGTGATTAATATAACTTATGCTATCATAATTAAAAAGCTAATTTTAAAGTTAAACTAGAAAATCACAATAATTGAGTCTTGTTATCAAGAAATATAAAACAGTTACATTTCCAGCAATTAATATCATTTAAATATTTGTAGTGAAAAATAAGTTAATGAATGTGATGGAATGTATTCACAATTATATTTTTCAAATGAATATGCCAAATTCAGTCAAATAGTGTTTTATTTCATACATTTCTCTTATTACTGGTTGCATACACAAGGTGGAAAATAATCATCAAAAATTTTTAACATTTTGTCATTTGTAACATATTTTTTAATTAATGATGTTATAGGAAATAAGGTAAATATATAAATAAGAATTTGTTAGCTAAAATTTCAAATAAGGATTATATGTAAGTTCTTGCTAAATTATATAGATGGAAAATTTACAAGCATTTTCTGTAATTTAAATCCCAACTTTTGAAGTGTATAGTCCTTTTTCTGTTTTTATAAAACATTTAATTATAATTCTATACTTTCAAATATATATTTTCTGAAAGTAATCGGAAATGAGGGCTTAAAGATCCTTATGGTCTAGTAGAAAGTAAATGCAATCTATTCTCTGTAAAATTGCAAAATATAGATGTCACACATTTGTAGAAGATTGGGAATTTCTTTGATTTTTTTTTATGACACTTGGAATCTACCATCTATTACAAATTTTATGAGAATGTAATATGCTATATACATTCAATAAAGGCTTATCATAGCTGTGAACAGTTAGTACTTCTTTACATAAAATATATTCAATATAGTTATGCAAGTTCCTTACTAGATTTTCAAATATTTAGATTTTATACATAAAAATACACATCCATTTTTTCCTTGATTTATATCCCATAGATCATAAATACAATGCATTCATTAGAAAATAAATTTCTTTTAGTTTTTCTTACTTTAAATTTTAAATATTTAGGTGTAGAATAGCTTAAAACTGTATTAGTCAAATTTCACAATAATGAAAAAATATATGGATGTCATGATTTCCAATTTTCAATTACTAATGATACTGAGATATACAAGAACAATTTCATGTCTATCAAAAAACTCTGAAATACTCATTAAAACCAGTTTAATTTTCAAAAATAATGAAACAAGACTGATGGTAGCTACTACTTGTATTCATTGATTAAAAATACATTTGTTCAACTAAAATGTAACCCTTGATTATGAATTGTAATTTGGACTCTTCCGTGTAAGCAAATATATATTGTATCACTGACTATAAACTCCATCAATTTTTAAAATATGAAATAATCAGTTATATTATTGCAAGTTAAAAAAAATTCTAATATTTACCAATTATGTTTCACAATTTTTTAAACAAATTGCAGTTATGTAAGCATTTTGTATTTAAACATTACACACTTTTAATATAAAACACAATCTAATATTGATGTTTTATTTTCACTAAAGATTATTAATAATATGGTACCAAGCAGCAAAATAAATTTTTAAATACATAGTTTGACAAAAAAATTAAAGTAATATGTGGAATGAATCTTAAATACAAAGCATTAAAGCTTTAAATACTACATACAACAGATATACAAAAATATTTTTAGATAAAGGATTTTTAATTTAAAAAATGCAGTTTCAATTATGTTGCAAAGGATTAATTTTTCTGAATGTTATTCTTGTCAATAAAGATACCAATTGAAAGAAAATGAAGTTTAAATATTCAAACTGTAGTACCAACTGATCATTTATATTCCTGGATGATTGTTATTTGTTAGTTAAAAAATCCTTTTAGCTAAGAATGTCTTATTGCATTTTAAAATGAATTCCTATATTTTGTTTTCTTTAAATCCGCTATTCTATACCTGACACTTTCTTGCATTCAATGCAATTAAAACAGGCATAACTTTTTAAATTCTATGTAACACATAAGTGTACTAAAGTAGAAAAATCTTATTAACTGTAGTGTTACAAAAAATCATATCAGGTCACTCTTGGCCATATTCTAGATTATTTGGGGCTTTCCAGAAAACATTTTTTTCACAAGCCCAATTGTCTTAAAGTGACAAAATTCATAGACCTTATTTAAAATTGTGCTAAACACCAGAGTTATGCAACAACAATTTTAAACTGAGATTTAAAAATGTGCAAAATCTCTTGCAGATTTAATTTTAAAAACTGATACAATTCTCTTATTAAAATAATGAATAAAGACCGTTTCAATGAAGTATATATTGTCTCTTAAAAATGGAAACATTGTAAATGGATAATTTTTATAAATAATAAACCAATGCATATACCTTTAAGGCACATATTATGTTGTGTACACAAGCAATGATACATAAAAAAAACAGGATAGTGCCCATGACACAATTGAAAAAATGTGTTGCATAAAAAATTTTGAAAGTGGTGACAATTCAAGAGCTAAAATAGCTTTTTGTTAGTTGCTATTTTATTTTATTAAAAAGTAAATATATTCAGCATGAAATTATTTAATTTTAAAAAATTCAACAAAATTTCCCCTACAAAATATGTACTCAACACATAAAATACAATGTAAATTGAAAGAAAAATGTGATTAATTAGAAGTAATGCTTAATTGATTCTTAAAGTTTGGAATATTTTCAATATTTTTTAAAATATTTAAATTATTCAAAATATTTTATGACATTGGAATTTTATTATTCAAAATGCTAATTTAATGATGGTTTGAATACACTTATATTAAGATGTTGAATCAATTTATATTCATAAAATAATGAACTGAATTTACAATATCAAGATAGAGTTGTATGAATTATAACTCAATTGTTAAATGTTTTGATTGAAATTAAAATATGAAATTGATCATTATATTTAAGATAAAAAGAATGAATTATTTAAAATTTCAGAAATAAAATGGCAATAACAGAATTTTTATAATGCTTTTCTAATACAGATGAAAGACATAAATACAATTGTAAAATATTGAATCTATAGAAATCAAAGAATTTCAAATAGCAACCTTTTGAACAACCAATATACTAGGATGTCCAATTTCAGTAGCTAAAATGCTTTATTACAGTAATATTTGGAGATAATGTAAATCATAATTTGTGTCAGAATTCTAGGGATGTTTGCTGATAGTGGCTGATCAAGGTCTTATTGAAAAAATATATGCCACATAAAAACTATTAAAGATTCACATGAATGATCACAAGCTGCCCTGATTATAGTGTTGATTTATAATTTTTCTCAGAGCACTACCGGAATTAGAGATAAACTATTTTCAATGTTTTAGCAGATTAAACAGAATAACACTAATAGGTTTGAAACTCACATTGCAGTCATTTTTAAATTTTGTCAAACTAGTAATATTTGTTAGTATTGTTGGCTTCAATGTGAATAGATACGAATGTAATGGCATTTCCTAAATTCATTTAATAATCAATAAATTAGAAAAAAATCATTAAAAAGAAAATAAGTTATTGAGCTGTAATTATAATCCATTATTAAATTACTAAAGTTACTTTTATAATACTAATGTAAAAGTAATTCATGAAATCAAAAAGTTAAACCAGTCTTTGGCATAATATTAAGGAATATCTAGATATATTCTTTGGTATAATACAGATACCTGAAAAAAGTAAGCTAAATTCAAAATTAATTTTAAAATTATACTTTATTTTTTATGCAAGATAATTAATATGTCATATTAGTTTTGAACAATTACACTCATGATAGTAATAAACAATTATGCATACAAAATTTGCTAAAATTATGTTTATATATACTGGAAGTATTTATAAAATAACTATTAAAAATTAATATTAATTTGGAGGGAAAAATATATTAATCATAATTTTCTTCAAAAGTTAATTTTGAAAAAGTAATAAAGTGAGTTGAAGCTAGGTGAAGGTTTGAATTTGAGACTAAATATACAAATAATTACTAAGAATTTATTTAAATAATTTTCGGATTAGTGTTTTATATAAAAAAAAAAATCAAGTCCAATTCATGTAGCTATTTTCCTATTGCACTTATTATAGTAATACACATAATCACAAAGAGTAAATTCTATACTTTCAGCCCTTTATCGACAGTAGTACATCAAAATTTTAATTTAAAAAATTATTGATTTTGAAATGCTCTGCAACATTTGTAGTTTTCTGGTAATCGCATAATAAATTTTTATGGTATATATATAGAGAGAGAGAGATTGATCAATTTTTAATAAATTTCAATTTTTAAAAAGAAATATTTTAAATCGTTTTTTCTAAAATTCAAAGAACATCAGAAAAAAATATAATTAGTATACTTGCTTTTATCCAGCTTCTAGAGAAATGCTTTTTTATAAAGATTTAAAAAACTTCTCTTTAGAAGTAGATAAACATTCTTGATAAATTTAAAGCAATATATTTTATTATAAATCTGACAGTATAATTTATAAAAACAGAAGTAATAAATGTATATTATTCAGTAATTTCTATTTATTTTCAACAACTCAATTGTAATATTGAATCGATGCATATAATAAATAAATATCCATGTACTCTGGGTGTAAATTTAAAAAATTGTATAAATAAAAGAACACTTAGTTCAGAATGTCTCCACATTTAACAGAAATGTGTCAAGTTCTTTGAACATACAAATCAAAGCACATTAATTGTATTTACCTTATCAAGCTATATCGATCTACTATTTTAGCTATTCTTTGAAGAAGAACTTACTTGATTGCCTGGATTTTACTATGGAAGAATTTCTTAAGAGACCTCGATTTTTTGAAGGTTTACGGCCTCATGGAGATGATATAGCTCCGCTATATCAGATGGGATTAGTAACAAGAACATAACACAGAACTTAGAAGTTGAACATAAGTTTTATTTCAAAAACAAAATTGATTCAAAGGGAGTATTTAACATAATTAAATATTTAACTGCCTAAGAAAGATTTAACTTAGTATATATAGCTTTAAGTATTTAACCCTCAGAAAATTCATTTGTAGAAGTACATTAATACTGAAGAATATTATTTTAAACTACTTCAAAAGTTAAACTTTAAAAGTCTAGGTGTATCTCAAAATTTTCAGAAAGATCTTCACTTTCTATTAATTCTAATAAGAATTTACATAATAAAAATTTCAAACACCTGATATTTAAAGAAAAGTATTCTAGAATAAGAATTTCATATATTTTTGTTTAGGAAATTGAATTTTACATGTTTGAATCATTTGGATAAAGATCTTTATCATTACTAAGAAAATATTACTATGCAGATTAAAATGTATTTAGATTTATTTATAATAAATTGAAAACTGCATGATAAAAATTATTACTTTTTTATTAATACTTTTTTTCTATTTTCTTTAACTTTAAAATAAACTTCTAAAAGCAATTATTTATTATGAGAGAATATAAAAAAATTTACATGCATACTTGAATAATTTCAAATTTTATTGTCAAAATAACAAAAGATAGCAAATTGCATATTTATTCTATAAATATGCAAAAACAGGACTATCCCTATTTAGACAACTAAGAACAGTTTTCAACAAAAATTTCAAGAAATCTATTTTTAAGTGCAACATATTTGAAACAACAAGAAAAAGTTTTTAATTTTATAGTTTAAAATTTAAATAAAATAGCAGTTTATAATTATTGATATTAGAACATTAGAGAATTTAAGAGTTTACATTAATCTGAATCAGAACCTCGAAGATCACTATCAATACTTCTTTTTCTAATTCGAGCAGGATCACAACTCTCCTTTTTAGATGAATGTCGAGAACTTTCTTTATCACTTCCCAATTCTTTGGTAAGTGACCGTCTTGGGCTGGGTGAAACAGATCGCTTCCTTGATCTTGATTTTTTGTCACGTGACCTGTATTTTATAGATGGAGTAACTGACCGCTTAGAAGAACGTTTAAGAGACTTTTGAGGTGATCTTGATCTCTGTCTAGATAAAGACTTTTTGTCACGAATTCGAGCACGTTCAATGCTGGATGAGCTATCTGATGAAGAATATCGTCGTCGTATCTTTCGAACTGGAGTACGAGATCGTTTACGATCTCTTGACCTTGATCGTGGCTTTCTGGATGACTTACTAACCTTAGCAGATCTACTTCTACTACGAGATCTTGACCGACTCTTGGGTTTATCTTTATGCTTCTTAGATTTTTCATTTGGTGATAGAGTTTCTTTACTGGGTGTAACAATATCACTTCCAACTGGTTTTTCTGGAAAAATTTCATCACTTTCTTTCTCATTTTTATCAATTTCCATTGTTTCAGGACATTCATTTTCAACATTGACCAATTTTGGTATAATTTTTTCAGGGCTTTCTTTTACCTCCACAGGATAGCTATTTATTGGGCTTCCTTCTGATCTAACTGGTGAAGGTATCTTCATTTCTATATCTGATACAAGAGGTTTTTCAACTTGTACTTCATTTTTCTTATTACCTTCATCACTTGAATGAGATACCTTTGATAATTCTCGGGAACGAGATCTAGATGATGACAATGATGTTTTCTTAGATTTAGAATGGATTTCTTTTGAGCCAACTAAAGAAGTTTTGCTTCTTGATCGTGACCTGTCTCTTTTTGGTGATGTTCTGCTCTTGGAAACTGATCTTTTGCTCTTCTTAGAACGACCAGGGCTTCGAGAAGTTGTTCGGCGATCTCGTTTGGTATGGGACAGTCGACTTCTAGATCGTGTGCGAGATCGGGATCTCCTACGTTTAGAGCGCGATAGGTTACTTGGTGATCGAGAACGATGACTTCTCCGAGATCGTATGCTTCTTGATCTAGAACGACGGCTTTTTTTACTTGTTTTACTTTTGGAATCACTTATTTTAGACCGAGATCGCCTACTCCTGGAATATGATCGCTTAGAGCGCCTAGCTTTACTTCTCGACCGAGATCTTCTGGGACGACTTCTAGATCGAGAGCGTCTTGGTTTGCTTCTGGAACGCGAGCGATGAGTTTTAGAATGCTTACTTCTAGAGCGAGACTTTCTTCTCCTAGAAACTGATCTTCGGCGAGTAGATCGAGAGCGCCTTCTATCTTTGGATCGTGACCGTTTATCCCGTTTACGTGAAGAACGGCGAGAAGTAGAACGAGAGCGTCTTCTTGAATGTGACGTAGATCTTCTTCTTGATCTTGAAGATGAGCGCCTTCTAGAGCGAGAGGAGCTTTTACCACTAATTTCAGGCTCAACAACACGAGCAATTAAACTTTCTGCTTCTTTCAACCGTTTCATAGCTTCTTCTGTATCTTTCTCTGAAATAACTTCCGATTCCTTTTGAGGTTTCACAATTGCTGAGCTAGAATGTTGAATTTTTAGTTTATTACCTTTTAGAGTAATTCCATCACATTGCAAAGCTTTTACAATGGATGCCCTGTCAGTAAATTCAACAAATGCAGATTGTGTCATATTTTTATCATGACCAGCCATACGAAGGTATTTCACTTCTCCAACCACTCCATTTATAAAATCAAGTAACTGTGATGCTGTAACTTGGGGGCTTATATTTTCAATATAAACAGTTCTTCGAATTTCTTCAATGGTATTGGGATCTTGATCTGCAGATAAGGGTGGATATTGAGGCAATCCAAGAATATCTAAATTAGTATCAATAGAGGTAATTACAAGATTTCCATCAACAGCAGCTATATCATTGCTAACATCTTTAAATCCCGATGATAATAACCCCGGTAAAGCAGAAACAGGATTGAGTAAATCAAATGAAGTGCTATCTTCGCTAGGTATAGAATCTCCAGGAATAGCGACAACGACAAGAGCTCTATCAATAAACACAGTGTTGGTAAGATGTAAAGCAACTCTAACACTCCAAGATTCTGCATATTTTATATAACACACTTTAAATTGAGGTTGAACGACTGACACAGTAGGATACATTCGAATATCTTTGATTTTACCCATAAAACCAAACAATTTTTCCATTTGATCCAACGTAGCCAAAGTAGAAACATTGCTAACTTGAGCAATTAGAGGTAATTCTTCGGTCATGGCAAACGATTTTTAAAAATTCTTAAAATATTTCAATGCTTATTAAATAAATCTATTCATAAAGCAAATGAAATTTTTAACTCATACAACTCTTGGGAAAGTGTGATTGCACAGCACAAGACAGTGCTAATCATTCGTTAATCTTAACTTTCTTGAATACACAATAGTATTCTGATCCAAACAAAAATGTCTGAACACCAACCGCGATTTCCAAATGTACTTAGGAAGCACTTATCTTTCCAATCATGCCGACAGTTTACGCATGCGCATAACGCCATTTGGCATATGTGCTCGGAATCGAATTTAATTTTAAGTTAAAGCAACCCTGTGAATTCAAATGATGATGCATTTCAAATCTTCAATCTCTATAGGAGCAATGACTTTTCGCAGTCGATATATATTATTAGATTAATGCAATATCAATCACGATTTAAAAGGATATATTTCATCAATTTTATATTCTCTATGAATTAAAAACTATGCATAAATTTCATTTGAGCCATTAATAATTATTAGACTTATTTTATTTAAGTTAATTAAAGATGGAACTGAATCAGTTCCCTTTGTATTTGGTATCACATAAACTTCCTCATTATAATTTTAGTTGTAAGTTGAATTTACAAATTTTATTAAATAAACTAATTGTAAGTTAAATATACGAAATTAACAAATAGTATTATTTTAAAAAAGTAAAAACAAAAAATATTTTAGAAAGTTTTTAGATAAATCTGAATCTTTTTCGTGTTTGAAACAGAATATTGCTAATAATATCACATGTAATTATAAAATTATTATTATAAATAATTAAGATCGAAAATCTGGATTCAGTTACAGTCATTATAAAACAGAGTTGGAACTGCACCTCAGTTTTGTTAAAAATGGATATAGTAGATGCATTTGGAAACTTCCAGATTTATGATTTTCCATCTATGAATTATCTTACAGGAAAACAAAACGTTCAAATAACTTATAACAATCTACAGCTGTTCGCTACGTAATGAGGAAAAAGAAAGAAAATTGATAGGAACAGCAAGGAGTTACCATGCCTCAGGAATAAGATCACGTTCTTCAAACTAAATTGTTCAATTCTAGTCAAAAGATATTTTGGGGAAATACCAACAGCAATGAGATAATGCTATTTTTTGATAAATAAGATTTGATAGGGGATGGATTGCGATAGATTCTTTACTCTTAAAATATGTTATTATTTCTAGTCTCCCAATTGTTTTGACGTAGTCAAACAAAATCATTGAAGCCGCTGAAATTAATGAAATCTGATACTAGAAGTGGATAAATGGGGATATTCACCACGACTAGTCCAGCCCAAGGGGTGATTCCTATTCTTGTCGACATTTTGGGCAATGAAGAAACCTCTTGCTAATTTTCCAGAATACACGAGGCCTTTCAAATATCCATTGGCTAATCGTATTAGACTTATGTTGGTTTGTTTTTGCCATTATAACAGTTGTTAAGTGCGGTATTAATCATTTTCCTTTCTTTTGGGCTGTTTGCTTCAAGCATAACTATAAATATAAAAGTTCTAAAGTGAAACGGACAGCATGTTCCAGTCTTTCCTTTGCAAGAGTGTCGGTTAATTCGAATTTAGGGCACAGGATCCCTTGAAAATATGCTTTGTACTGGTGGAGATGAGCTTTACTTTTAGTAGGATAGGTAAACTGCTTAAACTCCTATGTGGGCCAAATTTTTTAAAATGATAAATTGATCTACAGCTGTCAGATAGAATCCAAAGACTCTTAACACATTCGCTGCCAATCCCGCGCCAGCGCGTGATATGGCGCCAACACTAAGGGGCCAATCACGCTCCCGCGCGTGATGTGGGGTGAAGTCGCAATAGCCAGTCACGCGCTGGCGCAGGAAAATCTTTATCTGATTACTCATTCTCCTGTTCATTTGGCATTGCATGCAGGGTATTTCTGCTGGTATTGGCATGGAGTGATGGTTATAATCTAAGTATAAATAATCGTGGTTTCCAAATTAATACTTTATTTTTTATTGAAAAAAATTTTTTTTGATATGAGTGATATAGATTATAGTGCGGGGCCTTCGCGCTCTAAAAAGAGAAAAACTGAAAATAATAAGGCTCTAACAAATGAAGAGATAGCAGTTTTGTTGCATGAGCTATCGGATGAGTACCCGAGTGATTTTAGCTATGACGACAGTGACGATGAATTTGTTCCTCCCTCTGGTGCCCATCCTATTTCGGATTCTGATGAAGATGATGATGATGATAAAGAACGAATCGTGCAAGAGGCTGCATGTCAGCAGGATCATTCAACTATAGTGGAAAAGGTAATTTGGGAAAACGATTCAACATCAATGAAGAAATTTCCTTTCATAAAATCAGAATGTTTGCTCCAACCTGTTTCAGGTAAGAATCCTATAGATTCCTTTCGTCATTTTTTCACCGACAATATCTTGGAGGAAATGATTGCTCAAACTAATGATTTTGCTCATAATGTACTTTTTCATCGTGAAAAAAAAAAACAGTCTCGTATCAATGCCTGGAAGGACACCACAAAAGAGGAACTCTTAGCATTTGTGGGATTGATTTTACATATGGGAACCATACGAATGAACCGTATACAAGATTATTGGAAAACAGATTCACTGTTTGGTTTACAAGCATTTTCAGAAAATATGAGCAGGAATTGGTTTTTGTTGTTACTGAGGGCATTGCACTTCTCAAAAATCCCGGAGCAGAATACAGAACCTCCAAAGGATAGACTGTATAAAATAAGAAATACGGTTAATTTGTTCAACGCGCGAGTATCTGAAATATACTATCCGGGGCGCGAGATCAGTTTAGATGAATCAATGGTATTGTGGCGTGGTCAACTTATATTCAGACAGTATATACCAAATAAACGTCACAAATATGGCATCAAATTGTACATGATAACAAACCCTCATGGTATGGTTTTGAAATATTTGGTATATACAGGTATGTTGGATGATTTGGGTGGAAAAGGACATACATAAAGAGTCGTTATGAGTTTACTTGAGGGAATGCTGGATGTAGGACATAGCATATTTATGGATAATTATTATAACAGCTATGATCTGACAAAATGTCTTGCAGACAGAAAAACCCATTGCACTGGGACAATCAGAAAAAACAGGAAGACATTTACGAAAGAGATAAACGAAAACAAACTGAAAAAAGGGCAAACTGTAGCAAAGTATGCTAATGGTGTGATGACTGCAAAGTGGCAAGATAAAAGAGACGTCACTTACAATTCCAATGAATATAAATATGATATGGAGGAAAAAACGAACAAAAGAGGTGAAATTATATCGAAACCTCTACCTGTATTTGAATATAATAAATTTATGGCAGGTATTGATAAGCAAGATCAGATGCTTTCTTATTATCCTTGTGAGAGAAAAACAATTAGGTGGCCCACGAAAATATTTGTACATATTTTGCAAATAATGATGAACAATTCCCACTTTATCTATAATAAGTATTCCAATAAAAAAATACCACTATATGACTATCATATATCCGTGATATGCAGTTTATTGAAACAGCCATCTGTTGTTCTTCGTTCTCCCGTGTGTGATCAATCGGAAACTGAACATGTGCTAATTATCCGGGAAGAGAAAAAAGCCGGAAAAGTTCAAAGAAAGCAATGCAAAAGTTGCTGTTCCCAGGGGAAACGTAAAGATACCATTTATATCTGCAAAGTTTGTGACGGATCTCCCGGTTATTGCTTGGACTGTGCAAAGTTGACCCACAAATAAGTATTATTTTCAGATATATTATCATTGTATCCTACTTATAATATTTCATTTATATTACATATTTTATAGACATAAAATATCATGCAAAAATAAAGCATTTTGAAACTTATTTTCATTATTTAGTTTCATTTTTTCGCATCACGCGCCAGCGCGTAATGTGGCATTTAGGAAATAATTTTACTTCCAGTGCCTATCACGCGTTGGCGGCAATATCTATCACCCCATCTTCACGTAACCGGCAGCGAACGTGTTAAAATATAAAAATTTCAAACAACAAACTAAACATAAAAATTTATAATTTATAAGTTATCTTTACTAAAAAATCAATACTGTTAATGACGGTAGTTGGTAACAATTTCCGAAAGTAATGATGTATGTATAAATTGTCTCAAAAACTGATTTAAAAGATGGAACCTGTAGCGATAAAATTTTCATAAGATATTTAAAATGAAAGGCACACTTTTTAAATTTTTCCTAATTATTAGCTACTTGCTTTTAAATTTTATTAAAATCTGATTACTGCTAAAATTATATTACTAAGTTAATATGTCGTTATAACGATCGATTAAAATGTAATTTCAGAAGAAAATAAAATTCATCAACTTTGATTAAATTTAATATTGAGTGTTTCCTAGAAAAAAATTTTTTTTAATGTATACATATTTTAATATAGGTAATTTTACATTTTAAAGAATTTTTTATTATTTGTTCCAGAAACTTTCTAGAAAATTTATTTTAATTAATACATTATGCTTAATTTTTTATTTTAATTTCGCAATAATTTCCATGATTAGAAAATAAGGATGATGAATATTAATAAGACACATATAACAAGTGCCGATTGTTAACTTATTCAAGGTATCAAATTTAGAAATATTCTTTTAGTATATGCATATTTATAAAGAAAGGCTGGATATATATATTATAGGATTATTTATTTTTTCATAATGGAACTACCTATTCTATTTAATTCATTCCAAACCTTTACGTGTGCAAATTTTTTAATTGCAATTAATTCTAAGACTCTTAAAATAGCTGTAGTTTCTTTTAAAAAGTAGAATATCTCACCATGTTAAAAATAAGTTTAAATGCTTCAGTAACATATATTACTGATGAAAGGGTACACATGGAATTTATTTTCGTCTAAACATCAAGCAGCCAGTTGAATGGATAACATCTGGCTACTATTCCAGCATTTTGTTGGATCATTTTCTACACAGGTAGCAAAATACTTTGACCCAATATCCCAATATTGGCAATCTTGCCAAGATAATCCCAAAGATGGACGTCAAGTTTTCCCCAATATTCAGCATGCCAAGATAAACCCAATAATAGAATTATAATGAGTGTCACGTTTTCCCCAATATTATACATGCCAAGATAAACCAAAGTTGGTGTTATCATGGGGGCCAAGGTTTCCCCAAGGTAAAGATAAGCCAATATTGGCCCAATAGTAATTGCCAAGTTTAGACCAATTTGCCCCGATAATCCATTATTAGTCCTAAAAGGGTAGCCAAGTTATACCAATCTTGGGCATGTCAAGATTTTGCCAAAATATATTATATGTTAAGTTAAATCTAATATAACTGCCATTTTCATGATAATTTTCTGAAATAGAAAGCCACATGGATCTTCAGGTAAGGTCATACTATTTAAAAAGAAAGATCTGAAATCTGATTACAGTCTTATGATTCATGATTATAGCCAACATTATTTAAAAATATTTCGGAAACGCATTACACAGCAGATATTTTTTTACCATGCAGTTTCAATTATTAGGATATTGAACGTGAAGTCTACGGAGTATATATAAGATACAAACCAGCGCTCTTCACACAAACCGGTTCCAGAAGGTTTCTCCCCGCTCACAACTACAACGGACGCGGCAAGGCAAGCTAAGCCTTTTACGCCCCGCATATTGAGCCACCTAGAGCTATAACTATTTCGTCTTCACTGAAGATAATTTTTTGAATTCAGTTCGAACAAAAACAGCACTTTTTAGTGCTATCAACTTCTGCTTTTTTATTAAAGCTGACTGATTTTCTTGACCTCTGACTGGACCTGACTGGGACAATGGCTGCAAATAAAGGAATAATACAACCTGCCAAGCTGACGGACATTATGAATCCTAAATACAACAATGCCTCGGAACTCCATCTGAAGCAACTCTTGGAAATCCAGACGGCGCTACTGGGTAGTAGAGACTGCACTACTGAATTACATCCACAACAAAACATTTTGGACACGCTGGATATCAACATTAAAACCTGCAGAGAAACTTTAAAGACTGCAAGCACAGGTAGCTATAATCTTGTTTCTGATATTGCAAACACCCCAACAACTCCCATAATAGTAAAAGTGACTAATATTGCCAATCAAAATGATAAATTTAATAAAAACGAACTAATGATTGTGAGGAACCTTTCATTTTCCCAAAGAAAACAGCCAAAGTTGTGAATGAGAGTGTCACTAAGACCCCCATAGCTGTGGCTAACGTGTTCAGTGGGCTAACTCCAGAGGAAGAAAACCACGAAAGAATGGATGACCAGCCAGTGACTGAAATAGCCCCTAAAATTCCACCCATAATTGTAAGTTATGGTGAAAGCCATGTTTCATTCATGACCAAACTAAAAAATGAATTACGAATAAATATTGAAGCGAAAGCTTCAGGTGAAAATTTGAAATTGGGGCCCAAATCAGCAGATCACCTCAGAGAAATTACCAAATTTCTTGAATGTAACACATTCGAATATATCCTCCTAAGAGGAAAAGATGAGAAACCCCGTAAATTTGTAGTCAGGGAACTTCCCATGACCACAAAAGTGAGGAAATTGTTTCTGACTTAGCCAATCAAGGATATAAAGTCCACTAAGTAAACAGGATGAGTAGCCAGAGAAATGGAAAACCCGTACCTCTATTTTTGGTCCAACTCTACAATGGCCCAGAAATAAGTGCTATATTTAAATTAAAAAGTTTGTGTCTTATTTCAAACCCTACCATAGAACATTATAGGAGAAACATAACAGTTATGCAGTGTTTTAATTGCCAACGTTTTCACCACTCAAGCGATTTCTGCCATATGGCACCCCACTGCGTGAAATGTGCAGAAGCACATAATACTAAAGAATGTCACAAGGACAAAAAACTAGAATTCCCAGTCTGCTGCAACTGTAATGGGAACCATCCTGCAAGATATCGGGGGTGTGAGAAATTCCCTAAACCCAAACCGAAAACAAAAATATTTAAAAATAACCATACAAGAGAGGAGATCTCATACGCAAGTATAGTGGCTGGTCATAAAGAAACCGTCGCTACCGTGGCACTTGAACCCGTACCCCCTCAACCGATACAACTGTTCCAAGCAATGGACAAAATCAAAATAAAAACGACTTTAATGATTTATTCACACTCTTAAGAGAAATAAGAGAAATATTTAATGGAATTAATATTCCCGAAGCTATCAAACGAATTCAGTCTAAAACTGACCCAATGGATAAAATGTTTGTCCTCATGAACATGTTTAAGCAAATTAATAACGCCCCTTAATGTGTGCCACACAACGAAAATTTCTAGTTTTATCGTGGAATTCCTGTGGTATTAGAAACAAAATGGTCGAATTTCGTGACTTTGTCAATGAGCATAATCCAGATATAATCTTAATTCAGGAATCATTCCTAACAAATTATGTAAATATTCACATCCTAGAATATGCATGCTATAGAAATGATCGCCCCAGAAATACCACACTAGCAGGGGGTGGGACAGTTATTTTTGTCAAGAGTAGTCTCCCACACTATCAAAACACAACACACAAATTAATTACAATCGAGACAAGTTTGTTCACATCAACCTTGCCAACCCTACCCCATATTACATTAAACCTAGACCACAATATCAATGCATAAACCTAGACCACAATATCAATGCATAAACCTAGACCACAATATCAATGCATAAACCTAGACCACAATATCAATGCATAAACCTAGACCACAATATCAATGCATAAACCTAGACCACAATATCAATGCATAAACCTAGACCACAATATCAATGCATAAACCTAGACCACAATATCAATGCATAAACCTAGACCACAATATCAATGCACAAACCTAGACCACAATATCAATGCACAAACCTAGACCACAATATCAATGCACAAACCTAGACCACAATATCAATGCACAAACCTAGACCACAATATCAATGCACAAACCTAGACCACAATATCAATACATAAACATGAATCTTGAACAATGCTTACAACAAACTATGCTATTTTAATATTTGGAGATCTTAATGCTAAGCACACTGCATAGAACTGTAGAACACACAACAAAACAGGTCAAATAATTAAAAAATTCGCTGATATAGCCGAACTAAAAATCCATGCACCTTACACACCCACACATTTTAGTGCTAATTCAGCAACAACAATTGATACTGCACTCATCAGAGGAATTAATTATAACACTAAAGTTTATACAATCACGGAACTCAGTTCGGATCACAATCCAGTCATGGTCGAGTTTGACTTTAATATTCCTTTGACTAATACTCCCACTCTTCATAACACGGATTGGATCAAATACAACCGAATTTTAAATAATTACCCGTTTAATATAATTCATACAAACACAGGAGATGAAATTGAAAATGAGACGATTCGCCTGGAGGTGGAACTGCTTGCAACGCACTGTGAATCAGAAAAACCTCACTCCTCCCGTCCCACTCACCTCCTACCCCGCTTCCTCAGAATTTTGAAAGCAAATAGAAACAAACTCAGGAAACTATATCAAGTTAGCAGAGACCACCGAATAAAAAATCAATATAATAAAGCGAATAACGAATTTAGAGCCAAGATAAGTTCATACAATTCACAGAAATGGAGAGAAAAATTAGAATCATTAAATACGCATGATCGATCCATTTGGAAGGCCGTCAGTGTGTTCAAGAAGAAACCACAGTATTTTCCGCCCATTCAAGGCCAAAATACAATTGAATACACAGACAAACAAAAAACAGAAGCAATTGCTGACGATTTTGAAACACAATTCACCACTAATGACCTACACGACACCAGAACCGAAGATCTGGTTGCCAGCTACATACTCAGATTTCTCTCCAGACCATACACACAAGTCATACAAAGCACCACCCCTTCGGAAGTAATGGCAATAATCAAGAAATTAAAGGATAATAAATCCCCAGGAACTGAAGGAATAACAAACAAAATGCTAAAGAAAATTCAAATCAAAGCATTATTCAAAGTTACGATGCTTATTAACGAGATATTAAGAAAAACGTATTTTCCTCAAAAATGGAAAATTGCAGTAATAGTACCAATATTAAAGCCAAAATAAGACAACTACCTTCCCTCAAGCTATAGATATATCAGTCTACTGCCATCTCTAAGCAAAATAACCGAAGCAATTATTCTAAATAGACTAGATGAATTTTTAGAAAACAATAGTATACTTATCCCTGAACAACACGGGTTCAGAAAATCACATTCAACAACGCATCAACTAATGAGAGTAGAGGAAATCATCACCCAGGGATTTCAACATAAAAAAAAGTACAGGAGCAGTTTCTCTTGATATTGCCAAAGGTTTTGATCGAGTTTGGATTGGTGGATTTGTACACAAACTCATTAATATTGGTCTACCCGACCCACTTATTAAAATACTAATTTCATATCTTTTGGGACGAAAGTTCCAGGTTCGCATTGGTACTATATACTCAACACATAGACAAATCTTAGCTGGCGTGCCACAAGGGTCCAAATTGGGGCCAAGACTCTTTCTTATCTATGTGAACGACATTCCAACATTAACACTAACTTCCCTGCACCTTTTTGCAGACGACACATTTATACTAGCACAAGGTAGGAAAACATCATATATCACAGAATCGCTTAACAAACATTTAGAACAGATTGAGCTCTGGTTCGTTAAATAGAAAATTCTTATTAATGTAAATAAAAGTGTATCCATAATTTTTGAACAAAAAAAGGCTACTTCCACCCAATGTATTTAAGATCAATAACGAAATTATACCATAGTCACAAACCTGTAAATACTTGGGAGTAACTTTCAATAGAAAATTAACATGGCACCCCCATCTGATCCAAATTATTAACAAATTTAAACGGCAAACAGCTGCATTATACCCACTTTTCAACTGGAATTCAAAACTTTCCATGGAAAATAAAGTGCTCATTTATAAAGCATATCTTCGATTACTTATTTTCTATGCCTGCCCTATCTGGGGTTACACCCATGATAGTAAAATTAAAAAACTGGAAACACTCTCCAAAATAAAGCCCTCAGATGGGCAGTTAAGGCCCCCCCGGTTCATTAGAAACCAAAAAATCAGACAAGAATTAAAAATCCCTACCCTGAGAGAATTCTTCGCGAAAATAATGTATAACGTGATTAAAAATATTGATAAAACTAATAACGAAACTATAATTAGCCTTCCGTCCTATAATGGCTTAAGTACCCATAATAGATTGCATGCTCTCTCATTGCTCAGATGTTGCCCAAAGTTTCCTCACCAACCACCTTGAAATAAACTGTAAATAGAAAAAAATTATCTTTGATAACTACTTCTTTGTATGGAAAAAAAAGACTACTAAAAAGATAAAAGGATTTTTTTTTGTTACATCTCATTCTATATGTGGAAAAAAACTATTTAAAATAAAAATGAAGATAAAAAATGCATATATAAGTGTGCATATTAAATGTATATAAAAACAGATTTTTTTTTATTATACATGTATATGTAAATACATAAAATATATAAAAAAAGATAAAGATAAATATATTGTATTACAGACGAATTTATACCTTGTAAATATTATAGCGTGTAAAAATTCTTGTAAATACTTTTACCTGTTCTTATGTAAATATTCTTGTTTCTCTCAATTTATTCCTTAAATATTTCCTTTATTATTCTATTAGTTTCATTTAATTTAAATATATAAATGATAAATTAATCAACAATTATTTTTTAAATTCTAAAATAAATTTTATGAAATAACCATAATCCCGTCCATTAAAATTTCAAACTCATTTTAAGCCAATCAGATTCAAGTTATAGCTCACCAACCAAGAACCAGCTATCTAATGAAGGTAGAGGATCGCCAGACCCAGGGACCTCTGAAAACTGCCAGTTGGCAATCACTTCAAGATATAAGATACAGTTTATATATATTCCGTACACTTTTATTAATTAAATACATTTCAAAAATATTTTCTTTTTTCTTTTACCCTTAAAATATTTATAGAATTAAATTTCTTAAATGTTTCTTAATCCTACATAATTATTCATTCTATAGATTCTTCATTTATATAAAATATAAATATACTCTGGTCACACTTTTTACTTATTGAAGATATTTGGGTTTATTTTTAAAGTTGAATAATATTTTTAATTTTTTATTAGTTTGTAATTACAATTTTTCTATTGCGCTAAAAAATTTTATACTATTTAACTTTATAACTTAAAAACACGATTCAATTTTTATTAAAATGTTTAATGAATCGTTTTTGCTTCTTTAGACACTCTGTTTTTTAACATTTTTAATAAAATTTCTCATCTGTGATGAAGAGCTTTATTTTTATCAAAAGAAGTTTATAATCAAAAGTAGAATGCGAGTAATACGTTAAGTATGAGGGTAACTAGAGAAAAAGTATAAATTTTTCAAATGGAGTAGAGTTTAAAATTCACTAGAAGCAAAGGGATATTTATCACCATAAAACTAGCATGAAATGACAACATTATTTGCAATGCAGTAGATAAATATTTCACATTTGGCTGATTATCGCACTTGAGTGAGAATTTTTAAGATCGCGCATGCGTACACTTTCTATTTAGCTGCATACAGAGTGCTTAAAATATATGCTATATATCTATCGGTTTAATATGTTGCCAATAATTACGTATATGAAAGGAGAAAATGAAAATTGAAATGTAAACTTTCTGATTTAAAATTTTCATGATTAAGGGAATTTTTCTTATTCAATTTCCCAAATTAAATTAATTCTTACTATATTATATATGCAGAATATATATATTATTTCACATTTTGCTGACTTAGAAAAAATAAGTTTAGATTGAAAAAAAAATTTAAAGTTTTCAGCGAATGTAATGTCGAAGTTAACTGCAATTGTACTAATATACTTGTTTATTTTCAATTTTTAGTCAAAGTTAAGCATTTTTCCAATTTTGCTTGGTAGAAACATAATTATAAAATAAATTGGAAATGTTTTATGTATGAAATACTATTTATACAGCATTCACATTTAAAATTCACCGTTATTAATCAATCTAATCATTCTAAATTTCTTAGCGTTTATTGAAGTAAGTTTTCAAATATGTTAAGAAATATTGTTTTGTCGTGCAGAGCTCTTCGCTCATACTATTTGCTACCACAAGCTTTTATGTGTGCACAAAGTAGGAAGGACTTTAAAGCTATTGAAACATATAATAAACTAAGGAAGAAACCTTTAGCCGATACTAGTTATAGAGATTCGGAATTAAGATTAGCTCAAAAATATTTTGAGAAAGTTCTAGAATATAGAAAGAGATCTGAAGAAGGATTTGAACCATCTAAGCTTTTTATGGTTTGGAGAATCGGTAGTCTTGTTGGACGACCCTTTTGGGAAAAAGAAACAATCTTAAAATTGGGGTTGCATGAGCATAAAGTTAAATATGCTATTGTTAAAAACACAGCATCTAATAATAAAATGCTGTGGTCTGTTAAACATCTAATACGTATAAAACCAATTACCTTTCCCGATGGTTTTCCTACAGACGAAGACTTGTTTGGGACATTTTTAAAACAAACTGGTGAGCTTGTCGTCGCAAAACGATTACGAGTTAATCCTGAGGACTTGGAGAAAGATCCTGAATTTGAAAGAAAAAAGCTTGACCAAAGAACTATACGAGAAAATTTGCGTTTAAAATGGAATATAGGATATCACAAGATGTATTGATATAAATCCGAATTTTGTGAAAAAATAGTTTTCCAAATTTCTGTAGCTTATTATTTCATATAGTTATTATAAATGTATTTCCTGTGTGTTTCTTTGTTCTGTGTAATTCTGTGTTTGTAGTAATCATTTCTGTAACTTGGTTACAAATTCATGGTATTTCAAATTCTTTAATGTAATACATTTCTTAATTTTTATTACATTTGGAAGCAAAATTTTTTTTTATCTTTAAATAACTATTCTATCAAAGAATCATTCATAGCTACTGGAGGTTGTGTTTAATAATTATTAGGATAAGAGACAGTGCTAAAAATAGTATATGTATTTAATTTTGTCATTGATTTGAAAAATGTAGTGTGAAAGACAAACAAAAGTTAAAATATTTGTTACTATTTTATATTTTCAGTTTTATTGACTCCAAATAAAAATTATAAATTGTAACCTTCAGCAAAAATTTTAAATGATCAAAATTTCATGAATAAGTATGAAATATCGTATATCTAACATTACTAATTTTTTTAATCATTATTTTATCTACCATCACTAAAAATGTTGGTTCCAACAATTTATGCTGATAAAATAAAGTATCAAATGTTTTGTGAGTTAATAAAAATATTGGATTTTGTTATTTAAGTTTCCACCTACATGTTTAGTCATTGACAATTTTATTATCAAATAAAATTAATTACTAATGATTTATTAATTTTTGTATCATTAGCAATTTAATTTTGATATATAGATCTTTTGGCTTCAAGAAAGTTTAGATGCTTATTCTTTTCACCTAGTTCATGTCTTAATGAAATATGTAATGTACATATTTAAACAAAAGTACACTAATTATCATTTACCTGAATAGTGTCACTACTTGAAATCTTACTATGGAACTATGAAAAAAATAAAAATTTGTAAACTAAATTCTTAGGTTTTAGAAAGATGTATACTAAATCAATTTGATCTTAATGGGAATATGTGAGTAAAACTGATGTGTGCGAGTACTCTAAGTTATAAATGTATATATATTAAAAAATAAAAGTGTTAAAAAGTAAGCACATAAATTGAAATTTTTTTGAAAATAAAATAAATATCATTATAATAATTTATAAAGTTTCTGTTTAATAAACTTAAGTAGTTGTATTGCTATTTAATTTTAATAATGTTGGTTATACCCGAAATTTGATAAACATGCCTTGTAGTTTTCCTTTACTTACAAACAGTATTACTGAGATGGAAGCTGCATAGTTAGTGCTCTAGTTATCATTGAAGGTAGGAACTGTTGAATCATGGGTTTGATTCCTACAACTGATATTACTGAAGTGTTTTGAAATCCCCACCAAATTTAGGTCGAGGTTGAATGAGTCATTATGTCTGGAGAATGATCCTATATTGATAACATGCCAACATATGGGAGTATAAACTAAAGAACTCTTTTATAATATTTCATAATTCAAGAAGTTAATGCAACTTTAAGATTATTATTTTTATCTAGATAATGTGATATATGTTAAATCAAATTGTAACCTTCAGCAAAAAATATATATGTTAAATAATATATGTATATTTTTCATTATTTTAAAAAAATACCCTATACATTTACATTTTAAAAGCAATAAAACAATGAATATAACTAACAGAAAGATGCTAGTAAATTAATGTATATAAAAGATTGTGAAATTACAATCTTTAATACTATATTTGGAGTTATATAAATTATTGCTTACCTATTTTATTGAAACACCTTCCTACAAAATGCTATTTTATTTATTTCCTCTCAGGATCATTGCTTCTCATTTATTAGCATTATATTAGTTTTTTAATGTTATTGTTTATTAATTTTTTAAAGGTTAGTAGTTTAAAGGTTTTTAAAGGTTAAAGGTCTGTGAGATATGACAGTGGTTTATATTACTATATCATTATCTCTTTAATGTATCATTACAGTGGAGCATATATATAATTGCTGATTAGTTCTTTCACCAAATTTTTTAACTATGACAGACACTGGATGACTGACTCTTTGCCACAACAAGGCTGGAAATTGCTACTCATTAATCATTACTTGATGGGAACCCATGAACCATGTCATTAAGGTGAATAGTATTACCCATCCCATGCTACCATGAGCCTGTTTAAATGGTGGGCTACATTTATACATAATCTCTGAATAAAGTTCTGCGAAACACAGGAAGAAACATACATGCCCAAACCAAAATTCAAATCCCCGGACCAACAACTTCTGAGTCTGGAACACTAATGACTCAGCCGTCAGCCAGATTTTCTCAAAGTTAGTGTAACATTTAACATTACTGTTTTTATTTTCACAATCTTAGTGTTTTGTCTGGATTTACTTTATTAAGTAAGAAGTATAGCATCACAGATGACATTTAATTGAGTATGCAAAATACTATATTTTACACTCTCTTAAATTTTGATCTCCATCAAAAACTTTTAATTAATTTCTCTTTAATTTCCTAGATGAAATGCAAATTTTTTGCAATTTCTGTACTTTGCCTGCTTTTTTTTATTAAATTATTTTTAAGTTGAGGATATGTTTAAATATTTGAAATACTGCTTTAATATTATTTCACGTGCAGTAAATTTTGTTGTCAAATAGTCGCAAGAAGCATCAAAATAGAATTTTATCTATTAATTTTTAATATAATGTTAACACATATATATAAAGGCCATTATAATATATATAAAGGCCATTTTAAAAAGCAAATGTTTTTTAAGAAAAGTAATATACGATTTTTTTTAGATTATGATAATTATTAGAATGTCAACATAAAGTAATTGAATCCAAAATATTACAAAAAATATGACGTGAATATAGAAAAATGAAAAAAATTGAAGTATAACTACTCATAACAAACTCATATAATTACATTATTAATAATCTGATGAAAAACTTGTATATAATATATAATCTGCAGTTATTTGAATCTTTTAAAGAAAATCTATCATATCTTGTTCACATAGTTCATAAAGTTTTTTACTATGCAAAAAAATCCTGTATTATTTTTTAGATGGCAATCCCCAAATAGTTTAGTGATGTTTAAAATTGAAAACTCATTGATCAAGTCAAAATATTTATATGATTGTCACTACAATCTGAAATTTGAAAGCCCCCAAAGTATATCTGTATTTTAATGTTTGCTTATATATAAGTTTAGAATTACTATTTGAACTAATGTAGGATCAGTTTTTCCAAATGCAAAAATTTATACTTCAAAAAATCTCCTTTGAAATGGGAGCTTTAACTCCTTTGCTTCTTTTCTTTTCCTAAGTCATATTAATATTATGGATACTATTGTGTGTAGCTAAATTAAATTGCTTTTTACTAAAAATGACATTTTTTTATATGTTATATTTACATTTTTCTGCAGCAATTTTAAAGGTTTCATGAAAAATAATTTCAATTAATTTTCACAAACTTGATTACATCACATTTATTCAGAATATTTAAAGGTACAATTTATGTAATTTTTATACCAAATAAATTTCTTCAGAATTTTCTTGGAAACAATATGCTAATTCTGAAATTTAATTCATGTACAGATTCTTCTTTACAAAATCTATTACTTTTTATATGCATATTTATAAGAAATCGTATGATTAATTGCAAAATATTTCAAAACCAGAAACATTTCTTAACATTTATGTACAAATTTGGTATTTTGTTTTACTTAAAATTGTTAAAAAGTAAAACTATTAAAAGAAAAGAAAATCAGGACATTTTAATGAAATTTCCTTACAACAGAAATTCCTAATATTTATGCATCAAAATAAATGAGATATTTAAGGACAGGGGTAGTTTTTCCACTTGACTTGGTGAATGTATGTAAGTTCTTTCATCGATTTTGGTTGGCTTAACCATTGCATAACATTTCATTGATTGCTGCATCCCTTAATTCCTGATCCTAATTATCCTAGAAGTGTTCTGTAGGATTTAATTCTGGATTCTAGTTAGACCAGGCCAGGCTAATTGGTTCACCTCATTGTTAGCATAACAGTCCATGGTAGATATTTCAGTATGACAAGTGCCATTGTCTCCTTAAAATAACAATTATTCAATAAATAAAACTGCCATTGTGTAAGATATTTTTGCCTGTAAGTAGATTAGAAATTGGCATTGAACCTAAAATGAATTTGGATTAAGTATCTTTGTCCATATCATGAAACATTCTCAGACCATTATTCCACCTCTACCAAATTTTTGTCATAATGCTTTCTGATAAAAAAAAATTTTCTCCAGGCATATGTCTAACTCAGACTTTGTCATCTGACTAGTAGAGTTTGAATCTTATTTCTTCACTCCAGAGAATGTTTCCACTCATCTTTGGTCCAGTTTCACAACATGCCCTTCATCACCTCAACCAATCAGCTCAATTGGATTTTGTAATCAAAGTCTTATGAGTGGCAGCATAACCAAAGAAATTAAGCAAATATGCATCCGTGTGGAAAGTATTTGTTGAAAAAACAATTCCAGATGCTTGTTGGACTTCTTTAAGTATCTGGGTGAATAGTTTATGGTTGTCTTTTAGAATATCTGGACACTGCTTATGTGTAAATTCCTTACTTTCACAGTTCTGCTGGACCTAAGCCCATTCTGACAATTATCACTCATCTTCACTTAATCGAAAAATCCACTGTCAATTGAAGAATGTTTAACTCACTATATCATCTCTGAAGAGGCATTTCTAACTACACTTTTCTAAATTAGGATCTCTGAATTTTGTGGCATCTTGCAAGTGACTGATGCCAATGCTATCTCAAACACAATGTTTAAGTACAAAAGGTGTGATTTAGATCAGAACTGTACACATTCCCATTTGCATGAATGTCCAAATACTTATCAGTGAATAAACTGACTGAATCATTTTGATATTTCTTCATCTATAATATATAATGTTTTATTCGGTAATGTTTATAAATGTCACATCATTTATAATATTTCATCTTCAAATATGTGTATGTGTAACTACCTGAAAAATTAAGTTTAATAAGTTTATATTGAAGAACAAATACACATGTGTCTATATGTATTAAGTTAAATTAGTAAATTAAATGGGAATGCCAACATTACCCTTCCTAATTTTAATTTGTGTATGGTATCTTTTATTTTTGCTCATTTATATAATTTACTCTATTAAGCTTTTGAAAGAACAATCTCTTCACTATTGTCAAAGATAATATATTTCCCAGGCCATTAAATTCCATTGTTCAAAATTTTACTGAATTTGGAGAGTTGGGAAAAATTTATTAATTAGTGCTTTATTCCAAGAAAAAAAACACTTGTTTAAAAAAATTATTAATAAGTGTTTTTTCTCTTGGAAGACTTCAGATAAGGGATATAATATTTTTTATTAATCATAAATTATGATGTTCTTACCACAATATTGCAAACTATTCTCCTTTATTTATTGTTTGTTTTGGAATATGCTCATTTTATTGCAAGTTACTTAGATGAGACTTTAGATTTAATCTATGTGTGTGGCCAATTTTTTTATAGACTTCAGTATCATATTTTTTTTTATTATCTTCATGTTCATATTTCTTGTTGATTACTTTTTATTGAAATTTGTACACTAATTCATGGCATTTGACCCTTTAATCGATTTACTAATTTTTCAAATAATTATTCAAATTTTAGGAAAATGATAATCTTTACTTTCAAAAATTGTTTGGTTTATTAGTCTTGAAAATTGTGTCTCAATTTACTTTTCAATGGAATAAATATTTTGATGAATTCTCTATTTTTCATAATATTGATTTTTTTTTGTTTAGTTTGTGTAATACTTATCTTAATTACATTGTTTCTTAAAATAAGATATTTGACATTAAATCAATCAATCAATCAACAATGGCACTACAACCCTGTGTGGGTCCTGGCCTTCTCAATGAGCTTATTCCCTCCTGGCCTGTACTCAGCAGCACTTTTCCAATTAGATATTCCAATATTTGACATTAAATACCGAATATTTTTTATTTATCAATATCTTTTCAATTTTATTCATAAATCAACTGTGCTGTGTGTTAAATACTCATAGCCTAAAGAAATTTTTATTGTTTCCAATGAGTAATTTATAAACTGTTAAAAAATATTGATTTATAAATCAAATTGCATCTTCCCTTAAGTTGCATCTATTACAATTTGAAAATAGCTTGGTATCAGTATAATTGTAAATTAACAGATCAAATATACAGATTAATATGTTGCTTGAGATCTATGATTATGAAATATATTCAAATTTGAACTTAAATCTTATGAAATTGAATATATTAGTAAAAAATAAATAAATAATCAGTGAGTCTGAAAACTATGTTAATTATAATGAGTCTGTTTCAGTAAAAAAGTTTATTTTGTTAAGTAATGTTAGCATTATTTTTTAATCAATTTTTTTTATTTATAAAATTAAACTAAACATTACATTTTATATATTTATACCTTTGTGTTGAATGTGTAAAATGATTTTCATTATTATTAAGGCTTAATTATTCACCTGTCAATGTACATCTTTTAATATTACTGCACAAATATATAAGAATAAAAATTGTTTTTGTTTTACTTAATTATTTAAAAGTGATAAAGAAAAAGATAAATGTGTAAAAATTTCCTATTAAAAATATTTTTTTAATTATGAATTATTTTATTTTTAAAATTTTTTAAATAAAAAAATATTTTAATAGATAGATTTTATTTAGAGTTGAAAGCAAGTGTGAATAATTGATTTATCTTCTTTGTTTAATTATAGGCATGTGTTTAATATTTATTGCAGTATAAATGACACTGTATGAAAATATAAATACTGTAAAATATCTGGAAGATGCTGAAATCGCAACAAAAAACTAGAATGCTAATAATATACTAAATAATTTAAAAATGGTTAAGGGAAAAATATCACACACACATACTTATATATAAGCCATATTGCTTAATATATGTATTGAGCACACACACAATATGAGATTTATAGATCATATTCTTCTCAATACTACATAGTTAATATTGCATGTAATACACATTGAAATAAAGGATTTTTTTTAAAAGTATGTTTGATACTTCTGTTTTAAATTCTGATACATGTTAATATAAATATTTCGAATTCTTGGTATCTTAGACCGCCGAAATCACCTTTTAAGTGACGCCGGCGATGAGTTGACGTCAGAAAAACGTCCACAAAGTAGGCGTTTCAAGCGACAATACAAGGTGTCGACGACAAAGCAAATTATTTATTTTTTCTCTTGTTTTTTTTCTTTTTTTGCATTTTCTGAAAGAATGTTTGCTATTAACTTTATTAAATTTTTATGATGAAGATTTATTGATGATAAATCTTTATAGAGGTCATTAAAATAATTTTTGAATAGTTATAGCTTTTTTATTAAATTTTAGAAAAGTAATAATTTTACGGAATTCTGTTGATCGAAGATGTCTATGGGACTCAAAAGATAAAAATTACTTTAATGAATAAAAAAAATGCTTTATTCAACAAAATAAGCCATATTTTTTTGCGAAACATTTGAGAAATCTTTGATAGGTTGTAATGTTTATTAATACTAAATATGATTTTTTTTCATGAAAATGAAATAAATTGAAATTCAATACCTTATCTTTATTATATTTAAATAAAATGCATAGAAGAACATGTTGTACATTTAAATATACTTTATTTAATATTATTGAAAAAATTTATTCTTTTATATATATATATACATATATATTACTGAAATTTTTTTGTTACATATTGTGTATATTGTTTAGGTTGCTTAATTGTTATAGTTTTTTAATAAAATAATTTCAATCCTATATTTTAAAACTGAAATTTTGTGGAGTAATTAAAATAGTATGTATTTACAATTTAAATTGTTTAAAAAAATTAAGTTTAAATATAATTTTACAATAGTGCATACATTTTTTTATTGAGGACTAAAGTCTTAGAAAGCATTTAGTGAAATTTGTATGTGAAACTACCATTTATTTATTTATTTTTGATTACATAATTAAAAGAAGTATATATATATATATATACAGACAGATTGATTGATTGATTTCTAATCTATATTCTTAATCTCTTGTAGTCTAATGAATAAAATTTATTTGCTTGTTACTTAAAAGTAGACACCTGTATTTTTCCTATTTCATACATTTTCTTTAATTGTTTCCAAATAATTTCATTTTGTAAGGCATTTTTGTGTGGTGAAAACAAATTCCTGAATACATTCTGATAAAGTGCCGGGAATACCGATGTTCACTTACTTTTAATTTACAAAGAATATTTGTTTTAATAATAAATATTTTTAAATTATTAAGATTTTCTTTGATACCTAGTTATAAATTCATATTAATTATTTTATAAAATTCTTTGGAATATGTTTAGATTTTGTTAAAAAAAAGAAAACATATGAACAATAATTTATAAATCTGTATTATAATGTACGTAATGCATATAAATCTTCACCCCATAACAGGAATGGAACTAATTATTCAGATATTTTTAAGTTCTCAGAGAAATATTTACTGTAGTGATAGTGTCCGTAGAAAATATAAAATATGTTTAAGATGATGATTATCATATTTTAAAGATAATTTATTGGAAACAAACCTGTTGTACTTAAAATTGATTAATTTTCTCTCACATAAACATCATTATAATGTTGTGCATTCGGATCCTCTTCTGTGTTTGTCGGCATCACAGATATATTGTAGTGGAAGTCGTAAGGACAGGATCCGAGATCAACAAAGAGGTGACTGTCCATCTTACATAAATCCTTTATTCCGCAAGGAAACAATCAGTTTTGCCAGGTTTGATAGTGCAAATCTCGAGCAACATTTTTCTCAATTTTTAATTTTTCTGATATTTTAATTTATACTAAATGGATACTGTAGTGATTTGTGATCTTTTTCTTGAAAAGTTCAATGCACTAACTGTCTTGTGTTTTTATTTTTCTTCTAAAATACTTTCTGAAGTGTTGTTTTCTGTTAAAGCTTTTCTGTTAACACAGTTTAGATTAAGATGTTTCGAAGTTTTAAAAACTTAATAATGAAGAGAAATTAGTTGTACTATTAAAATCAAAAGAAATAGATCGAAATTGTAGGTTGATGTCAAACAGAGATGACAAATATGAGTTCATAATTGTGCATCAAAATAATTTAACTAAATTTGTCCAGTTACAATCTTTGAAAAGTAAAAGAGCTGAAGAAGTAGTGTATGATGTTCTATTATATTTTTAACATTTGGTGATCCAGCACTGTTGTAATCCATTAATGGTAGAGGATTCAGCATTCAAGCTGTGTTCAAAATATGCTCTATACGGAAAGACGTTAGAATAGTCCATGAAAACCTTGTCACCGTCAAACACAGGGCTCAGTTGAAAGGGCCAATCAGGATATACAGAATATGGATGAACGATACAAATAAATAGTCAGATGGTGCATTTTTTGTTCTTTTTGCGTGGAACACTGCATACCCTGAAGAAAAGATAAAAAATTTCCGGGAATTTCGAACCACAGGAATTTTAGGAATAAACCGGAAATTCTGAGGGAATAAACTCAACCAATCTTTTTCTTTTAATGTATTATTTTGCCTTATATAAATGAGAGAGTAAAATAAACTACGAAATATGCAAAAAATATCTGTTCTGTCTTCTAGTAAAGAAGTTTATTAGTTTCGTGCTGAAAAAAAATACATGTTAAAATAACAAATATAATGAATTAATATTTAATAAAAAATATAAAGATATATTTTTCAGGACTGTCTTAGTAAATATTGACATGTTTCTGTCGTTATAAATTAATTTCTAAATTCATACAGAGAAGGAAAGAAAATTTTCCCATCATTAATTTTCCAAGTTATTCTAAATTGGTCATTAACGCAAAATTATTTTCTTTTCTTGGGAAACTCTCTATTATTGTTATTAGTAGTAGGAATCATAAGATATAAGTAGACTTTTATTTAATTTAAGAAATATCTGATTGGAAAAACTTAAAAAATTTCTAAACCAGTCAAAAAATTTCAAAACTCTGAAGATTTTTCAAAATTCCCAGGAATTTTTTAAATTTTCAAGTTAATAAACCGGGTTTAGTCTCGGAAATAAATCCAGTTTTTTTTTCCTCCGTTACAACCGTACCTCGAAGGAACACACCAAAATCATTATGAAGCCATATTTGGCGTTAAAACACAAAGATGCGACAACACATCGCGTTTTTTACCTAGCTATCAAATCGCAAATATTGAAAATGAAGAACAATTCGAAAGAATCGCCAGAATTTTTTAAACCGAAGAGAGCAGCTTGAAGAAACTGTTAACACTTCTGAAAAAAATTTAAGCAATGGTGATACCGAAAACCATATTCCAAAGAAGAATATTGAAGAAAACCTGTAATCTACCACTTTTTTACATCAAGTTTTGACCTAAAAACATAAATTAATTTTTATAGATTGAACAGTCGCAAAAAAGAATCTTCTATTGTAAGCAACAAAATTGTTACGAATCATACAAAAACAATTTCTTCCTTCTCAAAATGGTGGCACTGTACCAATTTGAGTCTCTGGTGTCGACCGTGGTCGTACAAAGAGCCGAAATGTGTTAGTTGTTGGAGTAGAAGATTCCGACTTTTATTAACTGGCAAATAAAAACGATATCCATCCTCAAGCAGCTTTAAACACGTAATCAGTTTTCAATTTGTACAGAAAAGTTACTTTCCATAGATGAGATTTCTTTTTAAGAAATATCGCTTAAAGAAGCAGCTGCAGTTAATTCGTGGAACAAGGTGTTGGGCAAAGCTATACACGCTGTCATTGTAAAAGGAAGTGTTCCACAAATAAATGCAAGTGTAAAAACTAGGGACTCTCGTGCACTTCAAAGTGTCATAATAGTTTGAGTTGTTAAGATAAATAAGACTTGAATCACATAATTAAGTAAGTTTTTTTATTACCATATTATCTTCTTTTCTTATTTAGAATGTACAGTTTGTTTTAAGCTCTTGATCACTTTTCTCGGAAAGAGAGGCGAGAAAATAGCGTCCCTTTTGTGGTGTTTCATCGCGACTAATAAACAGAGAAGAAAATATAAATCTCCGACATCTTCAACATTCACCATTAGTGCATGGTGGATGTCAACATTTTCCGGTGTAAGTCAGAAAGATGGATATTTGGCAAATATTTCTGACATCAAGCGAGTATGTGAATGTTGATATCCATCAGATTTTGGTTTTTCAAAGTTAAAAAATTATACATTTTGATTTTCAATATAAATTAAAAAATATATGCATAAATGAATCAAAAGCTTTAATAAATAAGCAGGCATAATTTCACAGAAATGATATTCTCTATCAGTCAAAATGTGAACACGAATTCAATGTGATGTAAAAATAAAATCTCATTGTGATTTTATGCGCAGTGACATTTCATACCTACGTCATAGCTTCCTCACGGTGAATTCGATGGGAACTCTCTGGGCTAAAATTTAATGTTGTTGTTGTCGTGTACCAGTTAAGCTGGCATTATGGGATGCGCCGCTCCACTTTTCCAACTGAACCATATTTTGGTGTAGAATCCGACTTCTTCAGTACACATGCCATAGGTACCCGTTTATAGGGTAGGCAACCATTCACAACCCATTCATACAAGGAAAGGATAAAGATAGGATAGATAGAGGGAGAAAGTACATCCATGCCCGAACCGGGATTCGTACCCAGCACTTCCCTATTCGCAGTCAGGCATGCTGGCTGCTAGACAAGTTGGGCGGCACTGAAGTTTAATTTATCATATATACGAATTCTAATCTCTATTAATTGTCATAAGTAGCGAAAATTACTTGGGATATTAATATGTAGAACTTAAAAATTATTTACGATGGCCCAATTTTAGTTGACATGTAGTATCCTTATTAAATTATTAAATGATAGTTTACAAGGATATTTGACGCAAATTGAATGTTTATTTATGTATATGTATATATATATATATATATATATATATATATATATATATATATATATATATATATATATATATATATATATATATATATATATATATATATATATGTATATATATATTAGAAAATTAAGATTTTTAACTTTTGAAAAAGACATCGAAATTAAACATCTCGAGATAAACTTATTGTAATTAATATTATTATGTATTGTTGTAATTAAATTTAGTAATAATAAATTGTTATTAGAAAAAGGGGTGTTAACCTCTAAAAGGTATTCATTATCCGTAATAAACATTGAATACATTAGAAAACCTCGATACTGTTAAGCAATAATTTACATTAAATGTAACTTGTATAAAATTCTCTCCTACTAATAACTCCCATTTCGATTATCTTTTTAATTAGCAGTTTAGGAGGAATTTAGACTGTTCGTAATCACACAATTCAACATATTTTAATGAATGCGCATACTCAGAGTTTTTCCAAAATCTGTTACATAACAATCAAAGAATGTAATTAGAGGAAATGTTATTAATTAGTTTAGTGCAATGTGTCGGATTTGCCCTTGATTACACATTGGGAATCTGATGTTAGGTATCTAATACGTCGATCTGTTGTTAGGAATGTTTTTTAATGTCTCTAGAAATTTCACCAAAAGATCCATTGATCAATTAAATAAGCGAGAATGTCTTTACAAAACGGTACCGATGATAAATACACTTGCAATTTGACTCGCTTAGAGATAAAATTGTTATAAGGCATTTTTGTGTAGCTTAGTTATTTGATGCAGATGAAGCAATATAAAAGAGTTTAATTTTTAATGAATCTCTTTCACTCTCTTTTTTTAGTTCTTGCTCTCACTCTTTCTCTCTCTCTCTCTCTCTCTCTCTCTCTCTCTCACACACACACACACACACACACAATTTGATTTGTTTGTTGCTCAACGGTCATTTTTTGCACACGAGGGCTAATTAGACCGGGACCTACGGTTTAAAGTGGATTCCGAACCTCTACAATTATCCATGCTCAAGGTAGGATTCGAACACACAAACTGTTGAACCAAAGGCAAAAAACTAAGGCACTAACCATTCGGCTGCCATCTTTGCACACACACACACACACACACACACACACACACACACACACACACACACACACACACACACACACACACACACACACACACACACACACACACACACACACACACACACACACACACACACACACACACACACACACACACACACACACACACACAGAGTTTGATTTGTTTATCGCTACTTTTATCTCTCACCAGGAGGAATTGGACCCGTATCTATAGTTTAAAATATATATCATATCACTAGAAACATCCACATCCGAGATGGGAATCAAACCCACGAACTGTTGAACCGAGAGTGCTAATCATGCCTCTTCCAGATTGGTAAAATATATAATGCAAGAGAAATAACTTGAGTTTTTGAGAGTTCCTTGTAAACTGAAACAAATAATGTATCTAAATGTTCTTAACTAGTCGTTTCCCCCTGATTTATAATATATGTTGTAATATACTAAGGTTAGAAATTGAGATTAAACTTACGAGCTTTTACATTTATAGTATCACCACATTTTTTGAGCCCAAAGAATGTTTTCTTGGTGTATTGTTGCTGCTCTAAGATTTTGTAATGATTTTTTTTTGTTTGTCGTCATATGTCATAATATATTAAAGGAATAAGAAAGTTAATTCTGTAAGTGTCAGCCAGATGTTAAATAATAAGTGATTTTATGGCTTAGTATATTTGTCACTTCAGACACTAGATCACTGGAGTGATTATCATTTTGAAATTAATGAGAAAATTGAGTTTTAGATGGTTATAAATGTAATGGAAACATTTCAAACCTACCAACATTGGAAAAAATAATTCAGTAGATTCCGCTGATTTTGAGGGGAAAAAAATCAGGAGTTTCTGCTAGAGACATTTTTGCTTGTAGCAAAATGTTTAAAATGGTAGCAGCGCAAAAAGACAATTTTATTCTTTAGATTATATATTTTGAGAATGGTTTATATTAAGTGCATTTTGAGTTAATCTTAATATTTTAATAAAATATTCATTAACCTCATAAGAGAACTATGAAAAACAAAAGAATATACTACTTGTAAAAAAAAAAATAAATAAATAAAATAAACGAGGTTTATGTCCCAGTATTTATTTTATGGGCAACGTTTATCACACTAGTGCAATTTATAACTATTAAACACTTATAAAATTAAATAATAACACAAAATATATTACTAAATAAATTAATTTAGTGATAAATACCTTTATAAGAATACAGAAATTATCAAATACTTTCTCCATGAAATTATTAATTTATTATTCAATTCATTTTCTCTGGAGTTAAATTAAAGATTAAATAATAACTCATTTGATATTAAATAATCTACATATTAAGAGTAACAGATTTAGAATTAGTTTAAATTTAAATTGGGGATATGTGCATACTACCCAATTCTCCGAGTTCGGATCTACCTCTTTGTAGGAGGCTTTAATTCTACACGGGATCCACTCACGCCCTATTGAACTCTGTACGCGCGCCATCTGTTGATTGTTTAACTCAATAAACTTTTTTTTCCCAGCAAAATTTTGGCTATTTTTAAGTTTTTCTCTGAAATTGCTGGATATTAGTCGATTTCCATACATTATCGGGAAATCGGGAGAAATGACGAAAAATCAGGAGTTTTCCCGATAAAATCAATAGAGTTGCAGCGATGACATCCTCTCTGAGGGTTATTCTAACACTGCGAAGAAGAGGACAGAAAAGTTGAAACACTCTTTAACCGTTTTCCTTTTGTGACCATCAGAATGCGCTCTCTCTCTCTTTTTTTTAATGGATAAAGAGTCTTACTTGTTGCAACAGGTGAAATTCGGAAGAATTCATCTTGAAAGTAAAATTTGAAGAAAGTAGAAATGCAAGCTCTCGTTGCACAACTTCACTCAATTTTCCCCTTCAAAGATCGCAATTCTACCATCAGTCTGTTGTAAGTCTTTAAGAAGTATATATAGTTACACATATATCTCAAAAATTTCTTGAAATTAAAAATAAGCATTTTTTATATTTTCAAAACGAATTTGTTATACATTTTTTATTTCATTGATTCAGTTAATTGTACTTATCAAAACAAACTTATAATTTTTTCAAAACAAATTTAAATAGAATTGTTATATTCATCATTACTATTTTTCTTTTAAAAAAACTGAGGACAGAAGTGAATAAAATTCACTTATTTGTTATTTATGACACATTTTTAATAGACGTTAAATTACATTTCTTCATTTAATCCGGTAAAAATTTTCTACTTACACATTTTACGCAAAAATACTAAAGTAACAAATTAAATATATATTTGAAAGTTATAATTTCTCGGTTATTTTTTTACTTAGGACACATATTCTTTGAAACACATTGAATTACATATTACCATTTGTGTTTAATAACATTTCGAATTTTCTATTTGAATATATTTAAAAAGTTATTGCGGTAACTTTATTTATTCACTTCATTTTTTACTTCAAACAATACTTTTTCTATATGATACATAAATAATCGCTTATATATATTTTAACAAATACATGTACATAATCATCGTAACAAAATTAAATTGAGATACGAGTTTATCAAAACTATACGTGCATGGCATTGCTAATTAAAATATAAGATTAAATGTGAGTTTTGGGGGTGTATATTATTGAAAATAATAAATTAATTAGAAGGTATATTTCAATGGTTGTTCACTGACTTAACTTACTATCAAAGGTATAAAGATTTATTCTTGTGACGCCAGAAACTGATATATCTACATAAATATCATAAAGATATCCTATTGGGTAAATCGTTATATATTGATATTTATTAGCCAATAAACAGCAGTGGCACTATTTGATCCTATGAAAAAGTGAACAGATTAGGAAAGTGGCGTTTTATTTCCCTGTAACTACATTGGATGTAGTATGAAGACTGAATACAGATGTTCCATAGCTTTATGGGGAAAAATAGATTTAAAGGGAAAAAAATGAAATGTTAAGCATTTTAAAGTTAAAATATTAATAAATTTTATTAAACATACAAACGTATCGTTATTAATGTTTCTAAACGAATTTTAAACACACCAATGAGTTTATTTCAAAAGGAAAAATATTCTGCTTAAAGTTTTACAGATAAAAATATAAGTCTTCCGTTTTGCAATGCAAATAATTTTTTTTTAAATATGTGATGTTGGTATAAAAGTATATTTAAGCAAGTATTTATATGTTTATACAAATACTTACAAATTAAATTTTTAATATATATTTACAAAGAGTATAAAATTGTATTTTGAACCTCTCACATCTGGAAGGTTGTTGGTTCGATACTGGACCCAACCAAAAACCTCTATGAAAGAAGTACATGTGTTTGTTAATAAGTCATTGGGTCTAATGTCTTTGATTTTTATTTTTGAAGAAAGATATTAACTCAGGTGTCGATTTCGTCAAATGATCAGGATTCGAAACTGCTAATCTATTGATTTAGCGGCTACAGTCGAAAGAGCTGGAATGATTATATATTTGGAAATGATCTGGAATCATGAAATTTCTGGAAATGTAACATAATAATACAAGAAATGTTTTTTAATATTTAACTTCTACTTACATTTTGATATAAAATATAGAATTATTATGTTTTATTCTCACAATTTTAATGTACCTTGAATCTGAGCTCTGTGAATACAGAATCTCAAACCATAAATTCTGTTTAAAAATTGGATTTATAGAATTTGAAATTCAACCCATTTTAAGTTAATTTAAAATTCTTTGTACCTTCATTAATAAAGCTGAAAACATTTTGTCCTTTTAAAATGTATTCATTAGTTAATAAAACTTAAAAGCTTTTAATTATAACATATGATTAATGAATGTTATATATTTCCTTTGAATAATGTTTATCAGTTGTAATTGTAACTAAATTTAAGATGGCTCAAAAGTGTTTTAATTTAATTTTGCCTTTTAAGTATCATTTTAATAATAGTAGGTCGGACAGGAAATTAATTTCATTGTAATTTTAAAATAGCGTTTCCATATTGAATGAGCAGAAATGTATTTACTATCGGTATTTAAACCATACCAATAACTTTTGAAGCTATTTGGTTATGATATTAGAAAAAAGAAACTAATTAGTAAATGCAAAACTGTGAGAGATAATAATTAATCTATGATGTGTAATATTTACAAATACTACATTCTAAATTAAATCAAATAAATTAATCACTTCATTTTAACAAATAAATACGACTAAATTCTTTCGATGTTAACGTTAATTTTGTGTTCAAAAGGGTCTTGAAATATATAAGTATATATTAATGTTATGCAATACATTATATTTAAATATATTAATAACTACAAATTGTGTAATAAAAGCAAATTCTGAAATAAATGTAATAACTTAATCATTATGTAATAGTTAAAATATTACATGTATAATGTAATAATTAAAAAATTAAATCAGTGAATATTTTAAATGTTAATGATAAAATAGCATTATGGCTATATTGTAATTAATATATACTCTTGCAGAACTAATTTATATATTTTTTGATTGTAAACTAATAAATACTAACAAATACGACTCAAAAACTTAATAAAATAATTTTTTCATTTATAAAAGCAAATTCACCTGAATATTTAGGTTTAAATAATATTATTTTTTTTATACCTAATATATTTTAGTATAAATCTGCAATTAATATTTAAAAAATTTAATATCTACAGATATATTAAAATTACAAGCTAAATTAAATAATTTATGTACATACTTTTTTCATTCAAAACAAATAATTTTTGTCAGAATGTTTTAAATATTAATAATATATAATATCTTGGAATTTAATATATATTTTATATCTTGTATTTAATTATATAAATTTTAAATATTTTAAATCAGCAATTTAAAAAAATTCTTACAATTTCTGAAAGATTAATTTTGGTCTAAAATTTTTAATTATTTTTTCATTATTCATTAAATAATTAATATAGGTATTATTTTAACATATTAACTATAATGTTTTTATTTACATTACTATTCTGACACTTTAATTAAAATTTTTTCATTGTTTCACAAAACTAATATTTTTTTTTTTAGCGAAAATACGTGCTTATATTAGTTTCTTTTGTGACAGTATAGGACAATTTTGACATTTCAACCAGCGGATGTCAAGGATTTTTTTCTTCCCTTTTTTACAAAAATAAATTGTCATTTTTATATTCCTTAAAGAGTTCAAAGTGATATTTTTAGGAAGTCAATGACAGAAGAAAAGAAATGTCTTTTGTCAAAATGAACTGTTCCCTTAATGTACACATGAAATACATTTGATCAGAAAAAAAATGAAGAAACTTTATTTCTTATTTTAAATAAAAATTTTATGCTTATTTCGTTGCAATACAATGAAACAGATAAACATGACTATATTTTTAACTACATTTTTTGTTGGATATTAATTTATTTATATTAATAATTTCTTTATAAGTAAAAACAAGAACTCTAATTTATTCATGAACTATATATAACTATATATTAATGAACATATTATATATAACTAGATTTCCATAGCCTTAATATTAATGACCATATTGAAACATACCATTCATTTTAAAATTAAAAATTAAATTTTCACATTCTGTTATAGAACGCAAACACATTTTTTTTTCTTGTGCCAGCTTAGGCTGACAATATGGGGTGCGCTGCTCCACTTTTCATACTGAACCATATTTGGTGTAAAGTCCGACTGCTTCAGTACACACACATGCCATAGGGACCCGTTTACATGGTAGGCAACCATTCACACCTCATTCATATACAGAAAGACAAAGAGAGGATAGATAGAGAGAGAAAGTGCATCCATGCCCGAAACAGGATTTGAACATAGGATCTCCCTATCTGCAGTCAGGCACTTTGACCATTAGAAGAACTTTATTGGATAAAGTTGGGTTTGTGTAAATTACAATTTTACGTAGATTCCTTAATTAAGAAAAATATATATTTAGGTTTGAGCTCACTGGGGCTTAGTAATAGTTGTAGAGCCATGACGTTTGGAGTGGAAGGCCTTGGATTCGATACCTGTCTTTCCTATTCATATCTGTCTGAGAGGGTGCTTAGTTTTCCGAGTTCCTTTTTCCAACACGTGAATACGGAGAACTAGTCAATATATATTGGATGAACAAATAAATACCTTATAACAGAATTCAGCTGTTAGGATACCCACTACGTATATCTGGGTCACGGTGGCTTAATTGATCAGGTTCTCGTTCTCATGATCAGAAGATAATGAGTTCGAATCCCGGCTTAACCCAAGATCCACCGTGTTCACTAGCATAAAATTAAAAAGTTAGCAGAATATTTCTAATGATTTAAAGAATATTGCCAAAGAGAAATCTGTTCTTCTAAGCAATCAAATAAATTTTCATTACTCTCCCAAATAATTTTCAATTAATTAATAACACATTTACACAAATCAAATAAGTTATTCTTATCATTGATTTTTTCAAAATTTTCTAATGTTTGTAATATATTATCTCTTATGAATATCATTTACAATCATAAGAAATTTAAAATTATTTATCTTATTAATTTGAAAACCTATAATTGAACTTAACAAATTCAAATTTTCAACAAATGTTACCGATGATTCAAGAACAGGAACTTTTGAGAAGGACTTATCAATAAAAACATAATTATATCCTCATTGGTAACATCAGTCAATGATATGGAATTTTAAAATCACTTTAAACAGTTCTTGAGTTTATTTAAATCTTTAAATTAAAATTTATCCCTGTAGTTTTTTTTCACTTTTTATACTTGTAAGACACAAGCAAAGTTCTGATTTTCAATTCTTATTTATTTACATCTGGTTCCTCTTGATGATTTTTGGTTGTCATTAAACGTTTGGAATTATACAGGTAATGGCATCTAACTTCAATCATGGGTATCGTAAGGGAGCGCTTAGTTTTTAACCAGTTTCCTCCACATATAACTCTGAACATCTCAGGATATCACTCTCTGCAAAGTGATGCTCGCAAACCTGAGAAAAAAAAAAGAAAAAACACTATTAAGATAAATGTAAACTATAGATATTTAGTTGAATTCTCTAAGACACTTTTAAAAGCTGCTTTGATTACATCATATATATTTCATTCTGATAAAGTTTAAGCAATATTTATAATCACTATTTTTACTGGTAAAAAAATGTTAAACTTTAATTAAAATTATCTAAAAGGTAGAATTTGTTATTTATTTTACAATTTAAATTGTGTATATCATGTAATTAAAATTATATCTAATTAATTTTTCCACTTCATATTATAGATTAACATAATGTGAAAACGTAAATAATAATTATTTCCTCAAATATATTGAATAATTACTGTAAGCATTATTATTTTATTTCTCAATATGAAAAAAGTGAAATAAATAAATTCTCAAATATTTCATTTCTAAAATAATTATTAAATTATATTACAATTATTCAGATGTAATAAAAATATTTTAATAAATACAGAAAAACGTAATATACCAATAATCATATATAATTAAAAAATAATTATTTTGACAAATTAAATGGGGAATATTTTTACTAATTGTCAAAGCTATTGAAAGTTTTACAAATTAGAGCCAAATTAACAACAGAATAAGAATTATTTTTTAAGGTGAAGAACATACAATTATGGTTGAGGGAAATAACATTAACTTTAATATTTCTTACCCATGCCATTTTTTTAAAATTTAAAACATGCGTTTTAAATTTTAAAAAAAATGCATTTCACTAACGATTTAACTATTGTTATTTGAAATAAATAAAATAAGACTTACTCTAGACTTGCCACTATTTCTTATCCATACCACAAGCATGCGTTTTAAATTTAAAAAAAATGTATTTCACTAACTATTTAATTATTGTTATTTGAAATAAATAAAATAAGACTCACCCTTGAATTTTTCGTCACTTATAGATTTTCTTGAGGAATAACAGCCAACCACTTCTTTAGTATTCTTTATACCTTTGGTTCTCCATCGTAGTGCGATCCGCAGTTGACAATTGAACACTTAAATGGCATTTTTATAAAATTTCTTGAAATAATATAATACTTTTAATGAATATTTTAAGACAAGGTTTATCACATACACACGTGCAAAATCAACTCCGTACAGGGACTGAAATGAGTCGTCGAGCAGGCGACAGGAAATGGAAGGAAAAATTTCAAATTTAGGGGGTCGTTGGTCAGCCTTATGTGGATGACTCATTCTAGAAAGAAGTTTTGGTGCGCAGGCCTTGTCTTTAGGGGGTGTTGATCCATCTCCCATTCTCCAAGAATGGCTGGGATCCAGCCCAGAAACTTATGATTCGTAGAGTGCTATTTTACCATAAGGTCAAGGAGAACCCTTGTAGAAATATTTGGTTGGATTTCTGCATTTCTTATGCACATTAGTCGAAGTGTGAACAGTGTGAATTTCCATTATTCCTGCTGGCGATATAGGAACATGGGCCACTTTTTGCATAAGTCCTTCAGTTATAACAAACTTATTTTACATTCTACGATCATCATTCATTAATTAATTAAACAAAAATTATTTCATTGAAATTATAATAAAATCTTAAAAATACTTAAATTGTACAATTTTTGAGATAAAACGTTCAAATTATTTTGAAATAATTGAATCGCTTAGTTTCGTTAATCGTAAAGTTTCGCTTAAGCGTTAATTGTTTTAAAAAACATCTAACGCTTATATATATATATATATATATATATATATACAATTATATATATATATATATATATATATATATATATATATATTATATATATATATATATATATATATATATATATATATATATATATATATATATATATATATATATATATATATATACAATTATATATATATATATATATATATATATATAATTGTTGAGTTTTGAATATTTTAAAGTAAGCAGACACAAACGTGCTTTTTTTTTTAAAAAAAATAAATTCTATGAAACTGGAAAACAGTATAAATATTTCAAATTACTAAAACAAAACAAAACAAAAAAAAATGAGAGAGAAAGGAAATTTAAACGAAGAATTGTATTGTTTCTTAGGAATTATTCAAAAAATGTTCGTTTATTAATGAATTTAAAAAAGAAAATTTCGATTGTATTGGAATAAGAAAAGTTTTCTGCAGTACACCATCTTACGATAGAACAATTTTATGATAACGATTCTAAAATTGCTTTATTCTTTCAGATAATTTTCTTCTACATAGAATATTTTGTGCTTTGTATTAGAATATCTAGTTTATTCCAACTCTCTTCATTCAGTCATGAGAAGAAAATGGTTTTCCTCGCTCACGTGTTTGTGGAACTGAAGTGTTTCATCAGCTAATAAGTTTTCGGAAAAAAAATTTAATCCTCATTCTGAAATAATGCTGAAATTTTTTTTTAAATAGAAAATATTGAATATTCTTTTTTATTTTATCTATAGCTTCTTCCATGCGTTATAAAATAATTTACAAACTCCCTTTTATTCGTATTTTTATCAAATTTTATTTATATTGAAACTAAGCCATGAAATTTCTATAAATATGAATCGTAAATAACCTAAAATTATTTTATTACTTGAAGAGCGCAAAGGCAAACATTTTCCAGACTGAATTAAGAATGTATTTTAAGTTTTTTGTTGAATTAAAAATGTATTTAAAGTTCTTTACCAAATTGAAAATGTATTTTGTTTTTTAATTGTTTTTATTTATTATGCCATTTAAGTCAACACAATTAAAAAAATACAATTAAATTCTATTTGTTTTTTTTATCTTAATTTATAGATAATTTCATGTAAAAATACATTATTCACGGAAAGCATCACAATTAAAATCTAATGAATATTTTCTATATGCGTAAATGCTATATTTGTTAAAATAGATCATTTTAGAGAATAGATTTCGCTATAGTCAAACTTTTAACATTTATCTGTGCAGTATCTACTTAAAATTCCTTCGTAAATTTGGTAAAAATGCATCAATATAAGCATTGGGTATTCCTAAAAATTCTGAGTGAAAAATATACACATCAAATTTCAAAAAAAAAAAAAAAAAAAAAAGCAATAATTTTTAGTTTATGTTTTGCGAGCAGAAAAATACCGCAAAAATTCATTTTGAGAAAAAAAAATAGTATTATTTTGAAATTATTTTATGTGTTTTAATGATAATAATAACCTAAAATTTATCTGTTTTATTTGAAACATCTTATTTATTCATTATAAATGTTCTTTTTTTGAGAGGAAAAGCGATTTCCGTAATATTATCTTTTGCAAGCACCAGTGGTGTATAATGATTGTGGTGCAGTTTTGAATTTGGTGAATTTTTTGGCTGATTTTGCCGTTTTTCTGGCAACTTTGATTCTTTTTATTATGTTAGAAGTGGAGAGGGTACTAAAGAGATATTCAATAACATTCTAATTAGGAAACCGTAATTTAAATTTCATCCCGAGACAATTTAGGACATTTAGTTTTAACAATTTATTTTTGTCAAAATTCTTGTGAGGATCATTAAGAAAACAAAATTTTTTTTTTTGAAAAATTCAAATATTTCATAATTTTTGTTTTATATTGTTAACCGGATTTAATTTATTGATTTTGAAAGAAACCATGTCACAGCAATTAAATCAGATTGACTACATTTTTTTATCGCCAAAGAATTAAAAAATACATCAGAAGTACATACAGTATCTGTGATCTTTTACGATTCCTTCCAATAAGTTTCATTATATTTTCAATAAGGAATAACGCATAGAAACTAAGTAAATAAAAGAAAAGCAACAGTAACAAAATAAAATTAGTAAAGTGTAACTAGAAAATTCATAAAAAAGTATTGTAATCACGAATAAATAAACAAGGATCAAAAAAAGAATGTATATTTTCTTGAAAATGTATAGATTAATTTATGATCATTGAGACTTCTAGTAGAAAGGGAGAATATTGTTTTTATTTTTCATAAATTTCAATCACTGTTCAAAATACGTCCCCCTAGAAGTAGCCTTTTGAAAATTTTATATTAATCTGATTTTTCACGATCATTTGAGGCGTTCTTTGAACGTCAAACTTCTTACCAAGCTTTTTAATATGAAAATTGTGAAAAATCTGTTGTCAAACACTTTTCAATATCATAATAATTGCTTTATGTTACAAATAATCAATATCCATAAATTAGAAATGAATTCCGAAGCTAGAAGCAAAAGCTTCTGGTTTTTTTTAAATTACTATAATTTTGGTTCTAATAGAGATATGGATATAATTTCAACAACTATTACTAGGAAAATGTTTCTTTTCAAGTAACAAGAAAATTTTTTTTGTTTTCATCAAAATCAACATAAAAAGAGTATTCGGGTGCCTTTATTTTAGATTTTAATACGTTTATGTGAGCTGCATTGCAAAATTTTGTTAATATTGATCTTAAATTAGTAGCAAATTACTTTATGCAATCTGGCAATTTTTTTAATATATTGATTATGCTTAAATTTTCTCTCTCATGGTATCTTCAAGTTCTGTCGCATTTACGGATTGGGAGTAATCACTTCCAATAGTTAAAAAACGTTTTCTATGCTACTGAACTCAAAAGTACATGGAAAAAAAATTTAATTAACTCCAACATGTTTCGTAAAAGTAGAACAAATATTCTGAAAAAAATTCAGTAATATCAGTCTTCTAGATATTAAACTACATCTATACATTAAATAAAACAGATTTTTATAGAAAAACACAGTATGGCACAATCTATCTGTTATCACCTGGAAGAGTATATGACAAGTTTGTCTACCTTTCTGCTGATTCAACAAAAATCTCAAATCATGAATCGGAGGAATGTATCAAAACATCTACAAATGTCTACATTGCCTACAAGAAGCATTATTTCCAAACATCGCCAAATAGATGATTTTTCCCTCAAATCTGACACCATTTTTCACTTCTGACTACCTCTAGTGTTGCCATAGATAAAATGTTGTTTGGTTTATTTCTCTCGTTTGAACAAGTCTTGCGAAAAGGTTAATTTTATAGAAGGGCTACGCTAATTTTGCAATATTTTTTTGGAAATGTCTTGCAGTTGGATATTATCAACATCAATGGATACACTAGAAAGTCTACAATAATTATTAAAATCACAAATGTTAGGAGAAAAGTTATGAATACAAAGTGATGGAAATACCATTGTACACTTTTATATTGTGATAGTAAATAATTTGATTCGGACGATTTGCTTTTTCTTCATGTACAGAAGTTGTCCAAAATGATGGAAAACTTTCCTGAAAACAATGAATTGATATGTGATAGTATAGAATTTGGTAAATTAAATATCTGATTACCAGTCCTTGTACTATATGTTTACTTATAGTCTCAATGAAAAGTGTGAGTATATTGTACATATTGCTAGCATAATTTCGTTTCAGGTTCAGTTTAAAAGAGGGACTGCTGGAATTTTGGAGAAGGAAGATAATGAGGGCCCCATCTAGCCATGTATCGGTAACCAAAGTTGAGTAGCTATTGAGGGTATCAATAGAATCCTCGCCAGAAATTATGACAGAATATAATGCTCATAGAAGAACAACACTGGTGAGACAGAATTATGCCAGGAAAATCAAACTCACTGCGAGAGACATATAAACATTAAGAATGATTGTGACTAATAGAAGAAAAAACATCGTGATTGCTGTGTTGAAAAAAAATTTACATATCGTCCCATATGGTTCGAACTGAATTGTATAAACAAAATATTTTGAGGAAAACTACGATTGCAAAACCCATGGTGACAGATGCAAATCGAAAATGGCAAATATAGTTGCGCAAGAATCATACGGCTTGAAGTGTGGATCAATGAAACATTTATTGTTTTCCGATGAATCCAATTTCACCATATTCCTTACTATGGGAAAGTTTTACATCAAAACACTATTAAAATCTATCAAAAGACTATAATCCAATCTGTTTCATTCCTTGCCACCATACTATTACAAAACCACCTGAAGTAAAGCTTCAGGTGGTTTTGTAATAGTTTGTAGCTACATTTAGGGTTTGGAATAGTTTTCCTTGTAACCTTACAGAGACAGGTCGTAAGTGCTGACTACGTCACTCTTTTGGGCTTCTAACTAAATCCAAAATAGTAACAAAAAATCCAAAAGAGCAACAAAAATTCAAATTGGCAACACCAAAGAGAAACCCACAGGAACACTATAATCTAAACAAAGAACGACAGATTTGGCGAGAAATCTCTTGAAGGGTATATATCATACTTACACAGATTGCACATATCAAGATGATAATTCCAGGTCCGCCACATTCGAGTGGGTCAAGGATGGCTTCAGGAACTTGAGGACTCACTTGCATATCTTGTGTGGCCTGCCCAATCACCGGATACTGCTTAAACATTTATGGTCTGTTTCGGAAAACATAGTGAGATACTGTTATCTTTTTCCTCGTGTGTCTATGTAAGAGTTAAAGGATTTTCTACTTGAGAAATGGTACAGAATTTTCGTATACCCATTTCTAATAAGAGTGAAGTGGTTTTAAATGTCAAAAGTACTCCCAGATCTTATTAGAAGCAAAATACTTCCTTTTATACATGGGTATTCCATCATTTCGATTGACCTCTGTATTTATCTGATCAAACGCTTTATTACTTTTTATGTATGATATCAATGAAGGTTTAAGTTACTTGGTGAATTTACTTTGGTCAGTGGTTGGATATTCACTACTTAGTTTTTGTTTGTTTATTATGAAGTTTATAGGAATGGGAAGGTACCTTATGATTCATCAAAATAGTTTGGTAATAATAAAGAAATTAAAGAAAATTGCTTTGAAATCAAGTATTTATACCATGAACTTTATCCATTATATTTGGTGAGCTGATGATTGAATGGTTAGCTGTCTTGCATTAAGATTCAATAGCTTATGGGGCTTGATCCTCGCTACTGGCTTAGGTGTGGCCTAAGCCAGTAGTGGTTTGAAATTCACTTAAAACTGTATATCCCGGTTTAATTAGCCTTCGTATGCAGGAAAAGGATTACGTAATTACAAACAAACAGCTATTTACAATACCAAAGAAAAACAATTACCTTCTATTCTACTGACTTTACTACTGAAATTAGTGTCTAACGGCGAAGAATAATAAAATGCATACTTATTTATAATCAAAATAGATTTTGTACAAAATTTTTTATAGAAATACTATATAAAGAAAATAAAAATCATATATTTTTTATGAAATTAAAAGGGAATCTTCGGAAATGAAAAATGATAACAAAATTCATAGTGACTGTTTCTTTATAAATGAGATGAGAATATGAAATATTTAATTGCATTTAGATTAGGAAAATTGTATTTGCTTATTATAAATTCATTTTTAAAAATAATTTTCATGTTTCTAATTTTGTTTTACTCTATAAACTATTTAAGATAATTTTTCTTAGTAGTACATAAATTAAGAATTATTAACCTGTGGGTACTGCAGCCAACTGAACAAAATCTGGTTCAAAATAAAATTTTTCATATGATGAGCTTCTGTAAGCGATTGAATTATCTGCGAATTTGTAGCGAATTCCAATGTGCGCAGAATGATAGGAATTTTCTTAATATGAAATCTCACAGAAGGTTATTTATTTTTATAATCAGGTAATTTATTTGAATTTTTCTTTGTTCGATTGGTTGGTCTACACTAACGTGTCTTTTAAGTTATGCAACACTGGTCGATTAATAAAATATAGAATCTTCTATAACAAATGCATTTTAATAATATAGCTCTATTGTGTGTGTTCTGCTGTTAACTTATATTCTTTTACTCTAAAAAGAGTTTTAATTTTTGGTATGTATATCTTTGCTCATTATTTTCAGGTGTTATTTCATTCTATGAGGCCTAATATTTACCGATTTATATTTCTTAAAAATTAATTTTCTAAAGTTTTTTTGTTATTTAATAAAGATATGTTTTGCTTGCTAGAAATTGAGAAATATTCGTAATTGTAAGAATAAAAATCCAAAATTATGGAAAATCCCGAAATTTTGGATTTTGAATTTGAATTGGCGAAAAATTTGTGTTGTGGTTAGCAATGAAATTACAAACCACGCCAAACCAACATCAAAGAGTAAGATTTTATTTAATTTTTTATATATGTACCAAATTTCAATAAATTTAATTTGTTTAAAAATATCTACGAATCTCCCAAACTTTTCTCAATTTCAAATAAACGGGCCTATTTAATTTCTGCATTAACTTCTAGATAGTATAATACATATCTTTAATTATAAAAACTATTTCTAATAGCTTAATATTATCGAGTATTTAATACTATTGAAATTTTACCTGATGATGAATATTTTTATAGCATTCTGTAACAAATGAGGAATTAAAAAAATAATATTTCAGTATGTGCATAGTTCATTTATAATTTTAAATCCCTCTATATTACTTTTTTAGTCTGAAATAAGATCCGATTCATTTTTGAAGTTACATCAGGAGATAGATAGTTTTAAAACAATCACAAATCATAAGCGAATAAAAAACAAGAAAATGTACAAAAAGAACATTTTTAAAATATATGTAATATTTTTTCAGATTATGTTACAGACTTATTTATAACTAAAATTTACCAAAAAATTACCCTCTATTGTAGAAAAGAATATTTAATGGCATAATTGATTTCTTTTTTTATTACTAAGCAGTTTGATATTGCGTGACATAATTTAAATTTGCATAATTTCTCGCTGTTTAATGTATAACATTAAAATGTTTTGAAGATGACAATCTGATTATGTTTGCTGTTGAGTGTGTTAACTACGGTGTAATGTTCGCAGACAAATATGTTATAAATAGTATTAAATGAATTATAAAAATTTACAAATAGTATTAATTTTGTTCTTTTGAACACCTGTTATGAAATATAAATAAAGAAATCTTATTTGACTTAAATTTCATGAACAATCTTAAATACTTTATCGTTAGTTCTTGAAAAATAAAATAGATGCGATTGAATATGATGGCTTTATAAATTCATTAAAAATAAAATGTCAAGGGAACATTTAATACTTAAATTATTTTTAAATTTTGTTATTGTAATATCACAGTGTCCGAAAAGTGCAGTGCTAGTAACTTTAAATATTAAGCGTTCTATGTAATTAAAATAATTTTCGTTATTATTTTTTTGTCCTACATGTATATCATGTAAAAAACTTTACATAAAAGTAATTCATGTTCCAAAAATATTACAAAACTATTAAGTCTGATGATCTATTTTATTTAATGAGTTAATATTATTTTGATTATGATTTTCTTAATATTATTTTATAGAATTCTCTTGATTTTGTTAATTTTGATTTTTAAAACTTTCGATGAAAATATTAATTAACGAATTTCATTTAATACTTGTGTTCGAAAATTTAAAGTGATGCTATTTACATGTAAAAACATACACTGTTTATAAGTTATCCCGAGTTATGTCAACAATTAATTTCAGAGAGTATATATTGAAATATTTTCAAGTACATGACACAATAATAATTTTGCAATAACTGGAATATCACTTTGTATTTTCATTTAGTCAGAAATCGGTTTTACTAGAATTGTTTTGCTAAAATATTAATATCAAAAAGTAGCTTTAATTCACATTGAAACTCCAAAATGCTATCAAATAATATGAAATATTGGTAAAGTTAGGAAATTTCCATCTGTAAAAAGTTGCTGAATTTCATGCTATAGTTGAGTGAATAATGTACCGCAATGAAAACACCGCCATTAATGTAATCATTAAGACATGCTTTGCATAGATGAAAAAAAAGTTTGTAGAAAAGAATAAAGCTGTTGTTTAATTAGAGCTGCATTAAAAGCGATGACGGAATTTTAATTCCATGCGTCCAGCTGCTTAAGAAAAGTTGCTTCTGACCCTGGGTGCTCCAGATATAAGGGGTATTCTTTGTGAATAGGGAATGAAAGAAAGCTACAAATAAGCACAGTCTTTATGGAAGTATGGGGCGAGCCATGTTCTTTGAATCCTTCAATTTTGTTTAGGTTAATAATTCAGGAGGGGGGGGGTGTAAATAATTTTGTATCTCAAGTTTCTCCTTTTTGGATATTCCTCCTTTTCTCTTAGCCTTATTTGCCGGTGGGGGATGAGCCTTTTAGGTTACCTAAGAACGAAATTAAGTGGAAGCTTCTTGCCAGTTTGATTAGATTGCGACTCAGTAATTACTTCAAGGTTTGTCTTAAGACGAGTAATGTTTACATACATACATAGGGGTGTAGGCAAGCCCCGGACTGTATCTTTAGGTTAACGGGTTTGGAATTCTCGCCCATCAACAAGTGCCTTGTCATTTTGAACCACGGTCAGGTGACGAGGTTACCTGAGCTGCCACTTTCCTCTCCACATCCACGCCACACCAGCCAAAGGACTATCGACGACACGTATTACGGTGGACGCGTCCCCAACCCACGCAGCTCCAGCAAGCCAGTGAAGGAGGACACGGAGTGGTTAATCTCCCAACCACATATGATGCTTCACTTTGCTGGTCTTAACGGAAAGCGGCTTGAAGCTACTGAGCCACTGGAGCTCGACACTGTTTGCAGCTGTGTCAATGACTTCCAAGCCTTTATGCTAGAAAACGAGAACAATATTTTATTTTTCGGGGAAAAAATCAGCAGGTTCCAACCACTTCCACCTAGTACCATTTCAATCACTCACCTTAACCTCCAGGCTGCTACGACCTTTCTTACATCGATCTCCACGTGACTCACTTTTTCTCTCCATCCTGAAATAATCTTCACTTTTGGGGGAACGCATCCAATATTTCTAGTACTTCTGGAGGAACGTATCCAATTCTTTCTTTTGGCGGCTTTTTACTTCATTTCAGCTCTTCACACAGGTATCTTCGCATCTGCAGAAAGAGTCTTGCTTCCCCACTAGGATCTCTTACAGCTACCTGGAATGCCACCTTCTTCATTCTGCAAGGTATTACTCTTTCAACACTTTATTGGTTGCGAAAGCAATAGAAAAATAACTTGGAATGTGGTCATATAATCAAAGGGGCGGATAACTGGTTCTTGTCTAGTTACATAAATGAGTGAAAGAAGGGTGTTGATCAGAATTCGACGAATTGCTGTCAATAAAACTAAAATAAAGCACTATCTTTAATTTCGTGGCGAAATCATGAAATAAAATTTTTGTAATACGGTTTTATAACAATGATATTGAAAGAACAAAGCAATTTAAATAACATTTTTGTATTACAAAGCCATTGTTAAATCATAAGTTAAATCACTGCCATATTAAATGAGTGAAATAGATATTTATAATTTATAAAATATATTGCTTGCCAACTTGTCTAGTGGTCAGCGTGCTTGACTACGGATAGGGAGGTCCTGGGTTTGAATCCCGGTTCAGGAATAGATGTACTTTCTCTCTCTCTCTCTCTGTATCCTGTATTTGTCCATTCCTTGCGTGTGAATTAGGTGTGAATGGTTGCATACCATATAAACGTGTCGCTATGTCATGTGTGTGTACTGAAGAAGTCGGACTCCACACCAAATACGGTTCAGTTGGAAAAGTGGAGCAACGCACCTCAATTTGCCAGCCTAACTGTCACATGAGAACAACAACATAAAATAGTATTACTTTTAAAATAAATATGTTTTGCATTTTTTAAACTTACTTTTTGTTACTAATTATTCACTGAGATCATGAATTTAATACTGATTACGTTACGGTAAAATAAATTCTTTGCGTTCTTAAAATACTTGAAAATAAATGACATTAAACGAATCTCAAATTTTTTCTACTAAATTAATGATAAAGCCTTTAAAAACAATATAAACTTTAATATGGATTCCAAAATATAAATATTAAAATAATTTTTTCTTAGACATTAATAGAATATTAAAACGTATTCTCTCAATCTTGAAAATATTGTAATTATCTTTATGAATTTATTGATTAATGAATTTATTGAATAATGAATTTATTAATTTAATTTTATTAAATCATTCTATATTTTATTTAATTATAAAATTTTATTAAACTAAATAAAAAATGAGTATAATTGGACCATAATATTTGAAAAACTTGTAAAATCCTTGCAAGATTTTAAAGTCTCAGTAAAAATAATGAAAACATTAAAAAACATAAATGTAATTTTGTTGATGAATGCATGTTATGATAAATGTTTGACGTTTCAATAATGTATATAATTAAAATCTACTTTTGATAAATTTTCCATGACGAAGTTCATAATGATTCGCCCAATATTAATTAAGGAAGGAATCTTAGAAATTTTAAGGCTTTAATATGGAGAGAGAGAGAGAGAGAGAGAGAGAGGATATCTCAATTTAAATTCCTCTATCTTCTCTTTCTTGACAAAGAACAATGAGCTGAGTAATTTATTTGAAAGAATAAGTATATACGAACAGTACATAAAATATGTGTTGTTATAGTTAATTATAATACCCCACTAAAATTGATATGTATAAATTGTGATATATTTTCAGGTGATTTTTACAATAAGTCTAAATAAATCTCATTTACAGTATTTTAGACGATGTTTGTGATTGACAATAGCATTAATTAAGTCAAATTTACATTTAATTTTTTAAAATTAGAAATGTACGATGTATACTTTTAATATAGATTTTGAATTTGTCAAGAATTGTTTTTCTTTTAATGTAATCTTTTGACTGATGATTGCAACTAGAGAATACTTGAAAATAGGATTCATTTTCTGAAAATTGCTTATAATTCCTCAAATTTATTTTCAAAATATGAAAATTTATGTCTATCGATATTTGCATATTTGTTAGCTCTTGAAAATCTCCCTATTATAAATTATATTTGTACTACTCAATACATTTCTAAAACAAAATTTATATGCAAATATATCAATGAATTGAATTATGAAGTTTAATTAGATGAAGCCCAAAACCTTTTTATTGTATTTTTAAAATGTTTTGGTAGGTAAAAAATGTCACTTATATATCTATATCTATCTATATATCTATATCTATATATATATATATGTATATTTATATAGTTGAAGTAATTTTGATGGATACTTATCAGGTCTGTAAAGGAAATGTATTAAAATGCTTTACTTTTCATAAACTTGTTGCTCTTTAATGGTGAGGGAGTTGGGGTTATCTTGAACGAGACTAACGCCCCGACCAGTTTGTAAAGTATTTTTGATTTAATTGTCTATCACAAGTTGTTCCAGGGCCTTTAACATTAGACAAAATTAATTTTAGACTTTTTTGGCAGGAACTTGATGAATAGTGGTTAGCATTGGTTGAAAAAACCTGAACATGACCTCTTTTGCATTTTGAACAGAACTCGATTTCGCTTATTTCAACTTTTCACTACAAGCTAGTTATTTAATGAATCCTACTTCTTCTTCTTAAAGTTGTGTTTGTATGTCATTGGGAACCTCTGATTTTATCAGAATTTTGTACTGTTAACTCCAAACCCAATGTTTCCGAGTTCCAGTTGCTCGGGTCACCTACTTTATTAATAAAGTCCGATAACCCTTTAATGGAGTCTATGTGTAGATTCTAGTATGGATGATGTCTAAAGAAGTTAATCTAGGGAGGGCAAGGGCCTCGCATTCGTAAATGATATGCTTGGCCGTTTCTTCTTGTATATGACATTTTTTGCAGATAGGGTCTTGCTGAAACAGTCCCATTTTATGGAGGTGTTTTCTGAAATAGTAGTGCCCAGTTATGAAGCCTACGATTAAACATATCTTCTGCCTGGAGCATCTTAGAATTTCAGAGGCAATCCTCGCTGATAATCCACAGATCACGCTTTTAGCGTGGGTTTGACCAGAGGAGTGTTGAGCCAAGCTTCATACATTTTCTGTTTTTCCCATCTAAGAACATTGGTTTTTGTGGTCTTCAAATTGATCCCATAAAAAGGTTCTGCACCGATGGGAACAAAAGACGATCCTTGTTTAGCAAGTTAATCAGCCCTTTCATTACCTTCGACACCTTTGTGCCCTGGCACCCATACAAGGATCACCTTGTTTCTAGTTGCCAGTTCTGTAAGAAGGTTTCTGCATTCCAAAATCATTTTAGATTTGATTTCGAAAGAATTGAGCGCTTTTAAATCGGCTTGACAGTCACTAAAAATGAGAATCAGCTTACTGTGGTAGCTCTTCCTCTTATTTAGTCGCAGACAGTGGATAAAGGCCAAAACTTCTGCATGGAAGATCGTAGCGTATCGCCCAAGGCTTACAGATAGGCTGGTTCTTTGTGACACGCCACACACTCCCAGTCCTGAGAGGCTATTTTTCAGTGATACATCTGTGTACCAGATTATATCTCCTGTTTTAGTTTAGAGCATCTAGTTGGAATAACTGTTTCAAATGTCCTTTCAAGCATGTATGACTTTTCCATGATGTCAGAGGGCATCAAGAAAGTAGGATCTTGAATTTTCTCGGTAAAACCCCTGTGCCCTTTGGCAACAGGCTAGTCGTACCATTGGTTTTGTAACTTCATTCTGTATTCAGTCATTCTGGCAATGCTGCAGATTCAGATGTCTAAGTGAGTCAGATCCAACACAGCTTCCAGTGCTCTGGTTGGAGCGGTGGACATTGCTCCTGTGATGCAGAGACAGGGCAGTCTTTGTAGACCTTCTAGTCTGCCAATCACAGTCTTCTGTTACAGCTTACGCCACCAGATCAAAAAGGCATATGTGAAAATGGGCCTGACAATAGCTGTGCACATCTATCCGAAATCAAGCCCTCAATCCAAGTACACAGGGTCTAATTAATCTCTGCCCCTCTAAGTGCATTGAGGAGGGATAGATGGGAAGTGTTATCAAAGGTACCTTGGATATCGAGGAAAGTTGCCAAGTAATTTCTTTTTGATCCAGAGTGGTTTCAGTCTTAGAAACTAGCTGATGTAAAGCAGTTTCAGTAGATTTACCAGATTGATAGACAAATTGAAGAGCATGCAAGGGACTGTTACTACCCAAGTAATCTCTAATATGCCGATCAAGGATTTTCTCCATAATTTTAAGAAAGAATGAAGAAAGACTGATAAGTCTGTAAGACTTGGCCTGGTCATAGGTGTCCTTACCAGGTTTAGGAATGAAAACAATCCTGGTCTTCTGTCATATCTTTGGTATGTAACCCAGTGCTAAGCTAGCTCTGTAAATTCTAGTAAGCACTGGTATGATAACCTCATCTGTCTTCTTAATCATGATGGGCATAATTCCATCAGGCCCTAGGTTTTTTTAGAGGTTTAAAGGCAGAGATTGCCCATTTAACATTGTTGTAGTTAAGGATATTTTTAGCGATGGTCCATTGATCGCTATTGACTCTTTGCAAAGAGCCAATGCAGCGCTCCCCTTCGTTGCTATAAATATCTCTAGCACTTGGAAAGTGGATTTTGGTCATAATTTCCACAACCTCTTTCCCGGAAGCAGCAAAATCAACCTTCTCTTTATTTAAGGTGCCAACCAAAATAGGTTCATCCCTTTTGAGGAAATTTTGAATTCTAGCTCCTTCAGAGATAGAATCTATCTTTTCACAAAACTTCCTCCAGGAGTTAATTTTGCTTTTTCTAACAAGTTTGTTATAAATAGTGAGGGCCGTTTTATAGTTCTCGCATTCACCATTTTTCTTAGCTTTATTAAAAAGTTTCCTAACATTTGCCCTTTCGGCTGCTAGAGAGTCATTCCACCAAGGACATTGGAGTTTAGCTCTCCTAGTGCAAATAGGGCAATTGTTATGATAAGAATCTAGAATACTACTGTACAGAAGATCTGCTGTAACTTCTAGATCTTAGTTATGTCTAATAGATCTGTTTCTGAGCTCATCCAGCCCAGTCAAATCCTCCTGGAATTTCTTCCAGTCTGTCCTAACTGGGTCTCTGAACATGCGATCCAGACACACATTAGAGTGAATTTCAAAATGGATGTTTTGATAGTATGAACCAGAAAGTCTGCCATCTACTTTCCAATTTTTTAATATTTTTCTAATTAGCGTTGTTGCAATAGTAATGTTAATTACTTCAGATCGATTGGAAGTAATGAGAGTTGGTTCGTTGCCCTCATTTAGAATATCTAACCCGTAGTTTGGAATGAATTCTAAAAGGCACTCACCTCTTTTATTTATGTCCATGCTTCCCCAGACAACATGGTGAGCATTACAGTCTAGTCCTAGGACTATCTGTAAATTGTTGTCTCTGCAAAAGTTTATGAGCTTGTGCAAATAATGGTCAGGTTGAGCCTTCTCTTCATAGGACAGTTACGCAGAGCCAAAAACAATTTCTCTGTCCCCTCCCTCTATGTTGAGGCTGACTTTCACAGCTGTCACGTTCATAAGGATAAATTCAGAGAGGGGTAAAACCTCAATGTTTTTATGTAAAAGTATACAAGTTCTAGCGTTACTATTGGTACAACAGATAAGCTTACCTTTAGATCCTTTGAGGCCACTGATTATCCCCCTAACCAGCCAGGGATCTTGAATCAGGGCCAAGTATATATCCCTAGCAAGAAACTTCTTACTGAGGTTAGTGGTACCACTTCTACTGTGGTGGAGGTTGGTTTGAACAACCTTCACTCCCATCAGCAGGAGAGGGTTTGTCAAGCAATTTTGCCTGCACTTGGTGAAGTCCGATATAAAATTTATTTCCCCTTGCATCAAGTGTAGCAGCATCTAATTCGGGTACACTAAGAACGATGGTATGACCAGATGGGTTGTTCTTGATATTAAGAACGTTCCACTCCGTTGCAGTGAACCCGCCATTCTGTGCCTCGATTTTCCTCAGGACCTCTTTAGGCTCCAGTTTACTACAGATTTTCGACAGTTTTGCAATTATCTTGGTGGTTCTGTCAAGTTTCCTTGCCTCACCCACCAAGAGTTTTTGTTACTGCCAGGGGCTTATGTCACTGACAGTCTGTTCCAGCCACTTTGAGCGCTCTAGATCTGCACAGTTGACAATACGTGCCCGATTCTCATTTTACAGGATAGGAAGGTTGGGGCAAAACCCTCCTCATTCCTTCCTATTTTCTCGGTTACAAAAGTTCCAGGTCGGAGGACTTCCTCTGTTAGCCGTTTTACCGGATGGCCCTCTATCAGCACAGCCATCTTGACCGCTGTGAGAGCCGCTCTGTAGGTAAATCTTCCAGGTCCTTCTCTCTTGGCAGCCTTTCCGGCTTTGCCCTGGTCCGTCCGGTTGGTGGGACGCTTCTCGCCTTTGGTTGCCTGGGGAGTTTCAACCCAAGTCCCCTCGGCGATTTTGCGTTCCTTCACCAGCTTCTTTTTCTGGGCACCAGAAAGTCTCTTTTTAAGCTTGATTCTGGTCAGAGAGTCAGTCATGCTAGCGGTAGCTTCCTGACTTTCACCAGAAGATTGTTTAAAGGTCATTTCTACCTCCTGTGAGGGATTTGTTGCTGCCCCTTCACTAGATTGCCTCTTCCCTTGTCTTTTTCAGCAAGGTCTACTTCAGAAGCATCACCTGCAAATGCAGAAGGATTTGTTAATTCTTTTGTCTTTTCAGCCATAAGATTACAATTAATAGGCTCAGATAATACAACAGTCCACCCAGCATTGCCTGAGTTACTGGGCAAGGCAAAAAAGCTCTAGAAGTTCACCAGGCAATTAGAGGCTCCGTTAAGACACCATTACCGTGATGCCAAGGTCGCCTAACACCAGTGCTTACGGGAGTTGTTTCGCGGCCTCTGATTCTGTATTCAAGGCTATCCTGTCATTCCTACAGGACGTTCGGCGATCCACCACCTGCCGACGTGCCTGGTAACAGCTCAGGTCCCAGGTAATGAATCCTAAATTTTTTAGATTGAATAACAACATCAAATTAAAATTTATGATTAAAACTCCTTTCATTAACCATAAAGTGGATGCTTCTTTCGTTTCAGCTGAGATCGTGGTTACTTCAATTTATTGCAATTCTCATCAGTTTAACAATATCCATGACCTCAAATGATATTTTAATTGTGTCCCAATGTATTGAGACGGCATCCTAAATCCGTCTTGTCCTGTCTTCAAATCGCATTCGTTGAACGGCAGCAAGCTAGCCGAAGTTCATCGAATGTCTGAGAATAGTGTCGAAATTCATTTTGATAATAAAATGATTTCTTATATAAGGAACAAGGAATTGAGAAGGCGTTTTCGATTGATTCAAGTCATTAATACGTTGACAATAGATCAGAAGAAAAAATTAAGTGAAAAAGACAAGAGAAAACGTTTACTTTATATTAGACTAAATCGGAGAGGATGATTTAAATTTTTAAAAATTCATTAAATAATAGAATTTTAAATTAATAATTACAATATTTTTTATTATTTTGATTATATGGAGAAAAACATAAAAATTTAGAATATAAAATTCTTTATAGAAGAATCTGAAGAATTATTACAGTATGCAAGACAGAAAAAAATCCAAAAATTTAAATGCTTTTTCAGAATAAAAATTTAAAATAGCCTCGTGAGATTAGGCTCCATTCTAAGAAGAGTGGAGATTTATTGTTGAATAATGGATAATGGACATTTTGTTTCTGCTATCTGAGAGTATAAATAACAGATCGTATACTTGCTTTTTGGGTCTTCTCTCTTGTGATAAGTAAATATGGCCCTTTTTATAGGAATGTACTGTCTTAAATCAAGTGCAGAATGATATTTCAAGGAAGCTTCTATTAATTTTATGGTGCTCGGTTATTAACTATACACGGTATCAAACAACATGAATTAAAAATAAAAATAAATTTGAAATAAAAAAATGAATAATATCTTGCTCCACTAAATTAATACGATAAAATTTTGATTCAAAATAATAGATATTAAAAGAATGAAAGTATAGTAATAAAAAGCACTTTACAAAGAACAATATAATTGAAATAAAAATCATAAGTTCATAAATAATACTATATGCAATAAAAAGTAATGATAATGTTATACTTGTGTAATAATGTTGCTTTTTAAAAACAGCTATTCCTAAAGTTATGTAAGCTTTGAAAATGAAGTATAAAAATGAGAAAATAAATAAAAATTTATTCATTATTCAAATTATACTTCATTTTAAACTAATCCTAAATATCATTTTAAACTAATCTTAAATACTGATTTAATTGAAATTTACAACAATACAAATTCCTACAGTCATCGGTGTTGCTTATAAAATAAATTGAATTTTTTATATAATATGTAAAATTGCTTTACACAAAGGGAGATGTTTTGATTTGTAAATAATCCTATTATGCATACTTTTTAGAAAATTGAATTCCGAAATAAATTTTAATGAGAGCTGCTACTAATTATTTGTACAATTATATTTCAGCAAAATTAAAATATTAAATTAAAAAAAATCTAATATTTTTTTTTCAAATAATCTGTTTTATACGGTAAAAATATCTAACGTTAATTTTAGTTTAATAATTTGAAAAAATTATCTTTAAAAAGGAAATATCTGTTCATTTTACGGAATATTCTTTTTATAAATGGGAAAACATAAAACATGTTTAAACTTCTCTCTTTTTTGATTTCTTTTACTTTAATACTTAATTTAATTATTTTATACTATTTATGTTTGAGTACTAACTGATTTCATTGATTAACTATCTTTTTTTCATATATGCATGGAGTCTATAAGGAGAATATTCGTCATCTGGTTTCATTGCATATTGTCATAGGGATCTTGCACCTGGTATAGCGGTTAGATTACGGTTAACGACAGCTATGAAGCACTACATATGATTCTTGATGATATCATCTTGATGAGGGATCGATGATAGTTTGAACGGTGATCGGTCTATTTTTAGACCAATGATTATAACTTTACGCTCAAAAGCTGAGGTTCAAATCTCGGGATGGGATAGGTTGACTTAGCCTTTCATTTCTTCAATAGGTCGATAAACTGAGTACCAAGCATGTTTGAGAACTAAACACTGGGGGTCTTACGTTAGGCTGACCACCTAATTGAGACATATGCTTCGCACTCCAAGGCCCCTTGATCATGAAAACAGTTATGGGCATTTTAGGCCTTGGATCACATGGGCTGTCGTGCCAAGGAGTTTAGTTTAGATTGTAACTTTTCCTCAAGATCTGCGAAGTGACATTTTTCATCGAGATAATGCAAGAGCACTTGTGTTTGCCCATCCAGTACAGAGGTGACTGATCGTTTTCCTGCTTGCACAATCGCCTGAGTCATCATTTGAAAACATAGGATCCTTGATTGCTGAGAGACTGGCCCACCAACATTTTCCATCTACTACGACTGAAGAAGTAAGATATGAACTTGAAGCAACTTATTATTATAAGTTGCTTTAAGACTCAAGCTATGTCTATTTCGAATCAAAACGCAGTTAGATTCCACTCCTAATCAAATAAGGAACGTTATAGTGGCCAAGTATGGTAATTACTTCTACTAGTTTCGCAGCTCTATAAACGCCAAAACTGATTGTAAATTTTGTCCTCCTGTTATATTGCTTACAAACATTCTTTTTTTCTTTATTTTCCCCAGTGATGCAATTTTAACTGCCAGCAATAGTTTGGAATGTTAGTTTGCATTTTATGCATTGCCGCATTCCATTTAAAAATTGTTCAAAAACTCAGTATTTTTCAGTACACTGTCTCAAATGTGTTACAATATCACACGTTATCTCTTATAAGGACAATGAGATAGACATATGCTTCATTTTAAGTACTTAGTAAGATTAAAAACGTTGGTGTCTTTAAAAAGTCAATATTGACATAAAATCAACACTGCGTTAAATTAATCAATTTTGAAAGCATGACATATAAGTCTGTCTCTGCAAAACAATGGATTTTGGCTATGGTATGTCAAGGCAGCGAAACATTTATCCAAATACCTTCATCTACAACTTACTTTCCTCAGAAACGCTACTGCTAATCTTATAATCACATCGATATGATTCTTATAACATTGCAAATTCAAATGAAAACAGAGTCTACTTATTAAGAACTGGTAATTAGATATGAGGGTTGTGGTAATCTATTGAGAACATGAACTCGAATTGTAACAATACACGATATAAGAATGATAGTTTTTCCATGATATAAATCGAATTCTCCAACTGAATTGAAGGTATGCTCAACTGAAAATTGATATATTTAGCTACTCGTAATCTGCTCGGAACATTAACTTCATGAAACCGAATAATAATTCCGGGAAGAAAATGTGCCATATTTCTAGGACGGAAGCATTTGCAATTGATTTCATGAACATTTTTTTCCAATGGTCGGGGTATATCGGGATGCATTGTCACCTTATACCCAAGGAACCGGCCAGAAACAGCGAACTCTTTGCCACCGAGGCACCACAGGGGGTGGGCCACCATCGCAGCTTTACATGCCATAGGAACCCGTTTATAGGGTAGGCAACCATTGATACCTCATTCACACACAAGGAAAGTACAAAGACAGGATAGAGAGAGAGAGAGAGAGAAAGTACATTCATGCCTGAACTGGGATTCGAACCCAGGACCTCCTTATCCGTAGTCAGGCACGTTGACCACTAGACAAGTTGGCCGGTATTTCATGAACATTCTGAAAAGGATTTTTTTTCACCTGTATCTCTAAACGTGTCGTCCATGTAGGACGTTGTTCAAAAGTTATTTGTGTTCAAAATCCCGCACTAGATTTAATAATGGGCATCTGGGAAAGCTAGATATAACTAAATGGCTGAGGGAAACTTCTGACATTTTCTTAATTCACAGCCATATTGATTTATTATTAGATTTTAATCATTCGAAATTAGTTTCAGGAACATTCTGAAAATGAGTTGTACACCTAAATCCTGGTACACAAATCCCTCAGAGCATATATAGGATATTCTTCAAAAATTGTTTGTTCTCAAAATCTTGCACTAATACCAATAATAAACAGATGAATTCAGATGACTCAATGAATGTAGAATACTGTTTGCTGAGTCAATATCAAATCGATTTACTGCAATTTTCTGGCTCAAAAATCATTCCAAGTCTTTTGATACTTAAGGATTAGGAAGCGTCCTTAATATCATTCAGCAATTTTTATCTTATGCATATTTATTCATGATTTATCGAATATATTAATCCTCAACATCACGAGTCAAGTCAATTAAACCTTTTACCGTGATACTGAAATAAGGAAAATTTTACCTAATTTCATTACTGAAATTTACATACGATTATTATGAAAGGCAGATTAATTGTGTTATAATGTTTTTCTTTATCATCAATTTTTAGCTCATAATCTTAACTGAATATTATCTAAGCATAAGAACTTAGCGAATAAAATGTTAGCATGTTTTAAAGTGAAAATTATTCAGAATAAAATGTGTTAATTAGATCTTTACTGCAACATATTTTTTCCCTCCCAGTTAATTTGCTAATTTTAATTTTTAATGTCTTTCATATGAAATGGGAAAATTTCAGACATGTTGTATTCTTATGTTATTAGCGAAAATTTATATTTATATCACATTACGAAAGTTAATTTGTAGGGAACAAATATTTAATTATATATTTTATTTTCTTATATGTAGAATTAAAATGTGTTTGTAATACATCTAAAACAGTATTATAAATGGTTTAGGATTGCAATTTTACATTTTTGTAAAAGAAAATCAAAGCTTATATTTCATTAAAACAAATCAAAATTCATTTTAATGATAAAAAAAGATTAAAAAATTATATACTTATAAATTGCATTTTTTGACAAACTAATAAAAAATATATTTTGTATTTGAAAATGTATTATTATTATTATTATTTTAGAAATGTATAGTATCTCTTTTTTTTTTATCCTTCTTTAAATGTTAAATTTTAAATATTTTACCATTAATATATGATTTATTTAGGTTCTTAAATAAATTTTAAAAAATAAGCAGTTAATTTGAAATTCTACTCAATAATTTGGAACATGATGTTATTTCTTTTAATTACTCATGAGTTCATTGAAGATGAACTTACAGATGAAATTGAAGCTTTGCAAATGCTGAGAAATTTTCGCAAAAATTGACAAGCAATTTTAAAATGACTGTATTTTATGTAAATGCCATTTACAAAGATAATCTAAGGGAAAAAAAAAAAAAAAAAAGCACGGAGAAAAATATTTGAAGTAATCAATAGAAAGAAAGCTAAAATCTGAAAAATTTAAATTTTTGTGCCTAAAATGATTTGCAATTGAATACTTTCATTTTAGATTATTATATAGTTTTTCAAGTGTTGAAAGTAAAAGAACTTTTTTTTTTATCTTTAGGACACACTAAATTATTAAATAAAAAGCTTACCTTTAAAAATATAAAATCTAACTTTCCATGAAATGCATTAATGAAAGCTGCATTTCATATTTATGTTGAACATATCTAAAATTAAACTTTCTGTATCTTGATTGAATTGTATTTTTCACAATAATGCAAAGTACGTTTAGCTGATTAAAAACTTTTAAGCGACGACATCCTTCGTGTTTTCTAATTAATTAAAAATCTAGTTTCAGAAAAATATTTTATTCAGTATAAAGAAAAGTGGGTCACATATTTCACATTAGATATTAAAAAATTCGACTGGTGATTTATTGGTAATAATAAAGCTTCCGTAAATTATCTCCATCGATAAATAAAAAATAAAACATTTCTTATATATAGTTAAAACTGAATATTTTAAGCGCAGTTACGAATGACTTACTATCTTTTATTTTCAGGATCTGCGAAACAGATAAGAAGTGAGACTGGTTACGAGAGCATTAGTTAAAAATTATAAAACTATGAAAAATTTTAAAGTTTTTTTTTTTTTTTTTTTTTTTTTGAAAAATGAGGTGATTTGTAAAGGGAAATGGATTTTAAATGAAGGTAAATCTAGCTTCGATTTAACGAATTTTTTTTTAATCCATAACCTTCCCTTTAAATTATCAGAGAAGTTTCATCATAAAATAAAAGTAAAAAATTGAAATCTAATGATTATTTTTAAATTTAGTTTAATTTAATCATTTCATAATACTGAAATGTGGTAGTATAAATTGAAAATATCCTTAAATTGAGATTCTTAATATTTTATGAATTTTATATACTGTTATGGTTTCAAAATTGTTATGTTACAGAAGAAATTAAATTAATCTATCTTTGGAATTTTAAAATATTTGTCAGTTTTAATTGAAATTACAAATTTACTGAATGTTCATTGTGAATTTACTATCTGAAATATTACCACTTAATAGCCCAAGAAAATTATCAAAAACGAAATTTATGCAAAAAACTTCAGTGAGAAAGACTAATCAATTGAAATATAATATTAATTATAAACAGATATTTTATAATTGACATATTCTGTTTCATTTTAAAGTTTAGGAGATAACTTATTTTAACTGAATAGCATTGCGCAATCATACATCGCGTTGCATAGTGATAGAACCACCATGTATTTTCAGCCTAGCATAAAATTGTAATTGGTCATTCAGTAACTGGAATAAATGATTGAAATAAATATTTTTATTGAAAATATATAAAATAAGAATGAAAATAACAAAGTAAAAACATTACTCATGTTTATATTTTCATTCAATAAAATAAAAGAATACAAATTTTAGGTTGCAAAATGATAGTACCACCCATACTTTTTAGTGGAATAATGGATCCCAGAGAAGCATGCGCAGTTGGGTTTCAACAAACAGGTATATAAAAGCTTCGTTTGATCAACGAACCTAACTTTACTTGCATTTATTGTGAGCACTCATAGTTCATTGATTTGAAAAGGTTTCACTAAGTATGGGCAGGAAAACATCTGATTATGAAAAAGGACAAATTGCGACTTTTAACCCAGCAGGATTGTCTTCGAAATATAACAAGACATATTGGGCGTGTAACACACTTGGTCAGAAATTTTCTCCATCTTGGATCCAAATATGGGACAAAGAAATCTACTGGAAGACCTCGGAAGCTAACAAAGCAGCAAGAAAGGTTAGATGTAAAAAAGTAAAGGTTGGTGAAACATTGAACAGATTATCACGAGACCCCACCATCAAAGTTTTCAAGTCAACTTTATCCAGAATAGCTTGGCGGAACGAACAACTTGAGTACACGAAAATGAAAATGCAACTGAGATTTATAGATCTTCACAAACGAAAAAGGATGCAATGAGATAAAGAACACATGACTTGGAAAGAACAGTGGGCTCAAGTACAACAGTCGACGAAAAAAATTTAATCTAGATGGTCCTGATGGGTGGGCATTCCATTAGAGGGATCTCCGAAATGAGCCACACATTTTTTCTAAGAGACAATGTGGGGGAGGATCATTAATGGTTTGGGCTGGATTTGGCAATGCTGGGTGGACTATCATTGCTTTCCCTACTAGTCGAATGAGAGCAGTAGACTATCAAGACTTGTTGGAAGAAAATTTGTTGCCTTCTGGAGAAGAAATTGGTGGTCCATTTTGGAAGTTCCAACAGGACAATGTTGCAAACTCGTCTTGGGAATGATTCCTCGACAACGGAGTGCAGGTAATTGAATGACCTGCTTGTTTTCCTGACATGAACCCCATGAAAAACGTCTGGGGTATTCTAAGCAGGGCCGTATCCGCCAACTGCATCAGTATTCAACGGTTCAAGAATTGAAAGAGTCTATTAATATATAATGGGAAAATTTGAATGCAGATATACTCAAACGCTTAGTCGAAAGCATGCCTTATCAAATTGTTGAACTTATAACCAAAAAGGGTGCTCTTACAAAGTATTAACTGAAAGTGGTTCTATCATTTTTCAACCTAAAATTTGTATCCTTTTATTTTATTAAATGAAATTATAAACATGAGTAATGTTTTTACTTTGTTATTGTCATTCTCATTCATTATATTTTCAATAAAAATATTTATTTCAATCATTTATTCCAATTACTGTATGCTAGGCTGAAAATACATGGTGGTTCTATCACTATGCAACACGGTGTAACATAAATCAACACAGTTAACAATAATAATATTTTCATTATATGTTTAATAAATACATAGAAATTTTTATTTTACTCAATCATTTGTTTCTTATCATTTGATAATCTAAATAATTTAACTCAGGACAACACAAATATATATATATATATATATATATATATATATATATATATATATATATATATATATCTTAGGTGATTGTAAATTTCTAAATTGTCCTTCAAATTAAGCGGGGTGATAGAACCCATCCATACAGGCAATAATTACATAGGAACATAGAATTCCATTCCACTCTGAGGGGCAGAAAAGAGGAAGGTAGAAACGCATCAAGAATCTATCACGAATTTGGAGTATGCAAATTTCCACGGAGAAGAAACAGGATTTTCTTATATTGGTTAACGTAGAAAGGCAATCAGAATAGATGTCGTCCTTTAAAAAACGCAATCAATACGTTTGGTCGGACAACAATGTCCACTGTAGACACCAGCAGAAATTTTCCGTAAACATCTGCGCAGGTATCCTTGGTGATTACCAAGTATAGGCTTTTACATAATGCCAGACAGTTTGCCCGACGCAACATACCGTATCTTCTTGGAACAAATGCTTCCCAGTTTACTGCTGGCTGTTCATTCCCCATACTGAGAGACATGTGGTTTGTGGAAGATGGAGTCCCAGCACATTTTTCCATGATGATCTGTAACTTTTTGAATGCCACATATGCAGCACGATGGATTGAACTAGCTGACTCTGGCTTGTTTTAATTCTCATTGGACATCAAAGCAATGTATTTTTTCTTCTGGAAGCACATGAAATCTTTAGAGTAGGAGTTTGGGAACTCAACTGAAGATTTCATGGCTGAATTCGTTGTTGCCGGGGGCAAAATTAATACGTCACTAGGTATCTTCGAGTGGGTGCGCATGCCGTTTCTTCACTGGTGTCAACTGTACAAAGACACACATGGGCGGCAGTTTGAGCATTTTCTGTGAGGTTTTCACTAAACAATTAACATGATTGTGAAACTTTTGGTATTATTCATTCGCTTACCCAACATTGTTATAAGTGGTGGACAAGCAATGTCAGGTGGGAATGCCTATTTTCTACCTCTCAGAGATAAGAGCATAATGTTCTGAAAGATACAGGAATTAAAATTCACCAATCACACATTTCGATTAAAACTATTCCTATTTAGTCTTAGCTCACTTGTGGCCTGCTGGATGAAAAGCGCTCTTCTTATTGGAAGTTTTGTACTTTTCAAAATCATGCAAAACTGTGAGTGCTACAGAATTTTTCAACTTCCTTTGATTTTATGACTCAACAATAAAGCTGACTGTCTATGAAAATTCTCTCAATTTGCAGCAAGCCTTTGCAGCCTCTAAGCAATATTTAGAGGATATTTAAAAAGATCTTTCATTAATTTCTAGCTGTTAAGAATACTATATATCCAATCTGAAAATTAAATTATTTACTTCCCTACATTTCCTAATGTCTTTAAATTATTTTTGTGTTACTAAGCAATTATTTTATTAATATATATATATATATATATATATATATATATATATATATATATCTATATATATATATATATATATATATATATATATATATATATATATATATATATATATATATATATAATGTATATATAATATATATATTTAAATGATTATCATTCATTAAAAAGAATAAGTTTATATTAACAAAATATTTCTTCAAAAAAATTGTGTTCCTCTTTAAAAATCATATTTTTTAAGTTTTATAACCTTATATGCTTATATATTACTATAAAATATTCTTATCTTTAATGTATTATTTATACTGTATATTTATATTTTTCGGAGATCTCATATTGTTCATTTCCCAAATGTTGATAGAATTCATCTGTGAAATATTAATTTAAGCAATAGAAATCGTTTCGGGAATAATTGTCAGACAGTATATGAAAGTTATGAGGGCGTATGTTTGCTGAAAATATTTTTCTAAAGAAATGCACTTTACAAAAAGATAACTACTAAATTAATTCAGAAATTAGCCTAAGGTCATAAAAACTTTGATTTAATTTTATTGCAGTATAAGAGAATTACAGTTACTGTTATCATTTGACGACCATGTAGATTCTTCCCTATAAAATTTGATAACTTAATTAAAATATTGAAATATCTAGAAAATAAATATTGTTCATTTACTTACACAAATATTTAGTAAAATAATTTTTATTATTCATTAATGCTAAGATATATAATTAATATTATTTTCTAAAAAAATATCTTTCAACAGTAAATTCAGTTTAAATATTTTATTGAATTTTATTACTAAATAAAGATTTGTTTTTTGAATTAATATTACTCTGTTGTTAGACTATACTATAGTTTTTGAGTTATATTTTATTTGCAATACTTTACTGAATTCAGCATGTGTGTATCATTATATATATTCCAAATTTAAGAAATTATGAATGAAGTAAAAATGAATGCATTGGTAAAGTATTTCCAAAAATTACACACAATATTATATTTCTAATCATAATAAAAATAATTTTTACGGTATTAATAAATGAATAAGATTTCTAGAAATATAAATAAAGAATTGAGAATTGTATATAAAACATTAATTTTTTGATAATTGCTTTTTTAAAAAAAAAATGAGTATTATTTTTTCTTTTTAATCAACAAGATATTTAAAATTCATTAAAATTTGTAAATTTGTAGCAAATTATGATATTTATATAAATCAATAATATTTTTTAATTATTTTAAAACAAATATGTGTACTTTGTTTGGACTATGGTATGTATATATATATATATATATACATAATGCTTTAAATAAATTCATTTCTTTTGGAGTCTAGTGTCTCTCAAATGGTTTTGCTTAAATAATTTATTCCGTTTTTAAATATTTTTCCAGAATTATTATTTTTATCAAAAAATTTTGTCAATTGGTAAAATTAACCAATGTTAAGGAATGTAAAACAAAGATAATGACTTCTTTTACATGAAATATATTTAAAGTATTTATGTAAGAAATAATATGAAAATCTCACCATAAGGTTTGTGTTCTTATTTACAATTTTGTAACTATTCTTGTATTGTTCTCGCTCCTTGTGAGTATTACAAGAAATAATTTTCAGTGTTAGTCAGCACTGTCACAGTTAAACTATATAATAACTTACTATTGTATAGTCATTTTTGTTTTCAAAGATTCAAGTTCATCTAAATAGAATCTAAAATCTCTAATATATATCTGTAGTTTTAAAAGGGAATAACTATTGAAATCTTAAATAATCAATAAAGAATTAAATATTATGTTTAATTAAAATTGAAAACAATCTTTTGTGAATGTGTTTAATTTAAAACAACAACTTTAATCTAAAAATAATTTTAAAATAATAAAAAAATAATTTATATTAAAAATAATGCAAAATTTTTTTATTTAATGTTAATCCTATTAAATATGCCAAGATAATGAAATTTGTATTTCAAACAATTACATTTTACTTTTATTTATTGATTTCCTCATAAAATTATGAAGATCAAAATATAAAATTAATCTTAGTAAAATTCTTTTATTGTATTAATTACTTGTAAATACGATTCCCAATATTGCTTCTCATATTTAAGAAATATGAATTTCATTCCTCCCCCACCCGGTACTAATATATTACATTTTCTGTTAAGAAGTAAAATCCAACTAAGCACAAGAATATTTTAATAACATATTTCGAAAGTCTTCTATATAAGATTTGAAAAATGGAAATAAATTTTGATTGTTCTTATAATCTACTTCAAATCCTAATATAATTAAATATCCCAAAACATTCGATGAATAAATAATCAAAAGAAAAATTTTGTGTCTTTTATTGCTAAGCGTTTTATAATTTTTCCATTTATTGACTCCGTTTTTTTTTCAATGCTCTCTGCTTAAATGCACACTACTTGTTAAGTTTGTATACTTAATTTACATGTTTTGTGTAAACAATCGTAGCTCTTTAAGATGCTTTTCAGATCATATTTTTATACTGTATGTTGCCGCCTTGAAAAATTGTTTATCAGGCGATAAAGTGCGCCAATTATGGCAACCTCCTGCGCTCTTGTTTCTCTCTGAAAAACTTGATTCAGAAATTAATTGAATTATATTTGTAGCGTTATAATCCATGTTCTGATTCGAGCTATCGTGCTCAAAATAAATATTTGTTATTGTTTTGTTATCTACGGAATTTTTCATTTATGTCCTACCACTGTATAAATTTAATACTTACATTATAATATAAGTATTAAATTTGTTTATGAAATGCCATTGTTTATAAAACATTAATAAGTATAGATTCGTCCTAAAATAATTTATCATTTCTGAGAAAATCAGACAAGAAGTTATTAGATTTGAGTTTACAATTGCCTTCTTTCTAAAACATACATAAAGGTGATCCCCGGACTGTACCTTAAGATTAACAAGTCTGAAATATACACCCATTAGCAAGCGCCTCGTACTTTTGAACCGTGGTCAGGTCAGCTGATCTGCCCCCTCTTCTCCACATTCACGCCACACCAACGGAAAGCTTTTGGATGATACAAATTATCGTGGGCATGTCCCCAACCCATGGAGCTCCAGGATTCCTAAGCGAGGGAATGGGGCCACTCTCCTAGCACTGCCAGCTGCAAAGGACAGTTCACTTTGCTGATTTTAACTGGAAGAGATGTGAAACTACTGAACTACTGAAGCTCCCTCTTTCTAATAGAAGGACACCATAAGATTACTTAAAATCGACCATGGTATTAACTAAAGTCATTCAGAATTAGTAAAATGCAAAGCTTAAATGTGGGATAATGGATAATTTAACGTTTGATGTAAATATATTAAGAGCATGCGGTATGTAGATTAATTTCCGTGATCACAGAAAGCATTATCAAACTGAGAAAGAGATATTATTAACACCACTTATTTTTCAAGAAACATGTTTGCTAAAATGTGGCATAAGCAACGAACTATTCAAACAGGAGTATTTTTGATTAAGTTATCGATTGCTACGAGAAATGTCTCCACGAAGAATAAACTCTATTATAAGTTAAGCATGCTTTATGTTTGAATGTTCAAATAATCTTAAGTATATTTTGTACAATAAATGGGCTGTCAAATAGCGGGAGAGTAGAAGATAATATCTTGTTTTCACTTACACGCATTGTTAATATCCTTTTCGTGTGTCCATGAACCAATCTAGCATTTGAATAGTTAGTACTTTGGTGTCCATTTCAATACTTTAAAATTTCTTCTAATTCCTTGATCAATGATGTTTGTGGACCTTTGAAATTCATTTTAAACAGTAGGTTATGGTTGAATAAACCATCGTGGAATAATAAGGAACCATAAAACGGTAAATAAATCATTTGTTTGATTATGAATCATAGAAATGAAAACCATTACAAGTTCAACAAGTCGGATTAAACTGTTCTATAACGATTTTCAATTTGTAAAGGATTTTTTTTTAATCTTTTGGAAATTGAAAATTTATTAGAGAAAGTTATGTGTAAATGTCAAAAGGCCAAAATTCTTGAGAATAAAACATACAGTGTCTGACAAAAGTGATGGGACACTTGTGCTTCAAAATAGGAAACTGTAATAAAATAAACTAAAAACACATGTACAAAATTTTTGTCAATGTGTTTCATACTTAAATTTAGTAACAATTATTACATAACATACATTTTGTCAAAATTTTAAAATATTAACTTAATAAAAATATAATTGTTTAGAACGGAGCAAAAAATAGATCACATAAGTGATGGCACACCATTAGATATCCAACAAAAACAGTCTGAAATAAGCAATAAAAATATTTTTGGGTGTTTTATTTTTACTCAAAAGCAATTGGCAATAACTTATAAAATCGTCTGCAGTATTTTTCTCCAGATTGTTTTGGAATTTTTGTGTCTTTTAGTGGTGTGCAGCCATGAATGCCTGAAATTTGAAAATTAGTTATTCATTTGCATATTCAAAGTGGAAAATCTATTAGAAAAATTGCTGAAACAGTTAACTTGAGTCATTCAACAGTTTTCAATATCATTAAACGATATAAAAGGAATCATATGATTGAGAATAAAAAAAAATAAAAAAAAAACATGGCAGACCATCAAAGCTATCCGATGGAATAAAGCGAATTGTGCTTTCGAATTATTAAAAAAAAATTAAAGAATGAGTGCTCCTAAAGTTGCTGCTTATTTACAAGCATTATATGGAGTAATTGTTAAATCCTGAGACTATTAGAAGTGTAATTCGATTTGCTGGGTATCACCGTAGAGTCTGCTGGATTTCAGGAAAAAATTCTTCGTAAGTGAAAATAGAAATCTCAGACTGGCTTTTTCAAAATCCAACATAAATAAAAATTCTGATTACTAGAATACAGTTATATTTGCTGATGAGAGTAAATTTAATATATTTGCTTCTAACGGTAGAATCTTAGTGTGAAAAAAACCGAGGGAAGAATTTCGTAAATAGAACTTGGTGCCAACAGCAAAACATGGTGGAGGAGGATTTATGGTATGGGGGTGTATGTCGTCCGCTGGAGCTGGTAATCTTGTTTTCATTGATAGTAAAATAGATCAGTGCAAGTGTATTAGCATTCTAAAGCAAAATTTGAAATCTTCTGCATGAAAATTGAACCTTTATAACGATTTTAAATTCTACCAGGACAATGATCCCAAGCACACTGCTTTGAATGTTGGACTCTGGCTGCTGCATAACTGCCCTGAAATAATAAAAACACCACTACAATCTCCAAACTTAAAATCCCATAGAGAATATTTAATAAGAACTCGAATCAAGAATTCGCAAACACACCATTTCTTCAAAACAACAGTTAAAATTGGTGCATCAAGAAGAATAGGGCAAAATCACTCCAGAAATCACAAAAAAAATTAATCAAATCTATCCCAAAAAGATTAAATAATGTTTTAAAATTGAAATGAAATAAAAAAAAAATTAATAAAACCTTTCAAAAAGTAAAATTTTTGGATAAATATTTTAGAGAAAAGTAGGTGTCCCATCACTTATGTAAGCTTTTTGTTTTCTCCGTTCTATGGAATTGTATTTTTATTTAATTAATGTTTTAATATTTTGACAAAATATATGTTATGTATTAATTGTTACTAATTTTAAATATGAAACATACCCACAAAAAATTTGTAAATGTATTTTAAATTAATTTTATTATAGTTTCCTTTTGTAAAGAGCACAACTATCCCATCACTTTTATGAGACGAAATTAATATACGCTTTCTCTTTGATAAAAAATATATCAAACGTCTAATATTTGTCTTTGATGATCGCGAGTATAATTCTAAACCATTTCGTGCCCCGTAGAATCTTTAAGGATAGGTTGAAAGTTGTTATAGAGGAATAGCGTGAAATTTTTTTTAAAATTTCATGCTTCATTGAATTTTTCGAAGGAAACTGAGTTATAGGAACTGGTTTCAAAACTCGCAGAAAACACTCAAAAACTGTATCTTGGGAAACTAGTATTATAACGAAATAAATCAGGGTTGAAAAATACACTACGCAAGTATCCTATAAATTCGTAAATATTTTTAATATTTATAAAAATTGGAAGATTTACTGATATTTAAATTAATTTTATTGGATAAACTACTCTGAAAAATACCAAGTTAAATGTGTCGCAGTTTCAATGTCCTCCATGTGTAATTATACCTCTGGGGTGGCAGGCCAAGTCTGGATGTTTTCTGCTTGGTCCCTGTTTCAAAATTACGAAGATCGTTTTTCAGAGTTATGATGGCACACATCACGGGGTGCCCCATTATATAACGTGCCATCAATTCCGCCCTTTGTAATGCTGAAAAGTAGAAAATCCTAGTTACAGTTGTACATTATACAACAAGTTTTTAATGCTAAGCAGCATAATTATTATCGTATGTGATATGCTTATACATATGACTTATATTTTTATGTAATTTATAATCCTAAAATCCGTGATAATTATTAACCCTTCAATTTTATTGTAAAAGGCAATGGTTAAACTTCATGCAATGTCCTTGAACGCTATATACGTGGAATAATTTCTTTTCTCAACCAAAAGCATATTTTTCATAAGAACAACTTTTCCTATATCAGCATTTAAATATAAGAAATGCCTTCAATTTTTTTCAAATTACTTGAACTAATTACGAATTTTGGAGCAATTCCTATTTTCTTTATTTTTACTTAAGTGTTCACATATCCTATATTTTAATAGTCGTTTGGATTAAAAAACTATCCCAATTTTATTAATTCACTCATAGTTCAATTTTTAATAAATTCTTTTTGATGTCTTTTTTTTTAACTTTGATTCAGAAAAGTGTTTACTAGTTTTGAGTAAATTAAGATTTTATAAATTTAACATAACCCTATAAAATGTAATCGCAAATAACGAAAACCATTTTTTCTTCTATTAAGAAATTTTTCATTTACATTTTATGCCTATTTATTTTTTCTTTTAATCTATCAATTCTTAGTTAATCGTTTCAAAAATCATCCCTCAAATTTTTCGAATTTCATTTGTCAACTTTCATGCTGGTTTCTTTTTTAAATGATATTTAATTTTACTTTAATTTTTAAATTTTTAAAAACACAATGTTGTTTTTGTCTTGTTCCAGCTAGCTGGCAATACGGGGTGCGCAGCCACACTTTTCCAACAGCAAAATAATTTGATGTGGAGTCCAACTTCTTCAGTACACATCATGCCATAAGTATCCATTTATAGGATAGGCAACCATTCGCAATCCATTCATACCAAGAAGTGACAAAGACAGAAGAGAGAGAGAGAGGAAAATACATTCGTGCCCGAACCTGGATCCAAATCCAGGACCCTCTCTATCGACAGTCAGGCATGTTGCTCACTAGACACTATTTTTTTACTTATATATAATATATATATATATATATATTATTGTGATGAAAACCTGACCCTTACAACTCTAAAACAAATTTGACTCTGCATAACAGAATGTTGTGTAAATGGTAAAACATTGGAGGACCAATACATTATGTTCCAAGAAAGAGGAGTTTAAGAAAGATTTTTATTCAAGAACGAAGAAGATATCAGACAAGCAGTAGTTCAATTTTTAGCCTCTAAAGATAAGATATGTTTTAAAAATGGAATGTACGAATTGTCACCACGCTGGCAAAAAGTCATAAATAATGATGGCACATATTATTCAATGAAATTTTTTCAAGATTTGAAAAATTTATTCTAAAAACGGGCAGAACTTTCGGTAAACCATTATATATATATATATATATATATATATATATATATATTAGAATTTTTATTCATATATTCCTTTTAATTAATTTATTATTAACGCTTAACAGGTCAAATAAGAAAATTTTGATAATTAAACAATTTTTAGTTTTACGATTCAAGATACGGAAACAAATGATAATTTCCATGAAAACCACGTGCTTTCTTAAAAAGTTCGATATTGTTTAAAAATTATTTTAAGCATTCAAATAAAAGTGGCTGAAATTTATTTGATGAATATAGTATTTTAGGATTTTAATCTCCAGTGAATAGGTTACAAATCGTTATCAAATATCATTCTCCAGAATCAAGCTATTTTATTTATCAATTAATGTTTTCTAGATTATTCATACATAAAACCGAAATGGTTCATTTATGTGTCTGTGTGTAATAAACATTTACCTTTAAAAACAGAATTCTCCTGCTTTCATTGGATCTCATCCAAATTCCTTTTTACATTTGGGAATTTATTTGAAGTTACATGCTTAAATTAAAATTTTGTCGATAAATTTTACAAGAGAACTTCTCAAATATGATTATTTTATTTCAGCGACAGAAATTGCTAATTTTAAAAAGAACTTTTCAGAAGAATAAATTATCTACAGAAGGTGTATTCACACACTTTGTAACAATTTTAATTTCCTCGATGAAATTAAATATTACTTTAAAAGTAAAAATGTAATTGGCATCAAATAGTTATAGAGCTTAATAATCGTCTGCAGCATTAAAAATATTCTTTGCTCTTAAACGTAGCTGAAAAATGAACAAAGAATTGAAAGTTTTATTTTTGTGCTATCCGAAGAGAAATATACTCTTATTCAATTATTAAAAAAAAATTTGAAAATCATGGTTTTAATATATATTCTGGTAAAATAAGTTACTTATTTAATATGAAAGGAAAGAAATTTTAAAGTTTAGATTTGAGTGGGGAAAAAGCAAAAAATATATACACAACAATGGTAAGTGCACTCTCATTAAATTTAAAGTCATACATCATGTTTTAAAGAGAAATCACGGGCCAAAGAACTGTTTCAAAGTCATTTAATATCCCTGTTGGAAATGTGAACAAAATTATAAAATCCGATTTATAAAGTTAATAAAAAAAAAAAAAAAAAAAAAAAAAACATTATGTTTATCGCCTAACACTGAAAGATGTTCCGAAGCGTAAGACTATATTATGGGTAGATTGTTGTATGAAAATTATTTGGCAAGTGAAAAAATAAAAATATTTCGTTACAATTAATGGACCTTGGATTTATTTACTTGAAATAAGAAAAGTAGGTAAAAATTTAAAACTTAATTTGGATTACTATCAGAAGTATGTTTTAATACCTATTTTGAAAGAATAAATTCCATTCCTTTATCAAAACAATTTTCATTGTCTTATGATCCATCAGGATAAGGTTCCAATTCATATTTTTAAATCAATTGATCGATTTTTTGAGAAAAATATAAAATGAAGCCGGAATTGAAGTTATTTCCTTTAAATGCATCCCACCCAAGTCTTTCTGACGTTCCACCTACGTAATACTGTGCATTTGTACTTTCAAAACAAGTTGTTTGTAATTATCCCAAAGCATTAGTAGTTAGCAATATATATTGTTAGCATATTATTAAGCGTAAAAACTGCGCACTGTATTATATAATGATCCTCGGATTGGAAAAGGTTAATTCGGTCTTTCATTTTTTACAGAGGGTAGATAAAACTGAGTACCTAATACGCTTGGGAAGTAAACACTAGAAGTTTCGTGTTAGGCTGACCGCCTATCTTGGGCATATGATTTGCATTCCATTGCTCTCGGTGACGAAATTCCAGGACTCAATTTTCTCTAGTCGTAAGAGTGGAAAATCCGGTGTTAAGAAGGAAAGGTCTTGGGTACAATATTAGTTAATGCTTAATTACTTGAGATGGATGTTACTTTTGTTTTCTGCATGAATATCTATTGAGATGGATGCTTGTGAATTTTCGGCATCTCTGTTGTATAATCTTTTAAGTGTATTTTTTAATTTTAGGCGATTAAAAAATCTCGCCAAGTTGACGTAACTGTTACGTACAAACTATGGTTGTTAAAATAAAATGCTGTTGAATATTCATATGCTTTATTAACATAATAATAAATTTAGGTTAGCAAAAATGAACAGTTACAAAAAATTCACTAAATTTCTAAAATGCGCCAAAAGAATTATACGGCATTTGTCTCGAATTTTTTCAATTCATTTCTAGTTTCTGAGTTTTTATTAGTATGATACGTAAATACAACCCACTATCTGTGAAAAATCTACCGGAGGGTAATTTACGTTGTAAATAAAAAAATGCCTTTAAAATTATGTTTTGAATATAAAAATATCTTTGATAGTTAAGGATATTACATGAATTACACAATGACAAGTCTAAAATGACATATTTAGCTTTTATTTAGCAATATAAAATATGTAATATTTAGCAAAATAAAATATATATAGATTTTGACACAGGTGACGTGTTACCCAGAATTCCAAATTCTGAATTTTTTTGGCGATGAAGAAATGTTGCCAAGATAACGTATCGTGACATGTGCGAAGACGTAAATACTAGGGTTAGGGTTACCAAAATAGAATTTTCTGTATAATTCTTATAGGTCTCCATATTTATGACGTAATAAAAATGAGGGTTGCCAGATACTTATGAGGGTTGCCTGCAGTAAGCATTATGAAAATCCACCAAAAAATCGCCAAACTCAGAATTTGGCATCCTGGATTATACGGCACCTGTGACTAGATTTTTTCTGATGTAAAACTTTGATTAATGAAACCACGAGAAAGTTGTTTTCTAAAGATGCTTTATGCATTAATGATGCATTATTCATTGCCTTAACAAAGATTTTAATCAATAAAAATGTATGTTCATTAATCAATTATATATAAGTTTATATAGTTCCTATAAATGTACCGTTTAAGTTTATGTAGTTCCTATAATAAAGTACTAATTGTATTTTCAAAAACACATGGAAATAGATTCAATGAAAAAAGAGCCCAATCACACACGCATATTTAAAATATTTTGTATGTAGTAAATAAAGTGTTATAGTTTATACTGAATATAATATTCTTTAGTTGATAAATTTGATCAAACATGTGTGGTGTACGTTCATATTATTCCAAATTATTTTTTTTAAATATTTTATAATTGTATTTGATTTTCTTTGATATTCTTCCACAAAAAAAAGATATTAGTGAGATTCAATTTTATTTTATAAATGTATTATTTTCCTAAATCCTATTAAATCTATTTGAATTAAAATTTAGGAATTTCATTCCGATATTAATTTTCTGTAAAAATCTAAATACATTTGAGTAAACATTGAGTGATGGAATAAATGTAAGCAATTTTTTGACTTAATATTTGCTTCGTACATCATGCTATGCCATGCATCATAACTAAATAACACATGTTTTTATCATTTGAAAAATGCATGAAAAAATATTTTTAGGCATTCCAATCTTCACTGCACAATTTATTATTTGTATTCACAGTATATTTCCATCATAACTGTGGAGACAATAGCTTACGAAGAAATCAAGAAAATTCCATTTCGAAATGTTTATTTCCAATCTATCATGTCAAACGATATTTTTTCTAGAAAACGATGTATTGATTCAACAAATTGTGCAAGAAACTATATCGATTAATCTTTAGTTAAATTAATTTTTCTATAAAATACGTATAACAAACTGTGAAGAAATAAAAAAATATATATTATATGAATGCATTGAATATCAAATTCATTTGACTGAAATTCATATTCATACTTATTATTTTGACTAATTGAATTAATTTTAACATACATAACATGATATTTTCATTCTTATACGAATTAACTTATTAAGTAAATTAACTAGTTTGACACAGAACTCTTTTACACTTGTATATTTAATGGTCTTATTCAATCACAATTGCTTATCATACTCTCTACCAGGTCTTTTAAAACAAGTCACACTAAGTTCAAAATATCTAACGACATTAAGAATATAATTTTAAATACAGATAAAAGAAAAATTATTTAGTTAATTGTAATAAAATAAAACATGTTTTAACGCCTGAGGAAAAATGAAATTAAATTTATATTATTTTTGATTATTAATTCATTTGTTATTTTTAATTGATTATCAATATAATAGTATTAAATACTTAACAATAATAATTAATATTTAATTCATTCATTTTATAACTAAACACTGTTTCTTAAAATAAATTACAAGATTAATTATTAAAAATAACTCATTTATTTTTATTGTTCTGCTAACAACTCGACATAAAAGTTCCGAAAAGGCTCGATTTCAAAATCTGTATGTACTTTGAAGTTTTCCATAAATCTAAAATTATATTTATTGCATACCCTGCAGTAAGCATTATATGTGGTCATGGAATCAAAATATTTCTCCATAAAGAAATTATTTTTATTAATTTAATTATTTGCTTAAAACTCTTTGGGGTAATACAAGTTCTTCGTGCTCTCAAAGTACAGGACCAAGGTTCTGACCTCTGGCTGGGCAAGCTGGACTTAGACTTTCATCTTACTTAGACTTAGTGACATCCCTTCAGTGGGTCAATGAAATTGAGTGCCAAGCATGTTTGGAAATAAAACATTGGAGGTTTCGCGTCGGGTTGATCGCCTAACCGGGATATATATTTTGGACATCTGGGGCCTTGGTCACGAAAGACATGGTCCCGCGGGGCTATCGTGCCCCAGAGTTTAGCTTATTATATGATGATATTTGCGTATTAAAGTAAATTCAGATATTATGGAAAAATATAATGCCATGTTCTGATTTTGAATTTCAATTTTAAATATACATTGAGAAATTAATTTTAAGTTAATAGTATCTATTTATGAAAGCATATTCGATTTGAATGTTGTTTTAAACATTAAATATCCTTATATAATTACAATATTATTATATATTTTCACCTCTTTTTCTCAACAAACCTAATATAAGCAGTAATTTTCTATTTTTAAATTAAATTACATAATAAAAGTTCCTTTTTTTAAATGTTAGTTATAGGACTATTTACCCCAGGGCTCTTGGTCACGAGAACAGATATAGGTTTTGGTCTCCACTGTCTGTCGGGGCTCTAAGTTTAGTTGAGTTTTTTATTATTTGTTTGTTTGCTTGTTTCTGTGTGTTGTCATATATTCTACAAAATAATCTATATAATTTTATAAATTTTGATTTTTCTCATAAAGTCAGTAATTTCTGGACTTGACCCTCAACTCTAGTATGTATTGTAACAATATGCAATTTAAAATTTAAGTACCGTTCGAAAATTAGGTACCGTTCGCACTGACCTTTTTAAATCAATTTGAAGTTAAATCTGATTTAAATTAAACATCACACTGAAAACAGCGTTCGCAATGCCTTACTCTCGAAATTGATTTAAGAGTTATTAGCTTTTGTTTCCAAAACCTTATTTATCACTTGCTAATATAAATTATATGATGTCTTCAAACTTTTTTATAGTTTAGCACATTTATTAAGCAATTACTGATCAAAAGGATATTAATTAAGAGTATCATATTTCAAATGAGGAATACGAAATCAAAGAATGTTGTTGTCAAATCTATTTCTTTTCAAGCTTAATATAATTTTTTGATGCTTATTTAATACTTATGTAAATATTTCTGTGTTATCAATTTTTTAAATTTTGTTTACTTGTATTTATTTTGATTGGTTTTAGATATGTCAACAAACACTGACAAGATTACAGAAATTAAGATGGTACTAAATCAGTTGAAAAAATCCAGCACCAGACTGGCCTTCAAAGAGCATTGAAGAATCAAATTTCGAAAAAGAAGAGATTGTTGATGAAAAGTGAGAAAGAGCTGCAAGAGCTTGCCATAAACGAAACCCTTACTATAATATTTCCTTATTAATAATAATTTTGCGTGGTTCAGTTCCTTTTAAAAATTGTGTTCTTTTAACCATGTTTTCGGCTTTCATTTTTTAATCAGTTAGATTATCGGTATTCATTCTTTTAATCATTTCCTTTTTAAGTTTCATACTTTGCTTCAAGTTTGTGATACTATTGTTTTGTACTACAAATCTTGTAAATGTGTAAAAAAAGAAAATATCTTAAAGTTTTTCATATAAAATTTTTAGAATATTAGATTGGTCAGTTCAATTTTTATGCATATGAGAGAGTTTGATTTTAGTATAAAGTTATTTACCACATTATTTGTGTTAATGCTATATGGTAATTTTTGGATCTATTTACTCAGTGAGATTACAGAAGAGTAAGCTCATGAAAGACACCTATTAATTTTGTGAATGCAACAAGATTCATAGTGTCTTTTATGGGCTCCATTTGTTATACAGGTTGTCTAAGTCAAGTTATGTATTAAAAAGGATAACAATGATATTAACAAAACAAATAAGTTTGTTTTATTCAAAATAAAAATAAAAAAAACGTTCAATGAATATTATTTCCATTGGATCCTTCTGAATGCTATAATTATTCAAAAATCCAAAACTTAAAAACTTTTTGTCGAAATTTCAGTGTTTTGAAATGTTTTTATAATTTGTTGCATTTTCATAATTTCCTATATTTTTAATTTCTCATAAGAGATTAACAACTTTTATTTAACAAGCAGTATTTCGTTAATATTTTGGATTTCCTGTTATGATAAAAATGTGAAAATTTAATCTTATTTTGATTATAATAACGTAATAAAAAATTATCCTCAAAAGAAGAAAATTTCATATAACTGAAATACTATTAATGGAAATTTGCAAGAATTTAAATGTGCTAACAATAACAGAAAAGTCAGATTTTACTAAAGTTATCAAGAAACTATATAGAAAATTCAGTTTCAGTTGTTACTGAGACTTTGGGAATTATGTTAGCCATTGTCCCAAAATAAAAATAAAATCCTTGTATTTTTTTTATCTCAGGCTTTATTGTAGCCTTTCAGTATAGTGTCTCATAACACTCGTGAGAAAATTCCAGCTGAAACGCTTCATATTAGCAGTTCGCTTTGTCTAAAACATTGTGTTCAGCCAGACTGGCCTTCAAAGAAAGGGGGGGGGGATTTTTTCGTAAAATAGCACTACAGTCAACTATATAGGGAAGTGTCTTCCTGTAATCGAAATGAAGGGAATCGAGAACTGATTATTTCCAAATTCTTAGAAAAGACATAAACTTTCTTCCCTTTTTATTGTTCACGCGATTAGTATTTCGTTTCTTCCCAAACATCGCTTCACCGAAAACAAAAAACTAAACTTTTGAAAATCTGGAGTTTTGACATTTAAAATAATATTACCGTAAGTTGTATTTCTGTCTACTATGTATTCTGTCTCGATTTGAATATTTATTTCATCTTTTTGATGGTATAAATATTTACTGACATATGCTTGCAGAATTTTGAAAATTAAATATTAAATTACTTATTAGTTAAACTAGTCTTTTAAAAGTAATTTATTTAAGATTTAAATGTTGGGGAAATAATTTTTATTTGACTCGTAATTTTATTGGTTTTTTACGTTAACACATTATACTGAAAAATTCTAATGGTAGATTCAAATGGTAGAAGGTAAAAATCTATTAATGTTTTTTTACCCTCTTTTTAAATGTTTTTTCTTTTTAATATATGTTTATAAATATATAAAATATATTTCTTAATTAGTTCATTTTGTAATATTTATTTGTAAATATTTTTTAAAAATTCCTTTAAGAAATTTATAAAGAATTCGTACACATTTCTTATTCTACAGTGTAGAATTTAAAAAATAAAATCGTCTTTAAATGATATAAATTTATTGAAAGAAAAATGTTTTTGCTTTATATGAATATCATTTCCAAAATGATTCTTAATAGAAATAAATTTTGATTTTAATAAAAATTAGCCCTTATTTTAAAATAAAGTACATTTTAATATCTTAAAAAAAAAAACAGTTTTATTAAATGCATTAAAAATACGAAAAAAAAATTTCACTACTATAACTGATTACTAGAAACTGCTAGAAAATTTCTTAAAATAAAATTATGCGAAATTAGTTAAAATAAATTTTTATGTCAGCACTTGTGCAATTCCTGATAATAATTTGAATCAAAGAAAAACTTGAGAGAACAATATGGAGTGTATAAGTTTTGAGAAAAAAATTATTTTTAATAATGTAATGTATATTGCTTGGCTGAAAATTTCTGATTTTATTAAATATTCATAATTTTACTTGAATTTATGTGTGTTTTGAAAGAAATTTATTTTAAATTTTGATTTAAGAAATTTTCAAAATATTTTTGTTGTTTGTATTAGCGTTCCATTGCTCATCTGAAATTTGCATTTATAATGCTATGGCATGATTTAGTTATCTGCACTAAAATCAGATGAAGACTTATTAACAAAAATTGCCTGATTTTGGAATCAAAAAATAATTTTGGTTTACATTAATGGTCTGAATAATACAATTTAAAAAGCTATTTTTTTTTAAATATGAAATTTTCCATTAAGTTAAATTTGTTTTTTGCTAGAATTATTTTGAAATGAGAAAAATGAAATAAAATGAAGCAGTTTAATCTGTGGTAAATGAAATGTTTAAAAAGATATCATTGTGAAAAGTCTGGTGAGTTGATCCTAAATTAGGTGTGTAAAATCTTACCCAATTATTATTATTCTTATTTTTATTTATTTATTTATTTTTTGCTGAAAAGCTAAAATTTGTAAATTTAGTAATATTATAAAAATTTTGAAAATGTGTTAAGATAAGTTATAGCATACGTTCAACAATTAATGATCAAGAATATGTAGAGTCTTTCATAAACAAGATAATGCATATTTAATAGGGAATAAAAATATTTAATTGGTTAAAATTTCTATTGGTTTACAAGCTCGAAAAATACATTTAAAATTTTTTTAAGACATTTTTATGGAAATCTTAAATTATATTAAAATAAATTTTCTTTTCAAAGTTAAAAATTAATTGATTATTAAATAAATAAATATCCCGAATTCAAATTGTAATATCTGGATGAAGGCCTACATTGACCATATCTGTTTTCCCAACCGAAAGCCCATGGGATGTGAAGCATATATCCCGGTTAGGTGATCCGCCCAAAGCGAAATTCCCGGTGTTTAGTTCCCAAGCATGATTGGTTGTCAGTTAATCGACTCACTGAAAGGACGAAAGGTTGAATTGACCTAGCCTGAGAATCGAACCTCGTGCCTGTGCCTTAGGAGCGCTAAGTCACCGTGCTTAACAAATGTAACAGTTTGGATGCATTTTGTCTTACAGATTTCCATGGAACAGAAATCTTTCGAGAAATATGACACTGAAATATGTATTCAGCAGTTATAAAGAAGCCTAAAACTCCATTAGAACTTCCAATTTGCCTTATCTCATACGGTGAGGATAGAAGAGGTTGCCACACATATATTCAAATACTTTTAACTATATCTACATCAATTGCAGGCTATGAACATTCATTTAGCATAATACAATTAATTTTGACTAATTTATTATCCGACAATGAGTCATAATCGTCTAAGTGATTTAACAATTTTAAGTATAGAAAAAGAAAAATTTTAAATGATTAACTTTGATAAAGTAATTGATCTATTCGCTTGAGCAAAGGCAAGAAAAATGTGAATAGTGTAGCATATTAGACTGCATATAATTACATCTGCTTATTGTATATGTAACGAATTATTTCTTATATAATATGTTTATGTTTTTAAAATAATTGTACTAGTATATAAAATCGATAATATCTTTTTATAATTAATTCTAACTCACATAAGTCCGATTATTCCAATGACAGTTTTCCCCGAATCCAATATAAGTATATTTTTTTTTAAATTAGAATTGAATATGTCTAAATTGAAAGCTTAGTCTGAGATTTTTAATATATTTTCGATTATTTTACTGTAGATACAATATTCTGTTATTATTTATAACGTATTCTTATTACAATTATACTTTATTTATAATAAAGTATTATATATAGTTATATTATTATGTATCTCTTATTACTTAATACATTTTATTCCCATATTTATATTGTATTACTATTTTTTCAAGGGGGAACCAAAAAAGGTATCGTACCTGGGCGCTAATTATATTCACTACGCCACTGCTTCCTAGTAACTAAAAATTTGTTTTCAGAATTAATATTTTAAGTAATGCAAATTGAAACAGTTTATGATGAAAAAAATTGTTTTTCTTTTCTTAAATATTTTAATTTATGAGGTAAATCATACAAACTTGTTAAGAAGGAATTATCTTAATTTTGTTGAACGTTTAAAGTACAAACTTTCTATTAGAGAGGGTATGAGGTGGCGAAGATATCCTCCCTCTGCAGATGATCCCAATAAATTGTCAGTTATATATTAAAAGTAATTAAATTTCTAAATCTAAATACAAAAGTTGAACCAAATCATATCATTACAGAAAAATAAAATTTTTGGAATATCGATTTTTAATTGATTCTTTCTGTATTCATTTTGTTTTGGGAATATTCTTATTTCATTTTGAATAAAAGTGGTGTATTTTTTAAGGATTAGTTTTCCAAATGACTCATTATTTTCTGTAAAAAGTTTCATTATTTTTCGATTGGAAATTTTCAAATTTGATGGCAATTAAAAATTTCATGACCATAATCCATGAAATATTTGTTTAAATGTGCTTATAAAAAATTTCTTTAACTTCCTCCCCAAATTACACCAAATCCAAGTATTATCAAGTTTAATTTGAAAATCGAAGCTCCTCAAAAATGAGAAAATCATTTTACTCTCCTATCAAAACAATAAAATAACTTTCTGTTCTTAAGAGTTTCCTCCGTAATTGTAACAGGGCAAACTATTAAGAGTAAAATATCTTTTTATTCTTAAAATATGTTAAAATGCGATAAGCTGCTTGAATCAATACCCTCCTGTAATTTTTAATGCAGTGCTTAGCTTAAAAAATGAAGAAATTTAAATTTTAAAGTAAAATACTAAATATTTTCTCCATTATATATATTGTATTCTTATTATGATATATTTTTACAAAATATCCTAGGTTGTATAATTTATTTCAAAATATATTTTCTTGCCATTTATTGTCTAACTTAATATTTTAACTCGGAACGTGGTTCTTCTTTCTTTTCAGTTAGTATAAAAAATTGTTATGCCTAAAGAGAATGTTTTGTCATCCAAGCATTGAATTCAAAGCGAATGACGAAGTCAGCACTTTTTTTACTTCATTTCATTGGCTGCTGTTAAGAACAAAGGAGGAACTGCGCTGAGATTGTCGCCATTTTTTAAGTTTTCTACATCTCTTCCCTGGACACTGTTCGTTTGCGATGAGCTTCTCAAGATAATGCTGTTTCGTTAGACTGAACTTTAAAAGTAAGAATGCTGTTCCCTTTTTAGAAATTAGATATATTTTGTTCTTAACCTTTTAAAGTTTAATACAAAATTTGTGGTATATTGCTTTCGTTATTAGTTTTGTTGTACTGCTCATTATTAATAATTGAGTCATATTTTCTGATAATGCTAAAATTTTCATTACACATATTTTATATAATTTACAAATCTACTAACGTTTTTTCTTAGCTTTTAGATAAGACCATCATTTTTATTTTAATGATAATTATGGGATAGTAAAATATGTACCGTGTGAAAAGTTTTTAAAACTTTTACTGATACTCGCGCATTGCATAATGGCGTCCATTTTACGTTGCAATATAACTTAGTTATTTTGTTAATTTCGCCATTAACTACTCTAACGAGTGAAACAAACAAATAATAGACATAAGAATAAATAAATGAATCAATTATTAATTTAAAACAATATTTTTATGCTTCGGAAAATATTTAATTCTGCATTGTAATTAACAATTTTATTAAATTTTTCGTCCTAAAAGGTTAAAGGGAAATTCTGAGAATAATATATCAAGTTAATAGTTAAAAATTACGATAATACTTCATCGCTATTAGTTTAATTAGATGCATAAAAATTTAATTGAAAATGTATACATTTAATGTTCTAATCATTAAACATCTCTTTAGTTAACGATTTTTTTGCTTATCTAACTTATTTCGTTAAAAATTGGCATGGAGCTATGAAAGAAAAATAAAGAACCTGCCATTGGTCCCAATTCTATATAAATGTTTGATAAAGATTAAGAAATAAGTTAGCCGTCCATTAATTTTATTTATAGTTTTTTTAATTATTAAATACTAAATCACAGTTATACATTAAATGGCTTATACGAAAGTAAAACATTGAAATTCAAACAAATAATAAATACATAAAAAATAAATTAATTTTTCACTGTCTGTGCCTCTAATGAATAATCTGCTAAAGGCGTACTAAAAATTATATTTAAGTTATGTTTTGAAATTTTGTAGTCATTTTCTTGTACAATTTATTATGCAACAGTATTATTATTTTTTTTTGTTTCAAAATTAAATTTTTTAAATTATTTTGCATGTTTTCATTAAATTCAGACATTCTTCTAAAAATAGTAAAATTGCCGTTAATGCATATTAATAAATTCATGCTTTGAATATCTTTGAGCTTTTGTTATAAAAAACAGCATGGAATGGCTTAATTTTTTATAATCGGAATTCATCAGAATAATTACAATCTAAATTATTATGGTGTTGAAAAATAAAAAAATGGTTTAAATTTAGTTTAAAGCGATCAGTTTTAATCATTAAACGTGTATTAAACCTAATGTACTGTATAGTTAGGAATTAATTATTTGGTTTGAATACCATTCTTATTAATATAAAAATAATTTGAAAAATAATAAAAATGTTTTAATAATGAATATATACATTTATTACTTTTATTATTTACTTAAGCATGTCACATTAAAAATTTGCTATTATATAAAACCCAAAATACATTTAATATTTTACTTTATTTAAAAATTAGTAGGAAAGTGGCAATTTTAATACAACTTCATTTTCATGTCATTTTCCTCTATTGAACCTAAAAGTACAATCCTCAAAGTATTTCATTGTGCAATAGTAATTTAGTTAATTCATTGATCAAATTTTAACATAATAATGATAAATATAAAGTAAAAATAGCAAATTTTTAAGTATATTCAAGAGAGAAATTTTTATTCTGAATAGTCTAAATACTTAAGTTAAATTTAGTATTGCAACTGTGTTATTCTTTGTATCATCGGTGAAATTTTTGAATATATGAGTAAATATATAATGAAAATTTTTCTTAAATACTTACTGTATTAGGATTTTAATTAAAAAATAGTAACTCTCCTATATTATCTGTAGACACATGTTAGGAGTTTCTCCTATTCTAGAATTTTTTCTGAGAAAACTAATTCAGAAATAATTGGCATTACAATTTGTTGTCTTTTTTTTATAGTAACTGATAGAGAGTAAATATCCAGATCTTTTTAAATATCTGCATTTCTATTTGTATTAAAAAAAGAGTTCTGCATTTTTCTCAAATTTTTACAGATCTTCAAACTGATGTCTTCAATATTCAAATTTGCATTGCCATTTATAGGTTAAGAATCTAATACATTTTATTATTTTATCTCATTTAATTTACCCTAGATTTAGAAACTTAAAAATATTTTTCAATCACGTCTGAAAATGTACGTGTGTGCTTTATTCCGTAAAATTGTCCCTATGTATTAATTAAGCATTTTTCTGCGTAGTTACTAAATCAAACATAAAAGGAATTTATTGAGTGGAAAATCCACTCATGTTTAGTTTTGATGCAAAATTAAAAATTTAAAAAAAATTAAAAATAAATTAAAATCTTTAAAAAAGCTGTAAATTTGCTTATATGAGAATCTCGTTAGAGCTTCCGTTTAAAGATATTTTATATTTTAATTAACTTTTGATGTAACAGGTGGTTAATAATTTATTCAAAGATCAATTATTTTGACATATTTTTCTCATACTTAGTATCTAGAAAAAATGAAATTTATCAAATTGAAAATGTATACCCATATAAATTTTCTGTTTCATAGTTTATAAGCAAAGTTTTTTTCCGGATCATTTCATTAATATGATAATTTCTTGATATTTTGAACTGTAATTTGTACTTTCAATAAGTTTTATCGAAACTGGAAGTAACTGATTTTATAATGAAATGCTGAGTTATATATTATGCTTAAATGTGTGGAGCATGTAAACACTAAATAAATTTACTGTATTTCAATTACTTTAATCATTTCAAAAAATATTTAAATAAATAACATTTTGATTAATAGTTTTATCATTAAGATTTCTATATTTCATATGAAATCATGGGGATGTTCAAAAACAATTATACTTGAAAAATATCAGACTTAGTTATTGCATTGGTTGTACACCTTAGCTTAAAGTGAACTAACGTCATAGAAATTGTAAAACATTAATATTTTAATAGGTTATAAAAACAAATGTCTGTACAAAAATTATCTTTTCATGCCAAATTCATAAAACTATGTAATATGAAATTTTACTTATCACATTGACTAAAATAAGCACTTCACAAACAGAACGAGATTTGATAATGTCATCATAGTGTTCTTACCTATTTTGATGTAGTATTTTATGAAAAACAATTTCTAAAAATAAATTACATCTATACATAAAAAAAGAAAAAAAAGGAAATATCAGTAGTTACATCTTAAAACTGTGATTTTATGCTTTATAATTTACTTTATCATAATTCTAATATGGTTCACGTAACTACACAATTGCAATCTCCTACAGAATATATTGTGCATATTCTTCTACTTTGAGTTTGTCTGAAATAAGGCACCTCTGCTTAAAATTATTTGGTACTATGATGTTGTGTATATTGGTCTTTGTGTAGATGTTTTCATTGATTGTCATGTAATTTACATTTTCGTACAACAGAAAAATATTTTTAGTTTCATCAAATGCCACTGCAAAAATTATAACATTTTTATTTTCCGAATGAACATTTGCAAAAGATTTTTAAAAATATTTTGAATTTATAGTTATGCAGTGAATGGTAAGATTAGTTATGCGTAACAATAATCGTTACAATTTTTGACAAGTGATGTTGATTAGGACCCATAATATTAAATTCAAACAAATTTTCATATGATAGTTAATCATTTTTACGTGTGTTACTTAGCAAAATCTAAAAGATATGTTACAGAACCTTGAAAGTCACTCCACGGGGTCCCTGATTTGAAATCAAACCCGTGAACTCATGCAACGAAACTTGAGCTTCACTCCACGGGCTCTCTGATGTGAAATCAAACCTGTGAGCTCATGCAACAATATTTGAGCTTCACTCTTCGGGGTCCCTGATATGAAATCAAACCTGTGAGCTCATACAACGACACTTGAGCTTCACTCCACGGGGTCCCTGATGTGAAATCAAACCTGTGAGCTCATACAACGAAACTCGAGCTTCACTCCACGGGGTCCCTGATTGGAAATCAAACCCGTGAGCTCATGCAACGATATTTGAGCTTACTCCACGGGGTCCCTGACGTGAAATCAAACCTGTGAGCTCATACAACACACTTGAGCTTCACTCCACGGGGTCCCTGATGTGAAATCAAACCTGTGAACTCATGCAACATTATTTGAGCTTCTCTCTACGGGTCCCTGATGTGAAATCAAACCCGTGATCTCATGCAACGGTATTTGAGCTTCACTCCACGGGGTCCCTGATGTGAAATCAAACCTGTGAGCTCATGCAACGATATTTGAGCTTACTCCACGGGGTCCCTGATGTGAAATCAAACCTGTGAGCTCATACAACACACTGGAGTATCACTCTATGAGGTCCCTGATGTGAAATCAAACCTTTGAGCTCATGCAACGAACCACGAACTACTTAATAACTTTTAAGTATCTATTAAATAAAATTAATTAAAACTACTAAAGTATCATTTTTCTCTTGGAAGAATTTTTATATTTAAAGAATAAAATGTAATTAAACTACTACTTCTAAATTTGTGTAAAATCCGATTATTGTTTAAAAGATAAAAATAACATCTCCACTCTCTTTTTTAGAACTGTTTTAAAATAAGCCTGAAAATCTTAAACTTCTCCAGCCGAGCTGGTAGCCGAATGGTTAGCGCTCTTGCCTTAGGTTCAACAGTTCGGGGGTTCGAATCCCACCTTGGGCATGGATGTTTGTAGTGGTTCAGAATCCACTTTATGCCGTAGGTCTCGGTCTAATTTGCCCTCCTGTGCAAAAAATGACCGTTGAGCAACAAACTTAAACTTCTCCACTAAAATAACTAAATCCAGCAATAATCTTAAATTCTTCATTTCATGCTGTTATGAGAGTTTTGATGTGTGGTTGAAGAATGTTGATTTGGCGTACGCCAAAATTATTATTATTATTTTTTTTACTTTAAAATCAATTCAGTAATGTTTAACGTTAATTGTATTTGGACTTAGAAAATGTATTTCGTTCGGTTCTACATGATGCAGAAAATGACTTATAAAAAATGAAATTATTCTTAAAAATTATATTTTTTGTGTGAATGTATTACGACATAATATGCACATCAAGAGTGAGAATATTCGTTAATATATGTTTAAAATTGCTGAAGATTATTCATAAAAAAGTTTTTATACAAAAAATATTTTTCCAAAAAATTAAAGTTATTTCGATACCGTGAATAAATAAAAATTGGGGTGATGTATACATTTCATAACTATTTGCCTATCTATATAATAAAAATTTTTCTTCAGTATTATAATATTATTGTACAGTTTTGTATTCCGACGCAAAAAAATTTTATAAGTAAAATTTTTTTGCGTCGGAATTTTTGTAGAAACATTTCTTCACTGAATTCAAAATAAGGTGAATATACATGTACGTATCATAACTGTGCAAAAACTTGTGAAAATGCCTTTATTGGTTCTTATGCAGTAAAACGCTTTAGCTCATGCGCATTTGTTTTACTTTAATCTCGACCATTGATCTTTTAAATTAAAATGTGTGTGTATATATATATATATATATATATATATATTGATTTATGAAATGTTTATAAATATTAACCAAAATTAAATGGTATTATTGTGATTAATTTATGCACACAATGAATAGTAACTGATTATTTTATAAAGAGAGATACAGTGAAATATCTATTTATGAAATAATTGATAAAATAGAATGAAATCAATGCGTTTTTATTAATCAACATGTTTACTACAATCTTTGCAATTTTATTTTTACTTATAAATTGACTTTTAATTGTAGCTATGAACTTTACTATGTTCAGAAAACAGCCTTTGGTAAAATGCAAAATATTTTATTATAGTTCGTTCCTTATTTTGTCTCAATAAGTTCATGTAGCCTATTACCACACATACTTTTAATTTAATAATTAAATAATAATATATTATTATTATTATGTGTATGAAGAATTAACATATTTCGGATTTGAACCGGTAACAGTTCAACATGTCTGCTTTATAATAATACTTTTTGTGCAATATGCACCTGTATCCTGTATTATCTTGTTTTTAATTGTTTGGGTCGCCTACTTTATTTAATATGTGTAACGACCTAATAACGCTTAAGTATCTATTTTCATTACCAGCGCATCCTTTTTGATATTGCAATTGGAAATTTAAGATCAAATAAATGCAATTTACATTATTTCACAATAGTTATACCTAATAAGTAAAAAAATGAAATGAATCATTGTGACTTTGAGATAAAATAACGCATTTTAAACGGGAAGGTTTTAGATTCGAACCCTGCCACTGTTGAAAACTGGGAGAATCACCACGTAGTAGACATTCTAATGTCTTACTCTAAGGCATTTATATATATAACGCCGCTTAAATTGATTTTCCTACCCGATTACCTTTTGTAAGTAGTTGGCCGTATTCACTTGTTGCATGAGTGGAGGGAGAACAAGAAAAACTCAAGTACTCACCTCGACAGACTTGCATGCAGAAAGTAGGAACTTAAAACCCATCTAGTTCTATTCCATCGTAGCTGGGATGGGAACCAATATCTTTCCCTTCAAAAGGCACTGCCCTACTATTTGACCATGCACTTTATGTGTATATAGCTTATCTACTTTATCGTATAGCTAACTAATTACACTTACAAAAACTTGCATGTATCTCTTGATAAGGCATAATAAATAGCATGCACCTCTTAGTGGAACAGCCTTAATTTCCTCAGGTTTGATTAGCGTCACTGTTGAACAAGGGAGATGAATGTAGCGTTTTTGCATGAAGATCTGTCGGATGACAGTTTGCAGGGTTTCTTCCCTTACGAAACTGAAATATGATCTACTTTCAATGAAAAATCCTCCCTGAAAGCAATATTTGCTGTGGATATTAATGTGTTTAACAACGGTCTTCGACCAAATAGTCTGCCAACTGGACAGTGTCAAATATTTTTTTAATGTATTTAAATAGATGATTGTATAATTTATGACACTCGAAACTGCGCTTCCTCTGGAATGCATATATATATAAATACCATATTTTTAAAAAAATCCTGGACGACAAAATTTTGCTGTACTTCACTTAATACTTGGTTCCCAATTTAAACTACATAAAAAATTGTTTTAACAATTTTGTCCTCGTTTTATCAAAAGAATATTTATTCATTAGTTTTAGGATTTGTGTGCGTAATATATATATTTTCTATTATATAGTCTATTTCACTTTGCTTAATCTATGTGAAGGAAAACTATTTATTAAACGTAACATATTTGCTTAAGTTTAATCTTTTGAAATTCCCAATATACATTAAAATTATAACGATGAATTTTTTTGAGAATTTTACTTCTCTTCTTGATAATAATGATTACCATTCACGATATTCGAATCCAAATTTGCTTTGATAAATTTCCGGCGTACATCAAGTGAGATATAAATGGTATATATTACGCTATGTTGCATTAGCTTTTTCTGATTTTAATAAAAACAGCATTTATGAATATTCTTTTATAGAATTAAGAATTTCCATCCATGTGGCGCAGTGTAGTAATTAAATCTATCTAATAATTGGTAAAGATTCAAGAGACTTTGCTTACGATTTGCCTGTTTAACCAGCTCTGTTTCTATAAATTATTAGAAAATATTGTGAAGCTGCTACTTGTTTGTTTTATAACCATATCACACAGTAATTTGAGTAAGTATCGGACAACTTTGTCAATGCCATCTTTTTAAAGATAAATATAAAAAGTCATTAAAAAACATTACTTAGTAGCAACATTTTTTAATTAGTCCAGGGATGGTCAAACTACGACGCTCGTGCCAACGGAAGGTTTCATGTGTCTCGTGAATAGAATTCTAATTTGTCGATCCGACAGAAATTAAAAGATGATTTATATATTAAATATTCATGTCCTTTTCTACTTTGTTTAAGTATTATTTTTTCCCTTTTTGTTTCAAAGGAGGGGTAATCTTTTTAATTTTTCTGTTTTTGTTTTACTAAGCATAAATTGGCTGAAATAGCAAGCGCAGACCAGACAGCTGTAGTCTTTAAAGTGTTAAAGGAGCGGAAGTTCTTTGTTAGTTACAGCTGTAGATTGGCGCCAACAAGCGTTATTTCTTTCTCGGTGAACAGACATTTGGCAATCCAATTTAGGTGAATAAGACCTCACATGTAGCAGACTGCTCATTTTAAGCTCCAGCCAGCCCAGAAAATCAACCATGAAGTAGAAGTAGACTGATACATAAGCATTTAGCTTTGTTCCTTAGAATCAGTACATCTGATTTCGAACTTCCATATAATTAACTATTACTAGAGAAATCGTCATTTCACACTCCTCTTTGGCATATTTAAATTCTAAAACTTGTATATCGTTTTTAAAATTTTAGAGAAATTTATCTTGCACCACCAACTTCTTATTTCGATTTTTGGCCCTCGACCGAAAAATTTTTCCCAACCCTGTTACAGACTTTGATAGAACTTTGCATTATTGTAGATTTCGAGGTTTTCACGAGTAAGAGATGGACGGAAATATATTCATTTTTAATGAGATATCGAACACCACATATTGAGTTAGAGTTAATAATATTTTATTAGACACATTCATTTAAGAACAAAATATTCCCCAAGGGAGTGATTTAAATATAACACTATTTATTTTAATGATGAGTAAGTTTTTAAAATTTCCCAAACAGAATAAACATTTGAATGTGTGTGATAACTTAAGAAATTCATGCCGGCTGATGATTTAATAATTTAGTTCAGGTTGACTGGTTTTTAGTTTAAGGCTGTTAAAATTTTAATATTTATAGGAAAGAGAAAAAGAAACTTGGTATTCACCTTATAAAAATAAAAAAAACTGTAATCTGTTTCTGCAAAAAATACAGATTCCGTCCAAATACTTAATGTTATGTAGAAAGTAATATTACGTATGTTACTCATGCCGTTAAACATGTAAGCTGTGTGTTTTTATTAATAAATTTAATTACTATTTTCATATTATTTTTAAGGTTTTATTTCGCTGAATATTTTTAAAGTTCTTTCCTATCTTAGTATGTTGTCCAATATCTTTAAAATTCCCTTCATATGCTGACATAATATGGCATTAAAAATCCCTCCTCCACCGTTGGGTTATGGAGCAGTTAATAGGATAAATCCAGGCTTGACACAATACTTTGACAGAATTCATCACCCACTATCGAGATTTTTGGAAAACAGCCCATTTAAATTTTACGTATCTTATGGAAAGAATATAATTTGATTAAATTATTTTAAAATTAAATCACTACCAAATTATCCATAACACGACTTAATGGTTAATTTCGTATACTCTGTTAATATTTTTGTGCCAGTTTATCATGTCCACGTGCATTTTAATCAAAATGAAAATTCTGTCTAACTTAAATATATCCGATCGACGATATTAAAAAAAATACATTAATTTAACAATTTAGATAGAGCAGATAGAAATAATCTCCACTTTCTTAATGTCAGGGATTATTAAAAATATTATCCGAATATTGCTTCATCAACCTATTCTCAGTACGCAGCATTTTCTCAAAAATCCCATGAATTGAATGCGGTTTTTACTGTCGAAAAACTCTGAAAGTTAAATATATCATTAAAACCCAAATTTACCAAACTAATTTTCTCATTTAAATTTGAAAAGTTGTATTTTTGCCTTGAATAATAATTCTTGAATGAATTGAATAAACCTTGAAGGTAAGTTCTTTATACTTTTTCCATTCCTATACTTTTTTTTAAAAAAAACCACTGTTGCGAGTATTTTATAAAGTAAAATTCGATGAATTTAAATACCAAAAGACAGGCTCCAAATACAAATATTGGCTCTGGTACAAAAATGACATCAACTTTGATTTAATGTCATGTGATGAATTAATAATGGCGAAGTATTTGAGTTTTCATTCAATCATATAAAATTGACATAATTCTTCGAAAATTCCAAAAACTCTTATTGATTGGTCAAGATTCAACGATGTTCTTCATAAAGAAGGGCTAAGAGTTGGAACCCAGAATCTATTAAAAAATGTGCTCCTATTTCCTGCATGGATATCGGTAGTTAGGTTCCAACATACCAATAGGTAAATAACATTTCATAACCCAGAAAGCACACAAAAAATATTAAAAACTATACTTCCATTACACTATACTTGACTGTGTCAACTTTTATCTGTGAAGCAATAGTGGAATATATTTCTTGAGTGAAAGGAACGGAATATAGATGCTGCTAACATCTTTCAGAAGAGCATGTTTGGTTGTTTTCTGCGTTTCTTCGCTAGTGACACGTAAATGCTGTCCATTATCTATTTAAAATTTTCTATACATCTTAAATTTACAAATAAACGTAACACTGGTTTCATACTGTTTTGAAATCATGATTATTGTATCTTGTTCAAATATCTGGAAAATTTATTCTTATCATTCATTAAAAGAACGTGTTAAAAAGAAATGTTCTCCGTTTCAATGTTTTTGTTTTAAATGTGTCACGTTTCTCTAGTTTTATTTTTATTATTTGTGACCTTTCTTTTACTTTTCTTCAAACATTTCTTAATATTTCCAGACATCTGTTCGGAGATTTGTAATAATTGGAAGTATAAGTTATTGATTTCATAATATGAAAGAAATATGTTGTAGTTCTAAAACATCAGTTATGTCTGCCCTAATAAATCTTAAATGTAAAAACTTAAAAGACAAATAATTTAATAGATCAGAACGTGAATAAATCTTAATTGTTAGTTGTATCTTATCATTTTATATAACATAATTGTTTTTAGTGAGCAAAACTTATTTTCTCTTAATAGGCTTATCTCAATGGAGATTTAAAAATATTTACTCCAAAAACGAGCATTAGTTTATTCAATAACTATCTGAACGTTGATGTCAATTCGTTGATCCACATTGAGAACAAAAGAAATATTTTCTATTCCTAAATTTCTATTCCTAAACAATTTTCTAGAAATTTCTATTCCTAAAAAGATCCTCGATAAAAACTGTAAGCCAAATGGAATTTTTCGTAAACTTGGATACAAATATTTTGTAAAGGAAGAAAAGTTATTACAAAACTATTATATATATATATATATATATATATATATATATATATATATATATATATATATATATATATATATATATATAGATATAGATAAGAAGTTCGACATTTTTATATTTTTGTCCAGTTGAGAGTGTTTATTAAAGTAAAACGCAATTGTTTTGTCTCATCATAAGGCCCATTAAAAAAGACTCGAATCTCATGAAATCAAAACAAACTGAATTGAAATTAAATCAAAGAAATATAATAAGCGCACTTTCAATGTATTTTATATTAATTTATTTTGAATATTGATAATTATTTTTTAACATTTAATAAATGATATTAGGTCTACTGGAAATTTCTGTCCATTGATCGAGGACAATGCTGTTAAAACCAGAGAGAGAAAAATCATTTTTATGATAACATCGGAGATTGGAGAAGACTTAATTCAAATCAGCAAACTATTTCGGATCATTTTCGGAAGATAAGATTGGTGTGGAAACGTTTAAAATGGGTACTACATGAATTAAGTCAGAAAATTTTGATGATTGAGAGCAGAGAGAAGCTAAGACAGGCATCACATGCCCGTCCCTTCTTGAACCGGATGATAACTGGAGATGAAAAGTAGATTACCTACGTAAACATCGTAAGGAAAAGATTATATTGTGAGGAAACGTAGCCCTTCAAACTCTAAAACGAATGTGACACTGAATAAGAGAATGTTGTGTATATGCTGGGACATTTGTAATGTACTAGGAGAATTAAAAATTGAACGAAAAGTTTATTCATTAAAGTATTTTCAAGAAATGGATAGTTCAAAAGTGGAGCAGGCCAAGAAAAGAGTTCGTGAAAAAATAGCAGAACTAGGCTGAAAAATTCTGTCCCATACACCATATTCCCCTTGCGATTAATCCACGACGAACTCTGCTTTTTTGCTATTTCTAGAAGTTGTTTGTTGTCAATACCGCCTCTTAATTGTATCTAAGTGTTTTTTTTTGTCAAATAACAGTTGGATTATGCTTATACTCCTTGTACATATTTTTGATTTCATTGGGTTCATTTTTACTATACACGTTTTATTTGTTAGTTGTTTCGATGAAGTAAAATCTGTAAGTCAAGAAATTAACGTGTTCATTAAATAATTTTAAATATTCTAACAGTTGAAAATACTTTTATTTACTCTTTCTAAGTCAAGCTTTTTAGATTTTTCTAAATTTATTTAGGAATTGAATAATTTTAAATTTTGATTTATATAAGATTACTCTATGTATTATATGTTCAAAAAATATTTGCTGGAAGTGAAATCAAATAGGTGTACATGAATGAAATGAAATCGCTTATGGAAATGATGGGAAATACTTGAAATTCGAAGGGCGTCAGAGAAATGAATAAATCTTTCTAATAATGATTATTTGTGCCTATATTTGTAGGATAAATGTTAGCAACACATATGCTAATAAAGTCACAAAAATACACAACAACTATATTTTCATAATGTTTTATTCTACATTAAGAGCCAAAGTGTGAAAGAAACCGAAAACTAGTAATACATTGTAAATGATTTTAATTTTAATAATTTATGTTGGGTATAATTGAAAAAAGATTTCTCTTAAAGAGTACGATATTTCTACAATCTATACTACTTCATTATTACTATCTATCATAATATTTTTTACTCATAATATTTATTTTAAGCAACATTATAACAGGTTTGCATTTCGTAGTTACTCATATGAGATCATTCAGAACAAAATTTGCAGCTAAGCGGGAAAACATTCCAAATTAAAATGTGTTTGAATCATTCAGAAGAAGTCTTCCATTTTAAATTAAAGATGACGGATTCTTCCCATCTGAAATAAAAATAAATTTTGTATTTAATTGTCAAGAAATAAAGATATTTTTAATTATTAATCTTTAAAATATTTATAAGTAAGGCTATTCTAGTTATAAATAATTTACATTATACAATAAACATGTTTATTTCTTTAGAGAAAATATTATTCAGGGGAAATGAAAGTACAAAAAGTTATATTCTATATACACACAAATTTTATCATGGTAGATTCTCATTTCTGTGTATGTATCATTTATTATTAGAAAAGTAGTTTAATATCTACAGCTTCATGAATTATTTATACATATTAAATATTAGAAAAAATAAGTTTAATAATATGAATATTAAAAAACAGTCTCTAAACTATTGTTTGATTCCCTAAATGGGACCAATGTTTTACCTTGAAAAACATGCAGGTTTTCAGAAACTTCCATGGTTGGTCATGGTTTTTCCAAATCCTTCTCCGCTTCAGTTTCATCATTGGGAGATGCATCCACAAATCTGAAAATTACAGTTAAAAATGTGTACAAATATCACACATTACCATAAAAATGCATAATACGTCAATTAATTATAAATTCTAAAGAATAAGTAATCCCTGCATGTGAATAATTGTACTTTTATCTTCACAATTAAAATGCATATTTGGGGTTAGCTTTTTTATACTCCATTATCAAATATATTTGAACATTTCAAATTGTGATACCTTTTTTAATTATAAGTAATTTTAATAATAAAGCCCATTAGATTTTTACTTAACCATAATGTAGTTTTTGGTCATCAATTTAAAAATTAAAGTCATTACTTATATAATGCCAAATTAAATATTAGAGCTGTTACACATATAAAATCAACTTTAACATTTTCTTGATTACACGATATATATATATATATATATTCTTGTGTTTTCATTGCAATAAAAAATGATGGTTTCTAAACAAATGAATGATATTTTGTTCAGTGATGATTTGTCAAACAATGCATCTTCATTATTTATATTTAAGAAAAGATCGGTAGACATTTAAGCACAGCCAGAAAAACTATACTTACTAATATCCATAGTTTACCTTAAGATTCGAAATTAGACTGCTATAAAAGAAATATCCTGATTTTTTAATTATATCTTTCATTGTGTTAGAGCCAACTAATATTTTTAGGATGCAATTTCATATTTATCTTTTTATATTCAGCGAGAAAACAGGCACTTTTCATTATGGGACTAAAACTTACTATTAAATACTCTTGTTGAAATCACTAAGAAACTCATGTGAAATCGAAAATATTTTTTTAACTAAAATGACGCTTTACAAAGTTAGTTTTACTGAAATTTTCATCATAGATAGGAAAATTTGGGACTTTTTTGTCGGTGAAACATATGAAATTGTAATGAAAACAAGATTTGATTTCTATTAAAAATTTCTGATTTTTCTAATATTTGTTATTTGAAAAGTTTTTCGTCTTTATAATATATATATATATATCGTCTATTTTTTGGCGTGTTGTCTTCATCTGCCTGTATTGCATTTCCTAATATTTGGTATCGCTTATAATAAATATTTTAGTACTTATTATGTTCCGACGTTTACAGGATTTCACGATACGTAAATCCGATCCAGATAACAGTAAAATAGCCAAAATATTTGCTATAAACGTCGCCATACTATTAGTTCTTGCTCCAGCATATTTCCCTGAACATAGCCCAGAGCTAGGCTCTACTTGTTAGGTGGAAGCAGCTGGGTGGAAGTCTTTGTCATTTAAAAGCATTTGCCAAGCAGAAAACCTTCATTACTTGACCTGCCACCTCCAGGGTTATCATTCACTTGAAGGAGATTGCCACCAAACCTATTTAACGTGCCCCCAACAGCTTTTAGTGAACACGAAGGATATTCGGGGTTTGAAATCACTTCCTTCCGACGATGAAAATAACACTCTATCCCACCAGGTTACCATGACTTTATTCATCAATTCTTGTGGCACCAATATATTTCCTTGCAATATATTAGCTGCTCTACTAGTTAGCGGAAACAACCGGATGATAATCTTCGTAATTTAGAAGCAGGGATTAAACAGAAGATCTGGTGAAGAAAAGTCTGCCTTATAGAATGGCTAGACCCGGTTCACTGCGCTACAATTCGCATCTGTAGTGAAGCGTTTCGCACCTCACCAATCAACAGTCTATGTTAACTGCAACATACCTCCTTAAGAACTACGGTACATTAAGCTTTCCTTTAGTTACTATTTCAGGAGTTTTTCTTCTCTGAACTACTCACTAAAATCTGCTAGCTTTAACTCTACTTTTTGAGCTTCATCCTTCTTGCACTTTTCTCTTTTGTGCCAGGATTCAACCTCTTTGAGAGGAGACTAATCTTCATTTAACTCCAGTTGAAATTTCTGACTACAACAGTATTCTTTCATGGACTTTTCCACAAATGCTCTGCTTCAACATCTTAGCACTATTTAGCGAAGCTTTGTAATTTAGAAGCAGGGATGCTTTCACTATTTTCAAGAAAATATATGGCCTTCATCTTAATCAATTCCATGATTACTATTCAATTTTTACTGATGGATCAAAAATAGATTGACGTGTCGGCTGTGGTTTAGCTTATTGTACTATCTTTAGTTATTGCCTTCCTTCTGTCTATATTATTTATACTGCTGAGGCCATCGCCATTTCGAAAGCTTTTAACATAATTAAATGCTAGACTTGATTAGGGAAACACATCATCTAAACCTTTTTGATTTCTTAAAGGCTATCGCATCTTACACTACCTTTAATGCATTTTCTTTGTTCTATTTTTATTTTTAAATAAGTTTTAAATTAAAACCTTTTTACTGCACCAAACCTGTATTTGTCTAATTTTATAATGGGCACTTTACATCTTTTATTCTGATTTGATAATTTTTTAACCAATTGTTTGGCGCACTATGTCCTCGTTTGCATTTTGTGCCATAAAAAGACACTCACTCAAGCAGAAGATCACTTAAGAATCACTGTTCCACCAAAGTTATCATTTTACATGTTGTATAGCTGCCTTTAGGAACACAACTTGTCTTCGGAGAACCCGAGATTCGAACTTACTTACTTCCGATAGTAAGAACAGTGCCCTAACCAAGTCAATTTTAATAGTTTTTACAATCTTCATCGTAAAAGCGTGCTCACATTTTAGTGGCACAATATTTATATTAGGAAAACAAAAAAATCCGACTATGCGATGAAGCATTACAGTTGCAGTTGCATTACACCGTGAGGCATTCTTTATTTCACCATAAATATACATGAAAATAGAATAAATATCTGCCATTTTTATTGCGTTACCTGCATACAATATATTAAGATTGTTTTTTTATTTTAAAGTAAAATAATTTTTTTTAATTTGGCGATACTTTGTAACATGGTGATGATAAGTATTACATTAGAATTTCAAATCTGATAATTATACATTCTCGCTTGATCTGTGGAGTCGAAAGTCCTGTGGTCAGTCGTTGAGCAGTTACGATGGGTGTAATGGTCTGGAGAAAATTTCCTCTCCCCTCCAAATCAAAGTCAGTATTGAGGTAGTGGATCCTCTAGTGGTGCCATCAATCGGAAGAGTCTTAGAGCAAAGTCGTGCTTTCACCTTCGTAGTGTTCTGGTTAAACGAAGGACGCACCCTTCTGACTTAATTTCGCATAGGCAACGACATAGAGAGCTTGGCTTGTTCAAGTGTCATATAAATAATAAAAACAACAAAAAATCTAAAAATTATATACATTCATGTAATTTAGAGAAAAAGAAAGGGTTATTAATGATGTAGACACTGGTGGCTCTTCAGGGTGAAGGGTCCCGGGTTCGATTGAAATCACTGTTGTGCATACATGTCTTTCGCTGTGGGTGCTTTGGAGGTTTCCTACCTAGTGACACATGACTACACCCTACGATCTGTGAAAAGTCCTCTCAGCTGCCAGCTGCAGTGTTAACGTCACTACAGTCGTAACAACGCAGGTTCAAAGAAAAATAAATTAACAAACAATTCTTTAATAGTATGATTTTTTCCCATTTCTTCAAACTATTAATATTAAAACAAAATAAATAAATAAATAAGAAATAGTAGAAATATTAATTTTACAGTGAACTAATAATAACTCCAATAATTTCTTATCAGTTATTATAAGTTCATATTTTATAATAGAGTTTCTATAATTTCAAATAATTTATAGTATAGTTTCAACTAATTAATATTTTCAAATTAACTGAAACTATTATAAAGTATTTGAAATCGATAAATATTGCATATAATTGTTAACAATGTCAATATATATAAAATGCAATATCACGAAGAAAACTAATGCGAGAAGTGATATATATATCAATAACGAAACAGTGCTCAAATCAGTTTAGTTTCAATAACTTATTCGAATTATTTAATATGGAAATTATACTTTCAATATTTTTATGCATGAATATTGAGATGCGATTCTCATCGCTGAATGAATACTTTTCGAAATTTGAATATAATATGAAATTTGATAATAATTATCATATCACATCAAATATTATATAATTAAAATATCACAGTTAGGGAAATTTGTAACCAGAGAGGAATTGATTAACTTTTGAAAGGAATAAATTTAAAATATCTTAGGACTCGTAATAAAAGAAATTCTTTAAAAACATCTAAATTTTACAGGACCAAATCAAAGATAAGTATTTAATAATATAATGAGTTTCACTGTAATGAATACTCAACGTGTTTTGCCGTCATAATCGCATTTTTCAGTGTCGAAACAATAAAAGTCTTTTCAAGATTGATTAGCATTCAATGGCAAGACTTTATTAGGCTTTCCATAATGAAGCCAAAATAATGAATGGTTTGGAAAAGAATCTTAAGAATTCCTCGGATTTAATGCATGGTATATTAACGCAAATTCCATTATTATTAACGTTCCTACAAAGAATGGTAAATCTGCAATTTATTGGAAAATGATAAGCATTTTGGTACTAGCATGAAGTTTATGAATGAAATATTTCGCTTAAGTAAAGCAATCGACAAGGCTCCAAATGAAAGTAAAAGTAAAGAATTTCAGGTTATTTAATAAATTATATTAGCTTGTGCTATTTATGGATCTGCTTGAATTAATATATTTAGGAATAGTAATTCAAATAGCAGATGAAATGTATATATTATTTCTTCTTGTCCTTTTCTATACTTATATCCATATAATAATCTATAAAACGCTGTAATATGATACTATTTTATTACAAAATGAAAAAAAAAATTAATTTGTCTTTTCCTCTCACAATTTTTTAAAATTTTTTTCTCAGATTTTTCCCCTTATTCACAATAAAATATTTCAACTTAAGCTATTTTTTTAGCTTAAAATTTTAAATTAGGATTCATGTGCTTGTAGATACATTATAATTTAATAATTATGAAAATATATATAATGTATAATTTAAGTAATACTTAATGTATAATTAATTAATACTTAAAAGTAAACCAGAAAACAAAAATAAAATGTGTTGATTCAAAAACTTTAAAAACAGAATATAGTAGCTTTTCTGAAGATAATTATTTTTACAAAAAAAATTTTTTTGAAATCTGTAGAGAAATTTTAAATAAAGTTGTTTCATATGATCAGTAAAATATATTAGTTTTTAAATTGCTTAAATATTGTGTTTTTGTTTTGATATAAGATTTTCCTAATTTCATGGATATATTTTGTGGCTTAAATTTTTTTTACTTTTAAAAATTAGTGTAAAACATTACGAATTAAAAATTTAAAAATGAGAATAAAAATTTTGGAATTGTGTGCGAACTTCAGCTTATATTTTTTTTGGTTCCTTAAAAGAAATGCTTGAGTTGGAAATTAGACCTATTCGCAAGAGATTATCGTAAAAACTGAATATTTGTCAGAAAGCAATTTCTTTGAAATTGAAACAATATTTTGGAATAACTATTTTTATTTTGTCAAAAAAGGAGAAAAATATTTTTTTTAGTTAAAAAGGAATATTTTGTTCAAAAAAATTAAATGAAAATATTTTGTAGAAAAATAAAAAATTATGTTTATGGCATTAAATTAAAATAGCTTAGTATCATAAAATTTTTAAAAATCTGAGTACGAATTTTTAAAAAATCTATTTTCGTTGTTATTTATTCAAGTATTAAATCTAGTATATTTGATAGATTAAGTTTATTTTTTATACAAAAAATACTTCCAATGCCATTTAACCTTCAAGTAATTTTTAGTGATAAATTTATATAAATTCATTGTTACGATTTTTTTTTGTAAATGTTTACTTTTAAGGAAGAGAAATTATAAAATAATATTACCCTTGTTCCCATTTTATATTAAAATATTTATAGGAAAATCTCTTTAACTGTAACTATTTAGGTGACTTTGTGGTTGCGATTCTCATCTAAATTTGTTATTTAATTGCATGAAAAAATACTATTATATATAATTAACATAAAATTACTAATCATTTTGATTGAATGAACACTTCTTAAAAGATTTACACAGTTATCTCGAACAACTATGATGGAATTCATAAGAAAAGGGCATTGTGTTAAAAGCTGGAATCAGGTAAGCTTTTAGAATTGTGCCTTGGAATTTTCTACTGCATTTCAATTGGTCTAATATGACTTTAAAATATCTGCTTTGTTCGTGTTTAAACTAAAAACTGCCATCCGCCTTGTCTAGTGGTCAGAGTGCCTGTCTGCGGTCCTAGATTCGAATCCAGGTTCGGGAATGGATTACTTTCTCTCTCTATCTTTCCTGTCTTTGTTCTTTCTGTGTAGGAAGGAGGTGTGAATGGTTGCCTACCCTGTAAACGTATCTCTATGGCATGTGTGTACTGAAGAAGTCAGACTCCACAGCAAATATGGTTCAGATGGAAAAATGGAGCAGCGCACCCTAGCTGGCACAAAACAAATAAAAAAAAGACTAAACACTCTTTCAGCTTGTGAAAAAGCTTTTATTTAGAGTAATTGTTGTCATTGTGATTGAGAGAACTTCGAATAAAGTATTTGCTTAAAAGAAAACCAATCTTCTTTATTTTTGAATTTTTACGATACCAAGATGAAAACTTCGTGATAATACTATTAAGAAATGATATCAACAAGTAAATTTGGATCTTTCTTTTAAATTCGAAGAAAGTTGAAATTTTTAATGATTTTAGATTATAGTTAAAAATATTTTTCACAGTATAAAATAGTTTTAAGCCCGTTTGTAGTTCAAAATATTACATTACAATTTGCATTCACTTTTTACGCTGAAGCTATTTATAGTGATAAAAATTTAAATGACGAATAAGCGAAGTAAGTTTAAAAGAAAATCTAACTTTCTTAAGATTTCCCAATGTAAGTTATTGTTAAAAATCTATTTATGTGAAATACACTGTTCAAAACAACTAAAGGATATTGAGATTGCGGGTTGATCTTGAAACTGAAGAAATGATTGGTGGATTGAGACATTATTGAGAGAGGTAGGCTACCTAAGAACAAGATAACATTTGTTTGGCAGAAAAAAATGCGTTTTATAAGAGCACTTGGGTACAAAAGTAAAAAACACCATTTGTGAACGAGGAAAAAAAATGATAAAGGTGTTTCTTAAAAGAAAATCGTTTTTAGTAAGAAGTTTGGTTTCTCCGGACGCCAGCAGCCTTGAATATTTTTAATGCATGGAATCGACGATGCTATTAATGAATGTCTGGGGTATTCTGTATCCAGAAGAGATCCTTTTCCAGCTCTTGGAGGGTTGTTGCATTAGTATACTTCCCTGTACTTAGCCCTGAGTTGGGAATAGAATACGCTTCAAATAATACCTCCAGCATAGAATATCCCTCATCCACTGCTAAGTATTACACTTTCATTTACGAACGCAAGATTGTTTCTTGTGTCTTGTTAGCCTCAGCTGAAAATATGCCTGCTATCAGGATGAAGAGAGAGACGAGACTCGTCAGAGAATAGAATATTCGCCATTCATTTCTTCTCTGCTGCCCACTCCCTGAAGGTGTGACGGTGCCTGGCTGTTAACGTGACATACACCATTGGTCGGCGAGCATACCGTTGTACAGAATGAATGTGATTTCAGACAGTTTATATCTGTTATCAACTTTGTTATCAGTAGCCGAGGGATGCTGTTAGAGGAAAAAAGCTTTCATATTTCATCGTCTCCGAGCCGTTAATATTAAATAACGATCTCCATTATGTATTGTTGCTCGTCTACAACTTTATCCTAATTTTTGATTTGCATTTTCGGTCTTCAAAAAATTGTTCCAGATCTTGGAAATCATATTTCTTGAAACTCCAATATCTTCTGGTACGCGTCGAATTCTATTTGCACTCCTCTAACCGGTCAACAACTCTCTAAGTTTTTGATTCGATCAAATGAATTGATTGAGACATCGCACTCATCGATGTCTCAATCAATTCATTTGATCAAACGCACTTAATAAATGTCGATCGTTCTTTTCCACTTTGTCCTCCCTAACTCTCCAAAAGCTTAATCATTTTTTCCCAGCTTTTGAAGAGTTAGGGAGGGTGGTAGGCATGTAGCAATTCGTATTCCTAGAATGTCCCAAACATATAACCCTCTACTGGGTTCACGTCCGGAGAACACATATCCAATCCTTTTTTATGATCCTTTCTCCAAAAGGAAATCATTCCCCTAGTTAGCAAAATGCGGCCTACAGTAGTCTTCAATTAACGTGAAATTATCTACAATTGTTGCAGCATGAGGATCTACATTAAGTTTGAGTGTCTCACTGTTATATTAGTGATCGGTCAGAGGCTCCATTTTAAATGATATGGAAATTTGTGAGCCCATTAACACAGCATTGACAATCCCTTCCTCACTGTTAAATCTGACACTTTCATGCGCAAGAGTATGGTTGCTTTTAGTCTTACGTTCCCTCCGGATTAAAATACGTCTACTACCAAGATGAAGAGAGGAACAGAGCTATCTAGAGAAAAAAAATTGTATTATTCATTTTTCAAGTTTACTTACTTTGTGTCCACTTCCTGAGGATGCGATTTGCATTGCTGTTAATGTGACACACACTATTAATTAGCAAAGATGCATCCGTCCAGCGTAAAGGTGATTTTGAACAGTTTGTATCAAAATTATAGTACCAGTAACAGAGAGAAGGTTTTGTTCATATTTTGGTGTTTCTTAGCTCCTTAGTGTTAAATGACAGTCCACAAAAAATGGTTCCAGATTTTGGAAACCACACTTTTTGAAACTCCAATGGCACCTTAATGAATGTCTATCACTCTTTTCTACTTTGTTTGAAATTAAGTCGAAATTCAAGCCCCATTTGCTGTTGGTAAAATGTTTTCGTCGTCAAACTTGAAATCTGCATACTGCGAAATTTGAAAATAAGAAAAATTTGCAACTATAACTTTCTTCCATTTTATTCAAAAAAAAAAATGTTTTTACCGTTATTTTATAAAATAATTACAATATCCTTTAAATGTTTTGAGTAATGGGTTAAATTATAAAAAACTACTGAAAAATAACATTCGATTACTTGGAAGCATATTTCAAAAGTCTCATTTTATTTTTTTAGATTTTTTTCAAATTAAGTCTTTAGTGAAACTGAAAGTATATTTGATTTTTACTATCAGTATGTCAAAACATTTTTAAGATATGACTTATGAAACAAAGTAGAAATCAAAAAGTGTTTTTGCTTTGGTTTTTATGTAAATTACAACACTCGGTATTCAGTACAATTGCCACGGTAGTTTAGTAGTTATTCAAATGACGTTTTTGTTTCGTCTGGCTGAGTTGTTACTAAAATCCATTTTAAATTTGCTTTTATACTAAAAATATCAAATCATTACATTTTTAAAATCAGTTATGAAATACGACGTAAAATTTTTGATAAAAATCGATGAACGAGTACATTAGTTGTAATACGATACGATTTTAACGATTCTCATTAATTTTTTTGCGCTACTCTTGTGATAAGTCATACCATTTGAATTATATGAAAATAATTTTAAAAAAGTGCAATTTTTTACATCGATATTTAATATTCTTCACATATGTGCCAGACCATAATCTTAGATCTCAAGTTAGTGTTTAATATCATTTGACACGCAATCTATATTTATGTTAAATTCCTCATTCATTTCATAGCAAAAGTTTATCTATCTGTTTCAGAACTTTCATAATTTCCTAATTTTTCCTAATATTTAAAGAAAATAACGAATTAGTTAAAATTAATACAGATTACGATACAGACTGTAGCTCCAGGAAATAAGAAGTAAATAAACAGTTTACACGAATTGAGACAGATAAATCATTGATTGCTGGGATTATAATTTAAATAATTATTTTTACAGTAACAATTTTCTTATTCATAATATTGTTACAAAGTTTGTTAATAGTTTTTTTGTATTAGTCTTTAGATATCGCAGACAGATCCAAGCCTAATTTCTGAAACAAAAATCGAGAGATATAGGCTTACGTTAAGAAAGACTTATCCAGTGATTTGGTGGCTTAACAACTACTTGGGGAGATTCTTGGTGATTACTTGGTGACTTGACAAGAAATAGATAGTTCTAGAAACTTCCACCATCTAAAGCTCTAGGGCCATTATTGAGCGAGATGACCTGGAAGCTTCCAGAACCTTGGATAAAGACCTAGGCTTTCATGCCAAATTAGCTATAAATACCGCCGTTCCATGGACTGAGTCAGTTTCTGAGTTTCCAGCGTCAGTGATAAGCTAGTGGATACGAGCTGTCTATATGAGGTATTTGAAGACCTCTGGTTTTGGGAGCTGTTTACCATTGAATTGATATTGTATAATTGTGGTTCGTAACTGCTGTAATTGCTGGGTTTTTCCGGCATCTTGTAGAAAGTTTTACAAGTAAAACTCCTGCGATTGTTCAGAGTTTATTTCATCGACTCTCAATCGACTCAAATCCCGAAGCTCAATACAATATAAAAATCCCTATATTAACCAAAAATGAATTACAATGCCGGAAAAATATCTTTACATTATTACTGTGCATGTAAATGCCAGTACTGCTGGATACTACATGAAAACAGCGAGTCCTGATCTCGTTGATCCTTCTGTACATCTCTACCCTCTCTTGTTGCTCTTTTCATAGACACACGAGAAACGTTTATTAATAATATGATCCATTAACAAAAAACAGGTAGTCACTCTTCATATAACTAAGTCTCTTTGATTTTTACAACAAGTTTAAGCGCTTATAACTCTGAGTGGTCGGTTTCAGACAAAATTTGAGTCTAATACTGCATATGATGGATCAGAAGAAACTAAAATGGAAGATAAATCAGATATCCATATTCTGCTACTGATTGGAGAGTTCGTTATTTCTGTAGTCAAAGATATAAGGGTGTTCAGTTAGGCAATATCACTTATCTAAGAGATGCAAAAAGGGCATTTTGTTCAATCTTGGATGTCACCTACTCCACAATTTCGCTGAATAAATATTTAGAAAATTTAAAATGGTGATAAAGAAGAAGTATAACTTGACAAAGTGTTGATGGTAAAACACTCTTCACAATAAAACTCATGAATGATATAATTTTATTGCTTGCAAAGATTTTTTTTTGTCGGCATTGTAGAGTAATAATAAATACTTACTCAGCAGACCGGGTACAGACAGGTCTGCACCGCCCTTTCTCACAAATCCTTGTACATCTTCTGCCTTCTGTTGTGCCGACTTCATAGCTCAACATCACCAAAAGCACAATCAGACCAATAGTGTAGAAGTGAGAGGATCGCATAATTCAGCTGTAGAACTGAAACAAAAATCATTTATTTAAATAAATGCTTTTCAACATGGCAGTCATGGTGTGTACTTTTCCATTATTTTGAAAAGTTAATATGAGTCATGTGCTGATTTTTAATAAATCTATAAAAATGATAAAATGATATGTGGTTTAAATTTATTCTAAATGAAATTATCTTAATCTAAATTTTACTTAAAATGGATGATTTGATGAAATTTAGATTTTCATTGATTATGAGGATCATGTAGACTCAATATGTTTTAAAATTAATTAAATATTAAAAAGCAGTTTAATCTGTTGGGTAAAGAATAATACTTGGTCTTACAAGTACGTTTGGTCGCATAATTTCTTGTTGGAATATGTTTTACGGTGAACTCTAAATGCGCATGGGAGGATTACAGGTTACAACACCTCATAGAAGCAGAGCTAACTGTTCCCTGCACCAGCAATGTTTAGTAGAGGAATGCTAGAGTGAAATCCAATACCACCACAAACGATGAAACCCGTTGTCAGGCTATTGGGAGGATACATTAAGGAACAATTCAGCAATTCACTACATTGTTTTCTGATTTGAATCCATCTATCATAGTGGTGTAAGCAGAAAGCTGCAATAGCTTCACACCACTTCCCGTTAAGATCAGCAAAGTGAAGCATCTTTTGCCGTGGGCAGTGATTAAGAGGGTGGTTATATTTCTTTTCACAAGGTTGCTTGAGCTCCGTGGGTTAAAAATGTGCCTACAGTAAGCTGTGACTTACCAAGTCCTTCTGGTGTGGTTTCTGGTTATCTGCTGGAGTGGCGTGGATGTGGAGAGGAGGGTGCCAGCTCATGTGTGACCTCGTAATCTAATCGTGGATCAAAATTACGAAGCTCTTGGTGATGGGCGAATATTTCAAACCCGTTAAATTTAAGATACAGTTCGGGGTTCACCTGCACCACCTGGTATGTTGTAAACAGAGATGGTATTCGTCATTAAAGACGATATCATTCCATTCTGTTGTCTCTACCATCCATCATCGAAACATGGGCCGCATAAATGCATATGATTTTGAATTAAAGGTAATAGAACAATGGACGCCGTGTGGACATTCCACTCAATTTCAAACGTCGTTGAATGTACGAGTGGACATCAGAAGATGTGAAACAGACTGAAACTGTTGTGCTATCCTTTATAATGTAGATGATCACTGCCACGCGCGCAATTTGTCTGCCATCATTTGCAATGGTGTAACGAGATGGGTATGATGTTAAAAAATCAATTAATCTAATCGTCAATCCACCATTTTCTAATTAATTCAACGATTTCAGATCCGTTACATGGTTTCGTCCAACACGGCTACCGATTTTACGAAACCACAATCACTATAGACTGTTATTTTTCCTTGTTTGAACACAGAAACTTACTTGAAAGACACTCGATGACCTTATAGACGAGACATTGTCAAATGCCTCAGGCAAATAATAATATTAATAATAAATATAAAAATTGCCATATTTTTATATCACGTAGCACGACACTCGCCTGTAATACGAGTATGCACTGTAAGTACATGATAAAAATTTCACATTATTTGCATGATTCAGGATATTTTATTTTTAGTGAATATATAATTTAAGTGACAAATATTATATATTCAACTTAATATTTATAATGCGTGCTATTTAAAAATTACTAAATTATTTTGTTATTAATGGATATCCATTATGATATTTTAATTTTCGTTGCTTATAGAGGGAATTGTTAAAAGTTTCTTTTTTACCCTGGCAATATTTTATGTTAATTTTCTTACATTTCTTTTTAAAAATCTGCCCAATTTTTGAATTATTATACCTTTTTTTAATTTTTAACTTATCTTTTGTAATACATAATTCCAGATATTTGAGTTAAAATTTAAAAATATTATCAAAAATGTTTAAACAAGTATTGTTAAAGGCAATTAAGGAAAACATTATCGAAAATGTGTGAAATGACATTTTTATCCAATAAAATACATTTGAAGTGAAAGAACAAATTTTTGGTTAAAAAAGCAATTTTTAAAAATAAAGTAATTTAATACGAATAAATATATACACATAAATGTCCAAACTAAGCTTATAATCATAAAAAAATGAAATATTTCGAAAAGAAATTGGTTAAATAGATAAAAGTTTTTAATATCTACTGTTATAAGACAAGATATTGTATCAAAAAAATCTGCACAGAAATTCCCTATGTTTTGATTTGTGAATGAAAGGAACAATGAGAAAAGTGGGATTCTTGTTATTTGATGTACTTTATGCGACACTAGTATCCAATCTGCGACTTCTATTTTCGACAAAGTTATTTTTTAGCCTACCAATTAGTTTCACGGGACTGTTTATTATTTAAATAAAATATAAACATTTTAATAGAAATCAGTATGTGTCATTTTCATTCATTTAAATAAAAATCTAAAAATTTTGCATTTTTTTTAACTCAATATCTTTTTTACGCTGTTTATTTAAGTGACTCATTTTATCATTAATAAATCATGACTCGAATTGAAATTTTCTTAAATTACACTGTTTAACATCAGGTTTAAGAATAATATTGATAAATATTTCTATTTATAGCAAAAAAAATGTGACAAAAATTTTTGTCACCAGTATACTTTTATATTTAAAAAATACATATATTTTATTCACTGTCACCTTAAACGAAAATGATTATATATATATATATATATATATATATATATATATATTCCTCAATTTGTGAGTGTGAAAAGCAATTACAGGACTTTTTCTAGGAAACAATCTAGAACAATGGAAAAGGGCTTAAATAAAGAAATATCAAAACGGCCTGATTTCGTGTGCATGTTATAGCTTACAGTGGGGCTTTTAAAATGCATGAACGTGCGTAGAATGCAAATCTAAGACACCAATTCTGACCTTCAGTTTATACAGCCTTTTTTGTCGAATCTTTGACGTGTCTTACATTGCAGACTCAAATTCAAAATTGTTAAGTTAAATAAAGGAAACAACGATAGTTTTCAGAAAAAACTAATGAAGAATTCGTTCTCACAAAAGGCAGAAAATGCTGAGTTCTATCCCTAACAATCTAACTTGTAAGTATTTAGTCTACTCAACTGACTTATTTTAAAAAGAGTTAGCAAAAGAATGGTTTTATTTAAAGCATTTAAAAAAATATTGATAGAAGTAGAAACATATCTAGTACGATGCATTCAGATATTCAATTTAATACTTTATTATAACCAAATTAATATGAAAAATCATATTTTATCAATAACAGTTTCTTAATATTATTTTAGTTTTTTTATTGAAACTATATAAAATTTATTTCTTCAAAATAAAAAATGTATTATTATGAAGCGGCCATTGTTACAAAAATTCAGAGGAATATAATGTGCAAACATATCGATCATCTTTGGTTCTATAAAACTGCCAATGCGATTCATTTTCTTAGGAAATAACTTACATTGGTTAGTATAAGTCATGTGACATTATATTAGAAATAAAAATATGCAATGTACAAATAATTCTAACGGATTGAAAAGTAGCTCATTTCAGGGGAGTGAACACCATGTCGATTTCAAGTCAGGTAGTCAATACTTTAATGATACATTTTATGATTATACTGTAATTATAAAAATATTCTAAAAAGACGCTGAAGACAAATTAAATAGCATTTAAAACAATTGAATGTGTTTATTGAGATAAACCAGTTTTTGGTATAAAATTTTTATAAATTTACAGAATATTGAATGTTAACATTGTTTATTGGAGATTTAGCTTCTTTTTTATGACCAGTTTGGCGGCTTCAGAACTCAGAGGAATTTTGTAGTATACACATACTATTATACATACAGAATATTTTTCCATTATATGGTTCGATAGCATTTGTTTAGTCAATATTCGCCTGTTAGCAAGAAAGAAATGTTTTCATATTGCAAACGTGATAACGAACAATGTAATTTAATTGAGTTTAATAAGAAAACAACTAAGCAGATATGATATTTATTCACACAGCTTATTGATTATTAAGGCATTGATAAATATATCACCCAATAATTGAAACTTGATATTTAAAATATATGATTGAGCAAAAAATGTGAATTATTCGCCATATATCTGCAAAACATTATATAGCATCAATTTTTTCCATTAAAAAGTGACAATTATTTACCATTAAACAATATTTTTATATAACATTCTACTTACTGATAAAGGTAGCTTAAGAACTAAATAATAATTACTACATTTGGCTATAATAGGCAATACTTGTTTAACATAAAACTTTAAACTACAATGAAATATAAGGAAAATATTCTTCTCATTTTACCATGCATTCACATGTATTTTAGTTTCGTCAGAATTAAATCTCTTTTGAAGCATAATGCTTCAATATATTTCTATTATGTCATTAAATATTTCGAATTACTTTAAACCTGAGTTATGAAGATGAACTCATTTGCATATTTGTTAGAAGCATTTGGACAATAATCCACAGAACAAATTTACTTAACTAAACCTTTTGTTGCTTTATGTAAAATCTACATCATAATTAAACTAAATTAAGACATGTTTTGGCGCACATCTTTTATTGTGATTCATTTTTAGCTTCCATTTCTATCTACTAAAATAAATAAACGTAAATAGATGTTACAAAATTTCGAATTACTGTCAAACAAAATGGGGAGTATTTGGGTTGCACTGTTCCATATAAATATAGGTTTTTGTTAATTGTTTTCTCGTAAATGTGATTTTACTCATAATTTTTAATTTTGAAACTATATTACATTTTGTAGATTTCAGTCCCATAAGATTGTTTTCACGTATCAGCAATATTTTATTCTAACGATATTTTAATTCTTTTTAAGTAGTAATTAAATGCTTTAGTGAAAAAGTGTCTTTTCATTATTATTAATATACATATTTGATGAATATGTAATTAAATTAAAATATAATATTGATTAGCAATTTGCGCAGGAATTTAAAGCTATGGCTCAGAAAAAAATGTTGCCAAATAAGCTCCATGTTGTTGCCATTGTGAAGTTCTTAAAAATACTAATAAATTATATTAAAAAAAAAAGATATTATATGCATATGAAAATATTCTAAAAGAAATTAAATAAACTTTATGCGCTTTTTCTTAAGTCAAAATGAACGAATTTAATTTTATTAAAAGTATAAGTTTGGAAACGCTTTAAAGAGTAAAAATTACATAAAAAAGTTCACCAGATTTTATTCTCTGCACAATCTTTAAGTAAATATTAAGATTATGAATTTTTTCCTTCCAAGAGTTTAGTGCGTTGCATTCAATATTTTCTGTGAGAATACAGCATACAATGAATAGAATGATTGCTATATATTATTAAATAACTACCTTGAAGTAAACTTGAAGAAGATACGAAAGCAAAGAAAAAATCACAATCCAGAAATGCGATCAGATGGTAAAATTTGTTTTTCATACAAGGAAAACATTTGGTGTAAATTGAAGAATATGACTAGTTATCGGCAATTTTAGCAAATTTTTGATTGAAGAATGGCTGACGGAAAAATATACAAACAACTAATTAAAATGCTTAGAACAAATCATCTACAAATAATTTTGCAAAATGATGGGTAAAAAAAGGAAATCATCCACCAAAATGCACTACATTGTAAAAAAATTTTTTAAAGAAGCCAATAAAAATTCATAATAATCTACTAAAATATGAGTTTTGAACGAAAACAATTACCAATCACGCTTACTAGTTTAGTAATATAAGTGCAAAAAATACTTCACATCGAACAGAAAATGTATGAATGAAAAATACAATTTTGTTGCACATAAACCATTAATTACATAATCCAGAAATATTTCATGTATTATGTACCTCTGTTTTGTATTTTACTATCAAAAAATGATCCAATGAAAAAATGTATGAAAATGATATAATAATATCTTAATGAAATAATTTATAATAATAATTAATACTGTACCTAAAAATATTTGTAATAATTCTTTGTAAAATATTTAATAATTATATTTTTGTAAAATAACAAACGTTTTTGAAAAAATTGAATTTACTAAGAGATTATTACTTAAATATGAAATTTAAGTATGATCAATTGAATTGTTGCAACACATAAACTTAATTTGTTGCATATCTTTCACTTCTAATACCCCCCTGTTAGTTCAAGTTATCATAAGATAAGAGATCTCAATCTTCCAAAAAATAAAGGGAATGTGCTTTATATACTCACATTAGTTTAATTAAGCAAAGGAAATTATTTTGTTTCGCATATCCGAAAACAATTCAAAAATATAAAAATTGCTAACTAAGCAATTTCCATATGTGATTTCAACAAAATTGCATAGGTGCTAACGACATTTTCTTATCTTCTAAATGCATATAGGATATATTTCTACAACCTCATTTTATCAGAAAAATTTTAATTTATAAACCCATTCAATCCATTCATACCAAATTCGAATTCCATTCAATATCTTTTCAAACAATTTGTATCCCAAATTCTTTTTCATTTAAAATTGAATTTAAATTATTATAATAATGATAATTCCTAAATGATGTCGAATTTTATCAATTATTTTAAAGTTAATTAAATTTTGATTTTTATATTAGAAAATAATGTTAAAAAATATGTGAAATGTAGAATAACATATTTTAGAACACTTATTTCAATTTTTAACATACATATATTATAATTTAAAAAATAATATTAAAGTATTATTTATTAGAAAAATAATATAAAAGTATTATTTATTTGAAAATGATTTTCATTTACCTAATTTTTAAAGAAATGTGATTTATTATATTTATTTAAATATAAAATTTTTCTGAACACATTCTGTGTTCGGTATACATAAAATTTTCACTATAAAGAAGTAATTTTATTTTACATTAATACTAAAAAAAACTTATTTTATGTAAATACCAAAAAGGTACAAAGTAATTACTTTGTCTATTTTTATATTTAATTTATTTTTAAATTACATCTCAAAGGATTTTAGGAAAGAAACACTGTAAAATTTTGACTTATGCAACACCAAATGACATTTTTCATTTCTTGTTCAGTTATAGAGGAAATAAAAGAAACAAAATTTCAAGAATACAATGTCAAGAAATACATTTTTAAATAAACGATAAAATAAGTATATGAGATTCGCAAAATAACTCATTTAAAAGCAGAACAATTTCAGAATAATAAGCTTAAGGAATAATTCATTAGTATGCATTTCAGATATTCTTTCTTAGAATTTGTTTTTAAGCGAAATATTGAGAGCATAATAAACCTCTCTTGAAAAGAATCCATTCTTTCTTTAACTTTTTGATAAAAGAATACACAACAGTAATCTGGCAACCTCAGTTTTTATTAGAAGACTTTTGCTCAAACAGAGTAGAGCTTTTTACATTTTGGGAATATACAATTTGACGAAACAACATTTTGAGAAATTAATTAATTTTTAAAGCAGAAGTAATCAGTATGAAGAATTTTTATTTCCTTACAGTTTATCGAGATATTCATTCTCTAAATGAAATGAAATTAATTTGATTACTTTTTCGGTTTATTGTTAAAATTTTATTTTTTAATTACTTTAAGTTTTCATTTACAATTTTGAAGTTAGATTTAGTATTAAAATTTTAAACATGATTTTAAAAATATCAAATTATCATAGATTTTATCATTGACTTACAATTTTTTTTTGTTTCCTCATATGAAAATATTCACTATTCAATAATATTTTTTAAAATACTTTATTTTTACAAAACGATCATAGACATAATTTCTTTTGCATATTTTAATTCGTAATTTGTCTTGTGAGGTTTTGACGCTGCTGTACTAACAGTTATTAAAAAAGGAAAACATGAATTTAAATTTTTTTTTTTTGGATTCTGAAAGAGATGTTTAATAAATGAAATATTGTGTTGAACAAAATAATAAATTCATGTAAATCACGTGTTAGTTTAGAACTATCTTTCATATGAACTACTATTATTTATAGGGGAAAATATTTTAGAAATGAGAAGCGTTAAAAATAAATACATTATAATTTCAAAATTTTTTAATAATTTGTAATTAGCATATAAGTCATAAAAAAGTCTTCATAACTTAATTTAATCAGACTAAGTTGCAGATGAACGGTGTTATGTATCAATATAGAACATATTTTAAAATTTGATAAAAAAAAATAAATAAATAAAAACTGAATGAAAATAATCGATCGAAAACTGACCAAACAAAATTAATCTTAAATTATGTGATTTTTCTTGTTATACATTTCTAAAAGGAATAATTTAATAAAATGGAACTAAAATAATTTTACATAGCATTGAAAACGTCAATTATGACATTTTTGCTGTGTTTTTTTCTTTTTATCGCAACTCTAAATTTCTGAATTTATTCTTATAGTTTTTAACATAAAAATATAATGAAAATACAATACTTTGCTTATATTCTTCTTATTCTGCATTTTCTATATTGATTATTTAGCAAAAAAAAAAAATTTTGATCAGCGTTTCCTTTGACATTTTTACCTATTTTTCACTAATGTACGTAATGTACATGCAGTGATATTCAAATAAAAGGCTTTAGCCTAGTTGTGAACTTTTTTCTTCAATTTTTGCTGTAATAATAATCTGTATGTCATGAAAAAATCTGCCAAAGTCATAAATTTAGGTTGCGGAATTGGCAATAAAACCGCTATATGCAAACGATCATAAAGAAATTTGCGCACATTATCCATTTAATAGCTTTCATAAAAGAATAAGCTCTTTTTCCCTAAGATATTCCAACAGGTAGACAAGAAAAAGTCAAGGTTTTTGACAAATTTTTTATTATATGTAAATAAAACACTGCTATAGAAACATTTTAATTGCTAATCACCCAAGATTTGCTCTTATAAACCAGTTAAAAAAATTTCTACAGTAGTTTTTGGCAATGTTATAAACCACAAGATTTGCTCTTATAACATTGCCAAAAACTACTGTAGAAATTTAAGGCAATTCAAAATATGCAAAGTACGAAGTGGGGGGAAAAATTACAAATTTCTATTTTATAACTCGATATAATAAAATTTAATTAGTGACTACAGAATATTTCTCCTTACTTGTGTGTTAAAAAAATGTGATGTATTATAATCTTGATTTAGCTCTTATTCTATTTATAATTTTTTGTTTATAGTTTACATAATGATTTTACAAATTTATTTTTAATTTAAGGTATTTTCAAGAAATAATTAAATATATTTCTTCAGGATAATGTAATCTTGGTTAATATATTTCCGACTCATTTCTCCAAATGTTTTTATCGACAAAAAATGCATATGCATAATTTTTTGTAATCAAATAGCTTTCATCCGATTTCTGTGCAATATTTTATACCTAATAAGCTCATTAAAAAAAACTGAGATATTAGATTTAACTTAAACGCAGAAGAAAATATTACATTTTTTAAAAAATAAGAAATTAAAATAAAGTCGAAACCACAATATATTAACATAGCTTATAATAAAGTAATGCTTACTTTAAACTTAAACATAGCTGCAGCATTATAATTACAGGATTGTTAAAAACTAATAAATTTCTAATTTTATAATAGAAAATTTATCAATATGTCTCTAACATATCTTAAAATTATTTGAGTAAATTTTCCTCTAACATTTATTTTAAAGAAAAATTAACCATTTAAATTGTAAAATTTAAAGCTCTCTTATATATATATATATATATATATATATATATATATATATATATATATATATATATATATATATATATATATATATATACACATATATAAGAGAGCTTTAAATTTTCCTCTCGATTTGGAATGTATTTAAAATGTATAGATCATTTTAATTGAAATCTCATATATTAAATGATTCAATGACATTTAAATTTTTATACCTTATATTTATACATTATAATTTTAATTGCCATTAATTTTATTTTTCCGTTATTCCATCAAATTTAAAATGTACTTTACTCAAAAATTTTAAAATGCTAAAATAGTTGATGGTATTAGAAGTTAATTCATATTTTCATAATGAACTGTAGCTTTTAAATATAACGTTAAGATTTACTTATTTTGTTAATAGAAATTATAAATAAACCCAGGAATATAATATTCTTTTAAAAATAACTTTAAGAATCCACAAACACCTTAAAATTAAGAAAAAAAATGATATTTTTTTGAAATAATATATTTTTTAATTTTAAGATTCATTCGCTTAAAAAAAATAGAATATATAAAAAAGGGAAAGATAGAACAAAAATAAATAGGTTCAGAAAAGAAAGATGAACAAATTTGATAGAAATGAAAGAGAAAAGCAAGGAACCGCAAAAGTAAAGAATTTAAAGAGGAAATAAGTTTTATGGAAATGGAATAGAAAAAAACCTTTCACAAGTTTTTAAAATGTAAAAATTCTGTTTTCATAATAAGGGTTTAATTTCACCGAATTAGTTTTCTGTAAATGTTATTCATTAACTAAAGCAAGAATTAGTACATTTTTTGAAGTTATAACAGATAAAAATAAATTCCTAAATATTTCAAAGCTTGATAGTCTAAGATTTTTTTTTTATCGAAAAATACAAGACTGAAAATTCTTTGTCTATTTTTGAATGAATGACTAAAAAAAGCATTCTATAAGATATTTCGTTGATGAAATATAAAGGCATCAAAATGAATATTTCCATAACACAAATTTTAGTTATTTCATATATTTGACAGGTAAATAGTTTTCGCCATTTTTAATTTTAATTTAAAAATGCAAATGAAAACTTTTTTTAAAAAATCGTATTTTAAATTACTCTATTTTTTAGACTTTCAGAGCTTGTGTGAGCTGATTAAAGTATTTCAATATTAATAAAAAAATCTGTGAATAAAATTTTTACTAATTCAATCAAGGAATTTATTTTCATTCTTTTCCATTTAATAATATTACATAACATAGTTAATCAAGGGACAGTTCTGATTGAGTTAAATTTATGATCTGGTTATAAATTCTAAACTTCATTATTTGTAATATATATATATATATATATATATATATATATATATATATATATATATATATATATATATATATATATATATATATATATATATTACGTACATCTATCGCATAGAATTTTGTTTAGAAATATGCACTACGCTAAAGATTATTTTCTTTTGAATTAGATCAGTTACAAACTAACAACTAATGAGAGATATTTTAAAAGGAAATGTGCTCATGGTGAATGTTCATTATAATAACTTAAAAAAAAGCGGATGTTATTCTTTCGTAATATAAATAACACTTCCGATTAGGAAGAAGTTCTCGTGCGATTCATGGTGTAGTCATTTTTGAAAGCCTTTTTATGCAGTTATTATGTGTAATACTAATTTCCTGATTAAATGGGAATTTTTACAAAACAAATACTTTTTTTACTTTGGAATAAGTCAGGTTTTTCATTCAAAGCTTTTGCTGTGTAATTAAAAGATTACTCAAGCAATTCATTTATAAGCCTAAATTTTAATTAAAAATTCACTTATATTCCTCTACATATTCTCTTTTTTATCACTTAAAATACATTCACTTCAGCGACATTATTTCCTGTGCAGTTATATAAATAGGTATTGCTAAAGTTTAGCTTTTATTATTAATTAATAATTCTTTTCCATTATAACTAAGTCTATTATCCCCGTAGCGGGAAAGAAAAAATCTTACATAGCTGTCGTAAAGATTCCATTTGCGTCATGCAGTGTTTAAAAAGGTTTACGTTTTCAGAAAACACTAAAAATAATACAAACATTTTATTTACATTTTATAAACTAAATAATTATCATTTATTGACAAAACATATTTAAACGCCAATATTTGTTTCTGGCGGAAACTGTTTAGCAATCGAATAGATGTTAGATTGCGTAGGTATGATGTAATAGCCTCTCTTTTTTTAAAGAAACAAAGTTAAATGTTGCTGTATTTGGATGTTTTCCTTTGATGAACTTGTGACCGTTATTTTCCCTTCAATCGACAAAATTATCACTAAGCCATATTTTGCACCAACTAACTACAACTTTATTTTCATTTCGCTGGTTTATCTTTGTTTATCACTCTTAAGTCATTTTTTGCACAAAAAAATAAATAAATAAAAATATAATTGGAATATATTTAGTTTAAGATAGAATTTTGAGCCATTAATATTATATCTGTGTCACATAATTTTCTCTTCTCTGTACGAAAATTCTATACTTTTACGTTTATATGCGGGGGTATAATGGAAAAGTACTTAACTGAATAAATGTAAGTATATGTGGTATGCCTATGCATACTATATATATATATATATAAGCACACACACATATATATGTATGTAAGTATATATATATATATACTTACATACAAATATATGTGTGTGTGTATATATATATATATATATATATATATATATATATATATATATATATATATATATATATATATATATATATATACACACACACAAACAAATAACTGTGTCTCTTCATGATAATTCCTACCTTCACACCAATTTTCCTAATCAAGGAATTTGAGTCAATTCAGACTTTAAATTCTTAAACATAAGTCATATTTTCCGGATCTAACTCCGAGAAATTTTCGTCCTTTCTTTGAACTAAAAAAGTATTTTATAGCATGTTCTTGATGGAAATGGTTAAAAAAAAAAAAAAAGAATATTAGGACCATCTAATCTAGTGACTTGGTGATGAAGAGTATGACATGGATTGAGCTCTTGAGTATAAATCTTGTAGCCAGTCACAGTAAATTTATGTTGAGAGCATGAAGAGATGTAAAGCCAAAGTACATGCATACAGCCTAAATATTGTTTTCAAATAACTATTGAATTTTTATTCTGTGTGGCTAAACCTTTTTATTTTCTGAATGAAATGGAGCTTGTTGAAATAACACAAGTCTTATATGAAATACAGATTATCTTAAAATAATTAAAATAATAATTTACCAACATATACATTACCACATTGTACTGTAGTTAAAGCTTCTAATAAAAAAAGTTAAATATTTCAAGAAAACAAATATTATAATATGCAAAAAAATTAATTTGAAGGTTACACGATGAGTAAAAAGAGTAAGTATGGCATGCTGCCAAGTACTTATTTTTCCTTATTTTCTTATGAATACGTTTTCCACAGCAAAACATTAGGAACTGGACTTACCAAGAATATTTCCTCTAAACTAGACTATTTAACATTATAATACATTGTCTGTTGAAGAAATAAATTGTTAAACATTTAAAAATGATTTTTTTATATTTGAATATTGAAGATAAATTTTTATTTATAATAAATATTGCATTTGTAAAAAATACTTGTTAATAAATATTGTAAAAATATTTTTTACGATAATGAAATTAAAATATGTTTTTTGATATCTAAAGAAAAAATATTTATAAAAGTTTACAACAATTTTTTTCCAGCTCTTATTCTTTTTTAAATGCCTATGAATGAAAAATGATGGAAAAATATTTCGAAGTTTAATTAGAATATTTCAGTGCCTTATATACAAATAGTATATTGTAAAATTAATATAATAAATTTGGAGATTAGGAAATTTACTTGATTAAAAAGAAAACATTTCCTTCAAAATGGAAAGGTATCATTTACTTTTTTTTAAAGAAAAAATCTGAATTATTTATATAAATCGTTAAAAAAAAGTTTATATAACAGCATTACAAAACTATAAATGGGTAAATAATATTTGTTTGAAGATGATTTTTACAGATGAAAAGTAATTAATTATACTTTAACAAAAATATTTGAAAACTTTTCTTAGCGAAAAGTATTTTTAATAGAGAAAAAGCTTAAGGAATTCTTAAGTTTATTTTAATTTAATGTATCCAATTTATATATATACAATAGAAGTGACAGAAAAATTATAAATAATTTGTAATATATGCATATCTGAATCATTAGTATTGAGAAGCATATATTTTACTGCGATGATTTGGTAGTTGAATGATTAACACCCGGGCTTTCAGTTCAACAGTTTCTGAATTCGATTCCCGCCGATAGCATCGTTATTTGCAATGACTCGAATATATTCTAAAGTTTGGTGCCAATCCAATAAGTTTTTATGTACAAAAAATAGAAACTAAAGTAGTAAGAAACCGTTCGTTATTGTAAATGCAATGTATTTGTTTGAAATTTTGTATTGATGAATAAAATTTTTCGATTATATTCCAATTAGTATTAACAGGATTTAAATACATAAAAATGGCGAAATAAAGCTAAGCATTTAAATAAAAAACGGCGTTGTTATTAAAAAATAATATAAATAAAAAAATAAAGCAAATTCAAATAAATTTGAGAAACATATTTTAAATTTTGGATAACATTAAGTACAGTAAAATTAACGCCACATAGTTGTCTTCTGGCTTTTTAGTAATGAAATAGGATCTAAAAAGAAAAGCATATTTCTTTAAGCATAGTTTTGATATAAAATCGCAAAAACTAAATTTACTCTAATTTAAGCTGAAATTTTTAATTTGTAAATTTAAATCTGAAAATTCAGAACTTATATAGGTAATGATTGCGGATGTAAAAATATATGAGAATCTAGATTAATTTTTTATTATAAATTATTAAAATATAAGACCTAAATAACTATAATTAATATTTTAATAAAATAATAAAATTTTTCGTGTAACCTTGCTTAAACGAATTTGTCAGATATATTGCGTTTTGTCTATTTCATATAATCAATATTTTCAGGGTTATCTCTGTAGATTTAGTAATCATCATTTTTGTAATTTTCGTAAAATAATTTTGAAAGATTTGTATTTATGTTTTCAACATATTAAATATGCTCTTAGTAAAGCAAATAATCAAATATTTTATAATTAAATTAAGCATTAAAATATAAAAAATTAATATGACTAAAGTATTTTACTAATTACATAAAAACACTTTTCTTTTAGAAGATATATATAGATATATATTATTTAAAAAACGATAATTAGAAGCATTTTATATTCTATTTATTGAATGTAATGTATTTAAATGTCTTATAAGCGTGATAAATGAATGTTTTTGTCAATTAAAATATATTTTTAAGATTGGTACTATTCTATATAGATTTTTATTTGGAAGTCATTTTGCTTCATATTATGTACATTTTTTATTAAGGTAGGGAAAAAACGTTTTATAGAAAAAAATATTATTTAGTTTCTTTTAGAAACCATATATATAGGATATTATTTGTTGATAAAATTTTTAGCTCATTTTTTCACCCACTTCAACAAAATTTGATCTAACATATGAATTCCAATAGCGAATGACATTCAAATTATTTAAATTATTAAATTTTAGCTTAGTTACGACATTATTTGCTTATTACTGAATTGTCACACAGTTAGATGAATATTCAAAAAATTCTTAACACTCAAATGTTACGATATTGAGATTATTTGTTATAGCATTCATTATAATTTTATGCCAATAAAAGCCTTCTTAAATAAAAAACCTTATAGAACTTATTTTCCATATCTAACGATTTTTTTCGTATATTAGAAAGTAATATTTATTCTTGTAATGTAAACTGTTTTACATGATAAGCATTTCATTGCAATTAAACGAGAGCCATTCATGTGATATATCATAAAAATGCATAATCATGAGCAAATAATATGTGAATGAATTCTAAAATGATACACATATCAAATTTTAGAGGCATCTTTTGAAGGGAAAAAGCATGCCAAATAATATTTTCATTCAATTTTTGCATCATCATTCAATAGTTATTGAATAGTTATAGATATATCATGATTGAATAGTTTGGTTTATCGCTCAACGATCACTTCTTATGCACATTATGATGGCCAATTCGACCAAAACCTGCTGTTTAAAATAGATTACAAAACATTTCAATCTTCAAAGCTTGAGGTAGGATTCAAACCCACGAACTACTGAACCGAAAGCCATTCCGTTGCTAATTCGGCTATCGTTGAATGAAACTGAATTCAAAAAATGTTTTATTCAGATATTGAAGTTTTGCATTCATTATACTTCTTTTAAATCAATAAAATAATTTAAAAGAAAATTAAGCTTTTTTTATAAATTTCTCTCCATAATTGATATTTGAACAAGAATAGTAATAGATTTCCAAAGAATTTATAATTAGCGCAATAGCTCTAACCCGAAATTTAAAAAAGATTATATTCAAGCGTATATATATTAATTCTGTTACAAAAAATACATTGAGACAGTTTGCTTTCTATTGTTTTGTTACAATTAAATATTTTAATTTGAATGCATTATTTCTTTTACTAAATATCATTATTCTTCAGTGCATATTTGACGAATTATTTTAATCTGGCAACTAAATAGAATATGATAACTAAATTTCTTATCATAATTTTACAATTGAAAAAAAAATTTTTTTGGTTGAAAATTATTTTTAAATAAAAATTCTTTTTATTTTAAACATATTTTTCGAGCAATGCAGACACTCATTTATTACAGAAATTACTGAAGAAAAGTTCATATGCACTAAATATTAAACATATTTTGTTTCCTAATATATATTGTTTTTATTGAAGTTAGTAGAAATACCAAAGTGATACGCATTAATTTAGGATGCGCCTAACATATTTAGTTTAATTTCTATTTCGATCAAAAATTTAAAATATATTTTATAAGAAAAAATCCTTTTAGTTTTTTCTGTTTTTTTATTTATTTATAATAAAATTTTTGCAAGGTTTTACCTTTTCTAAACTGTCTCATTTCTCGGAAACTTAATGCAATATTACAATAAACGAAAATGATGAGAAATAATGTAAAAATTAAGTATTGAACATTGCGCTTATTTTTTTTGCTTAGAAATCTTATATTTTTCCTTAAATAACTATAAAATTAGAAGACAAAAATGTAATATTTGTATATTTCTACTTTTAGAAAATTTTACGAACAAAAAAAATAAATATTTCAAGTAAAGATTTCACACATGATATTATAGATGACATTAAACACTTAAAATATTTTGAAAGAAACACATTTATAAATTATGTTCGAATTTATATTTTAAAATTTTATATTGAATTCTACAAACATATCATTAAAAATAAGAATTTATGAAGTATAGTTGCAAACACAACAATTTTTAGAGTATAGGGAAATTAATTGAAGAAAAAACTTACAAGGGCTTTTGACTTCAAAAACACGGAAAGGACTAAAATCTTGGAGTCAACACGATACGAGATTTTTCGGCGCAAATGATAAAAGACACCGAGGGAACTGCTATTTAAACGATATTGCGCGCGCCATCTACGAATAATGCACACTAATAAATTATTACTACAAAACTAAAAAAAGAAAACAGTACCTAGAAAATCTCAACACAGAAATAAAAATTTGAAAGCTAGTATATTCTAAATTGCTAACAAATATCAAGTGTTGTAAAATGTAGGAAAGAAGCTTGTATTCCTGAATAAAAGATTTGCATCCCTATGAAAGAATTTTGATATTACTCCTTTTAAGAAAAGGCAATAGAGTAATTTGCTAAAAATTTTTTAATTGGAAATATTTTGCTTTAATTTGTAGCTTGTAGTCGTTCTATTTTTGCTTCTGTATGTTATTTTTCTTGTTGCACTGCTATGCGTTTCATAGTTAAAAGAATAATAAATAAGCTTCATGATAACAGAGCTTGAAATTTTTTGAATAAGAGTTGAAGAAAATAATTCGCGAATTTCTTTATTAAATAAACATTATTTAATTCTGATAAAACAAATTAGGTTTGAGATGTAAAGTTGAAAGCTAATTCTGATTAAAAAATTCTTATTTCTTTTAAATATTTCTTGATATAAAAAACAATGATTTATACAAGAAAATGAAATAATTTTTTAGACAAATGCTCAACACCTTTTCCTTTCCTTCTCTATTTGAAGAAATCATTTATATATATATATATATATATATATATATATATATATATATATATATATATATATATATATATATATATATATATATATATATATATATATTGAGAGTGATTGATTATATGCAATTATATGAATTCCTGAACTTAAATAAATATTGAAATTGAATTCACCAAAACGTGTTTTACAGAAGGACTCTCATTTTAAGCCACCATCTTAAGACAAATTTTCTGTTTCAGAAATATTCGAAGTTCGTGATAAAAAATTGTTAGCATATGACGTAAAATACTGTTTTCAATATTCGATAATGTCCTTGGATTTTCACGGTATATAACTTGATGCTACCACAATATTTCCTAATTCAATGAATTGAGATCTAGATTAGGAATGGCACGCATAAAAAAGAAAGATGGCCAATAATACTTCCTTTTTCTAAACCAAGTATAATTTTTAAGAATATTTTTAAGCATATTTTCAGATACATTATAAAATATCTTTTATGAACATTATTAATACGCCGTATGATGTACCCATCTTCATTTAAAATTGTGTATTTAATGTATTCGTTAAAAAAAAAAATAATAAATTTTTCGATAAAATTTGTGTTTCTCTCTTACATATTTTAAATAAATTAGTCTCTCCATTATATTTATATATATATATAATAACAAGATGTCAACAGACGATAAATCATTCATCAAACAAGACATGTTTAATAAATAATTTCTTACATGCTATGGTAATTAACAAATGAAAAAAAAATTTTAATTACTTAGATACTTAAATCTGTTTCAGGACAGCAGTCAGCCATCTTTTTTACTCAGGCAATAGTAAAAATTAATAGGAAAAAAAATGGCAAAAGAAATTTTGTCACCGTCGCCAAAATTAGAAAATCTCTGTCACGAGGTCAAATACTCATAACGAATTTGTTTTTATAATATGAATACTTTATGTATGGTAAGAAAATCCCTTATACCTTAATTTCTCTGAACATTTTGAACTATCCTAAGGCATTTTTATTTCTGGCATTAATGCCTTACTTAATATTCATACATTAATGTTAGAATTAAAAATGACTTAATTCTGACAATTTCCTTACATTAATTAAGACATTGAAAAATTATTTTAATTCTAACAGTATGTATAGTATCAGTTAAACCAAGAATTTTAAAAACTGCGAATAAATGTTGAATTATTTATCAAGCGGGTAAAAAAAATTTATCCGAGCTTTACGAAGAAATCTTATTTATAGAAGCAATGATCCAAAAGAACAAAATCCTATCCTTGTAATAAATATAAAGTACTTGATAACGATACTATATTATTTTACTGATTAAATGAGCGTATGATGCAGGTACGATACCCAAATCAAACGTTAAAAATTTTAACTATTGTCAAATTCCATACTCTGCAAAGTAATGAATAATGGTAGGCTATATAAAGCTGGTTATAATATTTTTAACCATCATATGTAATAAAATAGTTGGACAATAATTTTGTTGGTAAATTGTACAATATATTACATATTTACAACACTATGAATTAATAGTTAAAGCTGATATAAAAAATATGTTACAATGGGATTAAACTTTATGAGATTTTATGAGAGATATTTATGAAAAATATAGTTTTTTAAGAGATTATGAAAATGATGATATGATTTTATGAGAGAAATTGTACTAAATTTTTCAATTTTTATTTATTAAACTGCATACGCAATTTTTTTAGTTTTATTAAAACTGCATAAGAGCATTGAAGTGCTTGATGGAGATACTTCTAAGTTTTAATTCAGGATTCTTGATTTCTCAAAAGCCAGTGCCAATAAGTTTTTTGTTTCGCATTTTCTAGCTTTCACAACTTTTAATGAAATAAATATTCTTCTTCTGGGTCATTGAAAGATTTATTTGTTACTTCTCTCTTACCATTGGAGTCGTCTCTTTTTTTGGATAATTACCAAAACAAAGGAGGTACGCAGTATCAAAATAAATGTAAATTAATTCTTACAAAGAAAGTTGATATTGAACAATATAGTAGCTTAGGCTTTGCAGTCGCAACATAACTTTTCCTCAAAGATGGAAAAATTACCAAAAAATTGAAGGGGCTTACAATTTATGTTTCTTACATATTACATAAATTTTTTGCATGTTATTATAAAAAAAGTATTAGTCCTAAACATCCTAATATAAGTTATTATTACAATAAATACATCTTTATTCCCATGGTCATTGGTTACGACATTCATTTCCATTATCGTAAGGTAGTGAGCTCGAACACCGATCAGGCAAAGTATCCATCGTGTTCGCTGATGGAGGCTGTGTCACGTAAAATATGTCGTAGTTGTAATGTCCTCCGAGTGAAATAATATCTCTGAGAGTGGTAAGCCTAGTTTGATGTCTACTGTTTAGTCTCTGCTTCTAAATTACGAAGACCCTACAGTTTACAGGATCCAAGATGTCATACATATCGGGTGTCTCGCTTAAAGCTCTAAAAGGTATGAAAGTGTACCCTTTCTAATATTAGAAAAGTGAGTAAAAGGATCCTTAGCACCCGCTAAGCAAACTAATATTTCTTTTAATGTCCGAAGCCTTACTTTTCCAATCTGATCACATTAGTTTCTGGGCGAATTAATTCTTAGTTCTAGTCTTTAACTATTTAACTTAAAATTTATTCAGCTTTACTGAAATCATTTTTATCAGTTACTTGATGATATTATAATTTATGTCCCTAGCTTGCATTTCTTAATTTTAGTACTAATTATTTTTATCCCAGGGAAATTGCAAACTGGAAATAAAACTGGTGGTCATTAAATCTGCTACACTTGGAAGAAATACATATAATAAAATAATATTCATTAGACGAATGTATTATTCTGAAAATAAAAAATAATTGATATTTTCAAAAACTTACGAACATAGATTATGAAAAATTGGCAAACACAATAGCCACCTCTGGAAGCAATAACAGTACACATACGCCTGAGCAGTAAGTCAGACAGAGCATGGATGGCACGTACAGATACAGCTGCTGCCCATGCAACTTCAACATAATAGCACTGTTCATCGAGCATAGAGAGTGGTATTTGCTGATGAACCAGACTCTCGATAATCTTTGAATAAATGTTTTTATTGATGAAAATTTGAGAACAGGTTCCCCAAGGCAACAGCCGAGGATTTTCTGTATCACAAATCATGTTTCCAGTATCGCTTGATGTTTACTGGGTCAAGAAAAGTCAAAATACAATACTGGAAACAAACAGGCCTTCTTCATCCTGCAGAAACCTATCCTCACAATGACAAGTATAACTACTTATTTCTTTAGTATGTACTAATTCTGCATTCTCATTTTAGTTTAATTTTTGTTTTGAGTTGCATCTATTATGGTGATATTATTGTTTTTCTAATGTTATAAGAAAAATGAATTAAGATTTGTGATTCTTTTAGATTTAATTAAATAAACTAATTAATTAATTGAGAAATGAAATATATGAAAAGACAAAATGGTTTATTTTTACTGTCGAATCTAATCTAAACCACATAATGAATGGAGTGACTAACTTTAAAAATCAAAGATGCACAAGCTATTGTTCAAAGTGCTATCATTTCGATCAAGATGTGTATATAATTGGCACTACACACTATCGCTCTCAATGAGGGATGGCTATAACGATGTCCAATACACTGTCACTGTGATGTAGAGTCAAGGTGATCTTCCAGATGACCATCATGAATCCATCGGTTCCATAGCCTGAAAATAAACATGAATCTTGACTGATGTTATATTTCAATGCGATTCTGTCAATAACAATAGGCTACAATTCGACCTCTATTAAAGTGAGAAATGTGGTGGTAACTGTAGGAGTCAAAAATTGTTTAATTTAATATTATTATTTTTAAGATATTTAAGTATTAATAATTTTATCTATTAACGATAATATATATATATATATATATATATATATATATATATATATATATATATATATATATATATAAAATTATAAATTAAATTTACGACATTAAATGAACGCTACAAAAATATCGTTTTCATTTTCTATCAAAATGTGAATTGGCAACAGAGAAAGAGTTAGATATAAACAACAAAAATGGATGTCGTTTGTTCTAATACCAAATGGTAATTATAACGTATGTTTAAGTTATTGTAAAACACAAATAATTGTAAAATATAAAATGTAATCTAATAAGTAAATGTTAAGTAACACTTGTAAATATTCAGCTTAATAAAATTATTTCGCTGTCATCTTCTGTTTTTTGACTGCGAAAATGGTGACCCATAGAACAAGGAAATGTCTAGAATAGAAGTAACTGATAGCGTAGCACAGGGGCATCGCTGGAACTCAACAAAGTGAGCATAAAAATTCCATCTTTTTGGGCAGATAAACCAGAAATTTGGTTTTTTCAAGTTGAAGCTCAATTTAAAATATCTAAAATATTATCTGAAGAAACTAAGTTCAATTACCTGGTGTCACAATTAAATCCAAAATATGTGAAAAACATTTGGGACATTGTGAACAGTAATAATGCAAACAAATTTTCAGATGCTAAAAACAGTAATCTATTTAAAGAAAGCGAAAACGTCTGAATAAAGAGACTAATTACTGATATTGAACTAACATGAAGACTAGCCAACTTTTGCCAAAATTACGATCCATTGCTACAACTAATGTTTCAGAAAATCTCATTGAAACTTTGTGGCTTGAAAAATTACCAAAAACTATGAAAAACATATTATTAGTGAGTGAAGAAGATATTTACTAACTTGCCCTATTGGCAAATAAGATAAATGATATGAACCCCCGTCCCGATGTTTTTGATGTACATGAAGCTACAGAAAAAACTATCTTAATAAACAAACCAACATATGATAAACTGTTAGAAAGAATTCAGTATTCGGAACAACAAGTGGCGATGATTAGTATTGATAAAAATCTCAGGTCAAAAACAAATTATCATTCCTCTCGTTCATGCTCACGTAGCCGATCTAGAGCTCGCTATAACGCTAATAGAAAATATTGTTGTTTCCATTATAAATTTGAAAACAAATGCAAGCCAGAAAAATGCCAAGCGCCATCCCAACGGAAAAAATAAATAAATGAAAATCAGCAAAACTAAATGTGGCAGTATATGTTGGACAACGTCTCCTGCAAATGTGAAGGATTGTCGCAGATTTTGCCTATTTGTAAGAGATAAAAAGTCCAAATTGACATTTCTTGTTGATAGTGGGTCTGATGTAAGCATAATTCCAGCATCATTTTCAGATAAATCCTTTTCTGATTTTAAATTATATGCCAATGGTTCAAAAATTGAAACATATGGAATAAAAATTCTTAATCTTGATTGGTTTACGTAGAAACTTTCAATTTCCATTTAAAAAAGCAAAATTAAATAAAGGAGCTGACTTTTTGAACAAATTTAACTTACTTATTAATCTCAAAGGTCAACAATTGATAGATGGAGAAACTAAACTTTGTGTGAAAAATAACATTTCTTCAATTTCTTTAAGTAGTTATCTAAGTATATTAAATAAATCAAATAAATATTCACAAATTTGTTTTATATTTAACCTGATATGAACATTTCTTCAATTTCTTTAAGTAGTCATGATGTTAAGCACTACATAGTAACTGAAGGACAACCTGTACATTGTAAATCTCGTCAACTTGACCCAAAACACATAAAAATTGCTGTGGAAGAATTTAAATTTATGTTAGATAATGATATAATTCGTCCTTCAAAGTCATAGTGGTCAAGGTCATTACATTTGGTAATAAAAATGGATGGCTCATATCAACCATGTAGTGATTACGGGAAGTTAAATTCTCAAACGGTGCCCGATAGATATCCAGTACCAAGAATTGAGGATTTTCATCACATTTTAAAAGACACCAAAATTTTGGCCAACATTGATTTGTTCAGATCATACTATCAAATACCTATTTCAGAAGAAGATAGATGTAAAACTGCCATTACAACACCATTTGGCTTGTATGAACTTAAAGTAATGAGCTTCGGTTTAAGAAATGCGCCTGCCACATTCCAAAGGTTTATTCATGAAGGTTTCAGAGATTTTCATTTTACTTTTGCGTATCTAGATGATCTATTAATAGCATCACGTAATGAAGAAGAGCATAAAAAATACCTAGATTTAGTTTTTGAACGCTTAAATAAGTATGGCTTGAGAATAAATTTGTCAAAATCAACTTTTGAAAACAAAATGTAGAATTTCTAGGGTATTTGATTAAACACGAAGGTTCTCGTCCATTACCTCAAAAAGTTGAAGCTATATTAAATTACAAAATACCTCAAACCATTCATGAACTAAGAACATTTCTTGGCTTGATCAATTTTTATTGCCGTTACTTAAAAGATGCTGCCAAGACACAAGCTATTCTACATGTGCTCGGAAAAAAAGCCTGAACTGTATGAAATGTTCTAAGAAAAATGACAAAACTAAAATCCAATGGACAGAAGAGGAATTAAAACAATTTGAAAAATGTAAACAAGATTTGGCTAATGTTACACTGTTATCCTACCCAAATTCTGAATTTCCTCTGGCATTGTTTACAGATGCTTCAGATTTGGCTATAGGTTCAGTTTTACAAAACTATGATGAAAATGGATGGAAGACAATAACATTCTTTAAAAAACAAAAATAAATAAAAAATAAATTAAATAATGCACAGCAAAATTATAGCAATTGTGACCGTGAATTGCTGGGTGTTTATATGTCGATAAAACATTTTAAACATCTTTTAGAAGGAAGACATTTTACCATATTTACTGATCACAAGCCTCTGCTGTATGCCTTTCATCAAAAACCATGTAAAGCTTCACCTAGACAATGCAGACAGTTATAATATATTTCACAGTTTACAACAGATATAAAACATATTAAATGTGAAAGTATTATAATAGTTGACACATTATCAAGAATAGAAGAAGTAACAGAAATTAATTATGATGACATTTCACATAGTCAAATTGATGATGAAGAATTAAAAAATTTACACCATTCCTCTTCCTTAAAATTTCAGCAATATCCATTACCACCAGGAAAATATTTATGGTGTGACACATCAACCAAAACAATTCAACTCTACAAACCAAAGAAATACAGATGAAAAATATTTAGTCATTTTCATGGATTTTCACATCCAGGTATAAAATCATAAGTTTAATTTATTTGAAAAAAATTTATTTGGCCAAACATTAAAAAAGACATTCAACAACGGGCTCGAGTATGCATTTCCTGCCAAAAGAACAAAGTTTCTTGGCATACAAAGTCAATTTTTGAAAAATATCCAGAACCAATTGGCAGATTTCAAGAAATTCATATTGACATAATTAGGCCTTTAACTCCATCAAATGGAAATGTTTATTGTTTGACTTGCATAGATGGATTTACGATTTGAATTGAAGTAATTCTGGTAAATAATATACTAGCAGAAACCGTCGCTAAAGCTTTCTACAACAATTGGATCACAAGATTTGGAACTCCTTCTAAAATAGTAACAGATCGTGGAGCACAATTTTCATCTGAAATATTTACGGACATGTCCAGAATCTGTAGTATTCTGCTAAATCACTCAACAGCTTACCCTCAACAGTGCAACGGGAAAATAGAACGTCTTCATAGGTCACTCAAAACTTTACATTAAGGACCCACAACAAAATACCTTGGAGTGAGACTTTATCAACTGTCCTAGGATTAAGATATGCCATACAAGAAGATACTAATCATACCATAGCAGAAATGGTTTAAGGACAACCAATAAAACTTCCTGATGAACTTTTCACAGAGAGTTCCATTCAAACAACACCAGAAACATTCATAAATAATCTTAAAACACAAACGGAATTCCTAAGACCAACACCATCCAATCGCAAAACTTCACAAAATGTTTTCGTTCACAAGGACCTAAAAACATGCTCACATGTATTTATGAGCGTATATCGAGTAAGAAGTCCCTTGAATCACCATATGAAGGGCCATTTTTAGTGACCGAAAAGATGCCAAAATATTTTACTATTGAAATAAAAGGAAAAAGAGTTAATGTGATTATTGTCAGGTTAAAACCAGCCTATAAAAGAAGATGCAGGGAAAGTAAATAATGAAAATGCACCTCCTAGACATTCTCGAGCTGGCAGAACAATCCAGATACCAGCAAAATTTAAGGACTGCACTGAACTCTATTATAATTGAAAAAAAATAACTCTCCTAACTATCATTTTTTAAAATTTACTCCTACCAGTTATATATTTTGAAACGTAACTTAGTTACTGGTGGGGGAGTAATGTAGGAGTCAAAATGTGTTTCATTTAATATTATTTTTAGATATCTAGGTATTAACAATTTTATTCATTAATGATAATATAAAATTATAATTTAAATTTACGACATTAAATTAAAGCAACAAATATATCGTTTTCATTTTCTATCAAAATGTGAATTGGCAACAGAGAAAGAGTTAGACATAAACAACAAAAAAGAATGTCTTTTGTTCTAATACCAAGTGATATCTCCCGTTTCAGAACTATAGTAAAGAGTCGGTTTATTAAACTTTGTTGAAATTCTAAAAAAAAATTAGTTAAACTAGTTAATCTTTTGATACAACTCTATCATTTCCTTAGAAAATATAAACGGCTGAGTAAAAGAAGTCAAGATTATAGTATTGGTAACACAGGAATTTAGGTGAAGTTTGGGGAAAAAAGTTGCAGATTCTTACCGGTACGTACATTCGTACTTCGAACTTTATTATCTTTGAGAAGAACTCAAGCAATTTATTTTCATTTATTTAAGTTTGTAGGAATTTGGGAATTCCTATAAAATTAATTTATTGATTAGTTTATTAGAGTTTCAAGTTCAAGTGGTTCTATTAATTTATTTCCTCAAGTACGTACAAAATGTTATATTCAAAATGACAGACATGCTAGACGATATACCATTTATTGAGTGTGAATATCACATACCAAAACATGCATCGAACTCTATATTAGACTATGATGATAATGCACTTCTAGCTATACAATTAGCTTCTGAAGCTGGAATTTCAAATTTCACAATATTTTTGTGTACTACAGCAGGATATGGTTCGGTTCCTAAGAAGCCTTCACAATTAAAATTTGAACTATTAAATGCTATTTCCAACAAGAATGGGATTGAAGAAGTCAGACATACCAGAAATGGAAAACTAATTATCACTACAAATGATTACAAAACTGCAACCGAAATTTGTAAAATCGAAACAGTATTAAATGTCCCTGTGATTCCCCAAATACAAATTGAACAATAAACTACGAAATTTATTATCCCGTCCATATCAGTGGACGAAAGTCTAGAAAATCTAGCATTAGAAATTGAAAATAACGGTCTTATTGTATCTCAAATACGACGTTTTAATAAAAAGGGATCTTCAGAGCTTTCAGAAACTATCTTGGTAAGAGTCTACGGACATAAAATCCCATCTCAAATTAAAGTGTTTTTATCTATTGTAAATATAAAGATTTTTGTGGATAAAGTTCGTCAATATAGAATTTGTTTTAAATTTACACATGCAACAAAAAAATGCAAAGTACAGTCAGCTTTATGCAGATTCTGTGGCACACATCACAATAGTGATCCTTGTTCAGCTAAAGTCCCATATTGTGTAAACTGCAAAGGACCTCACACTTCAGATGATCCTTCATGTTCATCTCGTGAAGAGGAAATTGGGTTTTTAAAATTTAAGGCAATAAACCATCTATCTTTTATTGAAGCAAGAAGACAATTTAGAAGCTCTAAAACCAATTTTGCTACTATTGTAAAGTCTAATCAACCATCAGAAATTACTCAAGCTAAAATAAATGATATAGTCACCTCAATTCTTACGAAATTTGAAGAGTCAGTAGACAAAAAAATCTTAGCTATCCAAACCCAACAAGAAGCCATCCTTGATACTATTTTCCAAAAATTTGAAGAAACTGTAAGCAAAATTTTTGAAACTAGAAGTCTCTCATCATCCCCTGCTAGAAGGAAAACTCGGAAAAGTAGTCGATTCCAAAAACAATCATCAAACTCTAGTAACAGTGACATTCATCTCAATCCAATTTTACCTGTGAATAGTGTATTTAATTTTGGTAACTCTTCTAAAGAACAGTCAGAAATAATTGGAAATACAAAATTCAAAAAGGGAAGCAATAAAATTTCCTAACAGATGGGACGCAACTTCTATACTGGGCGCATCAGTCATTAGAAGTCAAATTATAATCATAATAATTGTAACTTTTTCATGTTCTCATTAATTTCGTGGAATTCTCGAAGTGTTCTCAATAAGCGTCCATACATGAAACTTCATTATTTTAATTCTGCAGATGTTATTGCAATACAAGAAACTTGGTTAAAAAAAAGTTAACAAGATATCTTTATTTAACAAAATAATCTTTCGTCAGGATAAAGAAGATAGCCGAGATGGTGGCCTTCTCCTAGCAGTAAATAAAAACATTCCAACAAGGCAATTTTCTCCTATCCGTCTCTCAGATGATGGCAGAGAAATCTTAGCAGTCAAGATCACAGTGGCAACGACTACAATAATAATCATTAATGTGTACATTCCTCCTGGCAAATTTTCTTCAGAGTGGCTTCATAACATAATTCAAGGAATTCGGCCTCCTTATATCATCATAGGAGATTTCAATATTAGACATACGTTATTAGGAAGCTGTTCCACTTCATCAAGGGCAAATGACCTTCTTGAATCAATTCAGGAAGAGAATTGCTGCCTCCTGAACTCTGAAATTCCAACACATTACGGCCCACATCATAAACCTTCACTCATTGATTTCTCCTTTGTATCACCAGACATTTATCACCTTAGTCATATTGAAGTTCACCCAGATTGTTTTGGAAGTGATCATTTACCATCTAAAACTAGCATAGCTATTGGAGATATTGATCACCATATACCGAACAGATCACGTATCCTGTGGTCAGAATTCTTTATTTCCATCAATACTGATCATGAAATTTCTAACCTTCACTCTATTGAACAATTCAATCATCTCTGCATAAATAAACTTCACAAATTTGGAAGATGGCAGAAAATGCCATGTAAACCTTATCCCCCATGATGGTCTTCTAGGTGTGGTTATCTCCTTGGCCAAAAAAGACGTCTTTGGCGTAAAGCTAAACGCACATGTGATAAGTACGTTTGGATGGCATATAAAAGAACTGCAGCCGAACTACATCAACTACTCATATCTCTCTCTCGAAAATATTGGGACAAAATAATAATTTGAGCTGGAACATCAAAAAATATTTTCAACTTATTAAAAATCTTCAAAATAGAGTTAAAGTATCTCCAACTTCACATATGATCCTATTACATAATAATTCTCCAGTGACAGATCCTACTCATCAAGCTAATATGTTTACAGACTTCTACACTCGTTCACCAATTTTAGAGGTTATTCCACTGGATTTAAGTACAAGTGAGGATTTTTCTTACAATAAACCCTTTACTGCATCTGAACTGCAAGAAGCTTTGGCAAGATGCAAAACCTCATCTGTTGGCCCAGATAAGATATCTGCAAAAGTATTAAAAGGCATTACTACTACCAACCTAGAATACCTCATCTCCCTGATGAATAAATCGTGGCTTACAGGTATTGTACCAGAAATATGGAAATCCTCCATTGTTATTCCAATCTTAAAACAGGGAAAGATGGCCAATCTTGTGGCATCGTACCGTCTTATATCTCTGACTAGTGTCATGTGTAAATTAATGGAAAGAGAATGATTTTGAAGAGATTTATTGACCATATATCAACCATATCTTTCTTTCATCCCAATCACCACGGATTTCTGCCACATCGAGCTTGTGTGACAGTATTTTATCCATCATTCATCATCACATAATCTCTGCCAGATCCTCTAAGAAATTTGTTATTTTGGTTGCAGTGGATATTTCCCAGGCCTATGATTCAGTTTGGCCAGACGGCCTAATTTATAAATTACTTCAAGTAAACATAAAAGGAAATGCTGCTTTGTGGATTCAACATTTCATTACAGCTCGCTATTTTCAAGTAAAGTGGAGAAATAAGCTATCTTCATCAGCCACCTCATATAGGGGATTTACACAGGGGGGCGTGTTATCACCTTTCTTGTTCTCAGTGTTTATGGCAGACCTCTACGATATCCTTCCCCGTGACATCAAATGCTTCATGTACGCTGATGATATATTTCTACTATATGAATCTGTTAACTTGGGAAAACTTCAGCAGAAACTAACATCTGCACTTGGCACATTACAAAATTGGTGTCAAGAATGGAAGTTATTGATAGACCCACAAAAATGTTCTATGATTAATTTTTCTTCAAAACGACAACAACCTATTTTCAACTTGTTCATCAACAATCATCCTATTTCCTGGAGTAAAAATATTCGAATTTTGGGATTACATTTTTCACACAATTTATCTTTCCGTCATCATTTTCAGGAAAAGAGAAAAGCTATATCAAAAAAGTTGAATGCTTTAAAAGGTATCGCAGGTAATAGATGGGGTGCTCGTAGCGCTCATCTTAAAATCGTGAAGTCATTTATTGTCTCCAGTCTGGATTATGGCTGTCATATATTTACTTCAGCATGCACAACAGACCGTAAAATCCTTGAAACTGTATATCACACTGCCCTAAGAATTGCCACTGGTCTTCCTAAGTGGACCCCCATACCGATAGTTCTACAAGAAGCAAGAGAAACTTCTCTTCACTCTAGACGTGAAATGCTCTCCTTAAACTTTTACATTCGAAATTTAAGTAAGTCATCATCATCCCCCTGTGCTTCAGCTTGGGAAAAGCTAACTTACAATCTAGTCAATCGTAATCATCCTCTGGCCATTAAAGCCAAATTGTGGTTCGACCAACAAGGAATAAATACCTCGTGTATATTAAAAGTCCCAACTGGCTGGCCAGAAATGTCAAATAAAATCTCTATTTGCTCCTCGAGTCTCCCTTTTCAGACTAAATCATTGCCAAAAGATATAATTTGTAAGCTATTTCACCAAGTTTGCGAGTCATCATGGCAGGCAGATACGATGATTTTTACAGATGCTTCCAAGCAGGGATCAACTGTGGGCATTGCAATAGTCAATTTTACAACTAGTTCATCAATAACAGGGAAAATTAGTTCCATAAACTCCATCTTCTCAGCAGAGGCTCTGGCACTGCTTATTGCAGTCTCTAAAATTTGCACTGAACCCAAAAAGTATGTCATTTTCACAGACTCACTTTCTTGCATCTCTGCTCTTTCAGATTGTTCCAGGACATCACCAACTATTATTCAACTGCTTCGATTCCAAATGATTCAATCTACTCAAAAGTGCTTATCAATACAGTTAGTTTGGGTTCCCGGACATTCAGGGATTGCAGGTAATGAAATTGCAGACTCATTGGCAAAAGCAGCAACTGTGAGTAATTATGCTATTCAATCTATTTCTCCAGAAGATTTGAAACAACACGTCAAGGAACGTCTTTAAAGAAAGTCTCAATCAATGGAAAAATAGCAAATGTGCTGAAGCATTCACTCATCTCACATCTATTCGCAAAAATCATAGGCTGTTAACAAAATCGCGACTAGAAGACGTATGACTGACCAGAGCAAGAACAAGATCTTTTCCCACTAATTCGATTCTATTTAGGTTTAATCTCTGGCATACAGACCGCTGTCAGTGCGGTGAACCTGAAACCATAGATCATATTCTCTTAGATTGTCCTTTATACGAACATCTGAGGAATCAACTACGGAAAAAATTAGGAATAGGAGCATTATCATTCTCTTGGATATTTGAACTGTCTACAAATCCGAAAATTAAAATTCTTGCATGCTGTGATTTTCTACGCCTGTCCAACAGGTTCTAATTTTAATGAAAAAAGAAAGTTACAACTCAAAATCCACCTTGATCTATTTTCTAACAGAATTTGTAAATCAGAATTTTTTCTTCACATATCAAGATGTCTTTGTTAGTGATCACCAAACTCAACTGACTTTACTTAAATAAGGTTAGTCGTTTGATTGCATAAATCCTCTCCAAACACCTTCTTCAATGAGAGCTACAACCATCTTAGCATAAAGCTCCAAAAGTGCCCGCCATAACCTACCTACCTAACACCAAGTGATAATTATAAAGTATGTTTAAGTTGTTGTAAAACACAAATAATTGTAAAATATTAAATGTAATGTAATAAATAAATTTAAAGTAACACTTGTAAATATTCAGCTTAATGAAATTATTTTGCAGTAATCTTCTGTTTGGTGACTACAATAACCATTTCTCCATTTTACATCAGCTATCACAAAAATTTTATCAACAGCAATAACATCTAAATGCAGTTTGGGTTTGATTAATTTGTAGTACAATTTTTTTTATTAAAACGCATTGCAAGCATTACTGTCAATTCCTATTTTAAATGAATGATTTGAAAACTAAACTTCTGCGCAAAACTAAAGCAACCATGTAAATTGTATTAGTAAATAGTTATGATATTGCAGAAAAGGAGTGCTTGTGGTCATTATAATGAAATGCATTTCAATCAAAATGTCATGCTTATTCAAATGTCAGGAAAAAAGTCACAGATGAGTGTTCATATTACTTGTGCGGTTAGCATGCGTAACTCAGACTACAATATAATTAAAGATATTCGCTGCAAGTGGAAATGCGTTCTTTCGTGAAAAATCATTGAAATGAAAAAATCATTTGGACGACTTCACATGTGACATTTTCTGTTTTTCAAGTTTTCCCTACCCAGATCTCATTTTTTCCACTACCTTTTCAAACTCCTCAGTATTCTAAACTGTTATATTGAGAAAGATTTTTGTGGAAAAGTTAGATCTGAATGGGAAAAACTTGAAAAACAGAAAAAGTGGAAGAATGATCAGAAAGCTGAAAGAGGGACGTAGTGTGACCATTGCAGCTGAAGTGCTCTGAATAAACTAAAGCACAGTTTCGTTGAAAGTTTGAGTTTCGACGATGAAAGACGTGATCAGACTGCCTTGTCCAGATTCAGATCCGGCCATTTTCGTACCCTACGGTTCTCCCAGGGCAAACAAGTCTTTTCCACCCGCACTTTGTGCAATACTAACGAAGCCAGTTCTGAACACCTACTGAACTAAATTGGCTTTTCAAAGCGTGAACTTTTTTACAGCCCTGGAGCTGTCCTCGATTCTTTGAAAGCGAAGGATGTCATGGACCTGGTCTGATTCAGACCAAGGGATAAGAAAGAAGAAGACTGTTTCGTTAGAAAAGCTTTTCAAGCCATAGAAAGGTTGCTAGAAAGGTTGGTTGTGGTCACCACAAGAAAATAATTTAAGACAATGATCGATATATTGCCTTGCAAATGAAAAAGCCCAAAGCTAGTAAGCAAGCTCTATTGCTCAATAGTTGAAAAATGGGTCGACAAGTGTCCTAGTTTACTGTGTCCAGACGACTTCACATAGGTGGCGTATCTTTCCGTCTTGAATGCAACATCCAATTGAAAGTTGGCCGTCAGCGCCACCATCTACTGTAATGTACAAACTCTGAGCATTAGAATCGTGTCCACTTTAAAGATGAAAGAAACTTCAGTGTCACAAACGATTGGGTTAATCTGTGGTTTGGGTACCCCTTTCTAGCCAAATGGGCAATAGACGTACCAAGCGTGATAACCTTGACTATTTCATCCTAAATGCACTCCTTGTGGGAAAAAATGTACTCCTTGTGTCACAAAATACACTAGAATATGGAAAAAATATGATAAATTTTCTCCATATTATAGTGTATTTTTTGTTACACAATTCGTAAAAAATACCATTGTTTTTGCTTTCGTTGCCTTACCAACGGTGAAATTCGTTAAAAACATGGATTTCGGTTTCGTCGCCATAGAAATGCCGTTTTCGCGTTGTGTCTCTCGGAGCATTCAACTCCGCGAGACAAAACGCAAAAACGCGCCAGTTTGGGACTTTTTGAAAATGCGCCAAACAGGGGACCTAAAGCACATTTTCACCAACGATTGTCAATTCCAGTTAATTTGGAAAGAGATACAGAAACTGTTTCATCCAAATAACATCACGAAAAGAGATGGTAATGGTGGTCTTGATGTTGTCGTTTTGATTGGTATCATCCTGAATGGGTTGACTGAGCTGCATTGTTTATCAGCAGAGATTCTGTAACTGGAGGACGCTATTGTTAGAAGCTGATCCTTCCTCGTGTAAGTTTGATCCAAGGTGCACTGGAGAAAACATTGTTTTTGTGGATGAAAATCCGCGATCACATCTGACTCCTACTGTTCAGCAGCTACTTAAAGGAGAAGATATCACTTGAAAATATTGGCCTGTATAGTTCTCTGGTTGAAGTCCTAGATAACATGTATGGAGTGTTTAAGAAGACGCCTTGCGGCTTGATTATATTCTGCAAGGAATGCTCTCTTCAATTGAAACAGATGCTTATTGAGGAATGGGGCACTTTTACCTCAAGAACTGTTGGACAATCTGATGCTGAGTATGAAGAGATGGTCCGAAGCAATCATTGTAGTAAGGAAAGAGAATATCTCGTCTCGTACCAGATAACATATGCTTGTTGTTCTTTTAATTAAAAAAATAATAATGTAAAACGATACTAGGAGTTCAACGAAATCTTTTTTTGTTTGGTTCCATATTGCATGCATTTTATTTTGTGTAACTATGAGTTCTTTATCAATTAAATACAATATGCTGTCTTACATTTTTGAATTTCATGTTTCTTATAAGAATTTTTGTAAAAATATGGAGAAAAAGTCCTTTTTTCTTATTTTTTGACACACCAATGTAATTAATTATATATAATTGCAGTTTCACCCTGTTTTATGAATTCCACGTGTGTAGTTTGTCTCCATGGTGCAGCCAGTTTAATATTGTCTGGTATTTATTAAAGGTATTTAACAAGTTTTCTCCTTTAAATTGTGTTACAACACAAGCACAAGCATTTGAGCTATAATCAATGATTACGTAATGTAATCATGTAAATTCAAATCTGCTTTTATACAAAAATAGTAACTGGGTAAAGAAAAGATATTTTGTTTTCCTTTTTTATAACTTTCAAACATATATCATTTTCAACACATTTAAATAACTTTATGCATTAACTAAAAACTTAATTGAAAAAATGCAACTTCGAAAATAACTGAAAATTATACTATGTAAATAAAAATTAGTTTTCTAAAGAATACAAAAAGTAATTTACACACACCTATATTTATAAATGTTTTATACATTAAATAATGAATATACGAAAATTCAAAATTATAGCGTAAAAGTCATTCTTCGTAGTCAAGTATTCCGCAATTTTCTGAAAAAGGCAAATTCAAAACCAATTTCGTCATTTAAAGATGCCATCTCAACCTCGTTCATTGTTGACATGTTTGACGATGAAATGTGGGTATAGTTATCTGCTTATATGCGTCACGATAACCAGATTTACAAGATCGAAAGCTCATTCTGAAATTTTAAGAGCCTTTCAGAATTGGTATCGATTGCAAAGAAATGGCATTTTAAATTACATGTTATTCTGACGTTATCAGCATTTATTGTTTTTCTTCTTTTTTCTATTCATAAAAAACAAATTAATTGAGCTTTGTTTCATAAACCATAAAATATCACATAGAATAAACCAGGCGCAGTTGTATATAAATTGCGCTGTGAAAATAAATACTTTTAAACTTAGAAATAAGTTTTAGTATAGGAATAATTCATTATATTAATATATTTACATTTTATATATATACTTAATATCATGCAATAAAATACAATTTATACATGCATATATACACATTAATTTACAAAATAAAAAAATTATGTATGTATATAAATTGATAAAAAAAAAAAACGGCTGCTTAGTAAGGAATGAAGCTCGTTGATTTCCAACTAACTTTAAATCGAAACAATCTTTTGCAAAATTTTGATTACAGTATTTTGTGGATATATTTTAAACTATGATTAACATTGATTTAAAGACCTTACAATGAAGCATTAATTAAAATGATGTAAAATTCCATTTTGGAATTCTCGCATCAAGAATAGAGACCTGGAGTTATTTTTGCTCTTCTTAAATTATCATCAATAAATTCTGAAAAAAAAAAGATAAAGTATTTACGACCTTATCGAATCCCTGTTCTTTCCACAAAACAAAAATGTAACAAAGAAATAAAAATATTTTCCACTATTTTTGAAAAAGAAAAATTTTTGGCTATTGCAGTATACACTTTTTCGTTTTTTCTAATAACCCTCCAATAATAAAAATGCATTGGAACAGAAAAATCCCTATTTTACTAATTAATATCTTCGCAAATTGAGAGAAATTATAAGTATTCAACAGCTTATTTGATTCGTTTATACCTGATTTATATGTATGAGCTCATCTTTTGAAATAAATTGTGTGTTTTGTTCCATCTTCCGGATTTTCACAAATTCGCGTAACTAGAAAAGCTCTTTCGCTTTCATATAAAACAAGTTAAAAATGACGATATGCGCGCATTAACTACCATAGAGCTACCTTCGGTATTTTCACTGAAGTAATATAACAGGTTGGAGTAAAAGAAATCCATTATTTTTTGGTAGATGACTGTAGTGATCAATATCTCGTAAAGTATCAATCAAACTTCAAATTTATGCTCATTGTCAGGGTGACAATTCAAATTAAAAAAATTCTTTTTCTGTTTTTTGTTTGGTAAGTTCAGTTGTAAAGTTACAGTGCGTTAAAAATGGAAGTCAACAAATTCGGTACATTTTACAGATTTTCTTTGATAAAGGCGAAAATACAAGCCAGTAGGCTGACATTGTGAATGGTGTTCATGGTGACGATACTGTAACAGCTAATTACGTGCAATTTTGTCGATTTTGTTCAAGCATTTTTTATGTTAAAGATGCACCTCGCACAGGAAGTTCTGTCGTCGAAACTATCGATAAAATCACCGAAATAATCGAAGTTGACCGGCATGTTAGTAGTTGTAGCATCACCCAGGAGCTAAAGATCGACCATAAAACAGTTACGAAGCATTTGCGCAAAATTGGATTCGAAAAGAAACTCAATATATGAGTGTCACACCAATTAACACCGAAAAAACATAATGAATAGAATTTCCATCTGCAAAGCCTTGAGCAAAAGAAATGAAAACAACCCATTTCTTAAGCCGATAAAGACTAGTAATGAGTAATGGGTCACATGCGACAATATTGTGATAAAACGATTTGGTCAAAACTCGGTGAAGCAGCTCAAACGGTTGCCAAACCAGGAATAAAGGCCAAGAAGGTTTTACTGTTTATTTGGTGGGTCTGAAAAGGAATTATTTATTATGAGTTGCTTCTTTACGGCCAAATACTAAATTCAGATCACTACTGTCAACAACTGGACCATTTGAAGCTAGCAATTGAAGAAACTGCTGAATTGCCCAACAGAAGAAGTGTTGTGTTCCACCAGAACAAAGTCATGCCATACACGTCTGTAGCTACTCGTTAGAAAATCTGGGAGCTTGGTTGGAAGGTTTTAATGAATGTACCTTATAGTCTAGACCAGAAATCAAGAGACTACCACCTTTTTCTCGCATTGCAAAATTTCGTGAATGATAAGAAATTGGGATCAAGAGAAGATTGTGAAATAAATTTTTAGAGTTTTTTCCCCAATTAGGACCAAGACTTCTATGAGAGAAGCATTATGAAGCTACCTTTAAAATGGCAACAAATCATGCAATAAAACTGTGCATATTTGACCCAAATCAGAAACATATTTAATGTATCGAATTTCACGCAAAAATAATGGATTTCTTTTTCCTCAATCTAATATATCAGACTTACTTAACAGGAATATTTTTTTGTTTCTGAATCCAAAAAGAGGTTTAGTAATGACCATGAACAAGGGTTTCATTTGAGCACGTTTGTTATATGAGTACCCATTGGGCACAAACTTCTGCTGAGCCATGCTGGAAAATATGCTTGGCATTTGGAGACGATGCACTAACAAACCTGTCGCACTAAGGGGGCATCTCAAGTTCCATTCTAGTGGTGAACCACTTGAAAAGTACATTTTCAACTACTGGGTGCAACCAACAGATCATTTGAACGACGATTTGAAAAGTGTTATCGAAGAGGATACTTCTCAAATGTGTCAGAAATTTGAAATTAAGTTACAAATATTTGATGTAACCATTTGTGCTCACCTATAGAAACTGGCAAAATTGTAAAAGCCAAGTAAATGGCATTCTCATGAATTTACTGGATGCAGTGAACTTCAAAATTTATTCATCAGTTAATCAATTTTCCCACTAGAAAAACAAACCATTTTTTGATTATCTGCTGACATGTGATAAAAAATGGATACAGTACAGCATCTTCAAACATTTACATCATTGGTTGCCACAGAAGATACTATCTCCGGGACTGCAAAAGCTTCATTCCCTCAATCCATTCCCAAAAGAAACAGCAGTGTTCATGGTCGATAGTGGTCTGCATTGTCCTCACTGAGTTCCTTCCACGTGAACCCCATTACTGTTTCTGCTTACAAGCATCAAGTGGAAGGTTTGTAAGAATCCTTTAGTCAGAAACCATCAGTATTGGTGAACAAGATAAATGTTCACTTCACGCAGGACAACGCAGAACCTTAAATATGAATTTGAATGCGATTACTGACTTAGAATCGGAGCTTCTTCCTTATCCTTCCTACTCCCCAGACATTTTCCCCAAGCTATTATCACTTACTCAATGCTCTGAATAATCACATGCGAACGAAATAGTTCCTTGATGTTGAAGAGATCAAAACCAAAGTGGATAATTTTTTGTCCAGACATTTTGTCGCAACAGTACACATGAGTTATCATCAGGCTCAAAGAATGTTATCTCATGTAATGGTGCTTACTTCGATGATTAAAACCCGTTTTATCTTGCAATACATCATCCTTAATTTGCCATAAAGCATCAAAATTTTTCAGATTACCTGATTATTTCTAAATGACGTTTTTCTTGCTACATATTTTTCTGATGAATAGGTAAAAATTTAAGATCATAATCTTTGTAATGCTTTTTCTATTTATATATATTTTTAACATTCCATCTTTGAACTTAAAATATTTTAAAATTTGATTTTAGCAAATATGCGAGTTGCACCACCCCTGAAATGGAATTCCAAAATGTACACTACCAAACAGGGTTAAGGAATTTCAAATGACCGATGATGTCATCTTGCGCCATTATTCTCAACTAATGAGTGACCAGTACGCTGTGCCCTTCTGATGGGATTAAATTTTCATGAGGCTTTTTTCGGTTGAGCTCTCCTGTCGAGCGGACTTGCTACAGATGCTATAGTTGATCTTCACACAAAGAAATTGTTCCTGTATCATAAAACTTATTCTTGAAAATCTGCCTCTTTAAAAATTCTTTTTAATTTTTAATTTCACATAGGCAAGGAGGTAACCACGTTATACACATTATATATATATATATATATATATATATATATATATATATATATATATATATATATATATATATATATATATATATATTAGAATTTTATAATTACACTGTGACAAGTCCATTATAGATAATTACTTTGAAGATAAAATTAATTTATAGGAATTTTCATTTATAAATTAGTATACTTTAAACGGAAGAAACTAGAAATGATTATCGGTTAAAATCAGAATAAACAAAAGAAAAAGCATTAAAAGTATTACAAAGCAGTTATGTAAATTCTCTTCTGAAAGCTTTTATCTTAATTACCTTATTTTATTTTTTTCGTTCACTTTATGGACTTTCTTCCTATTTATAATTATCGTTGAAAGTTCTAAATTATATAATGAGCCATTGTTTTTAAAAAGTTTACTGCTTTACAATTGAGATCACATTATCTCCTTTATTAAGAATTCTTGCTTTCAAATTACTTATTTTCCAATAATTTTAAAGTAAGTGAATAATTAAATGTAATTATTTGAATTTAAAATCTTATTGTCATTCTACTTGAATTTTAAATTTTAGAGAAATATGCATATTTTAATTATTATTGTCCTAGGTTGATGTAAATTTCGCTAAGAAAAGAATTTCATGAATAATGAATAAATCGATATAAAATAAAGTATTTAATGAATAAAAAAATTAATAATCTAATACTGTCACTATGAGAAGCCAACTAACGATTAATTAATTAAAAAGAAAATGATGCATATTTATCAGAAAGCAATTTAATGTATTCTTTATTGCTTGTATATAATTCATCGAAATGAGTAATTAAGTTAATAATTAAAATTTTTATAATAAAAGGGTTCAAATCTCATTTAATTGTCTAATAAACAATCTATTCTGCTATTTATTTTCAATTACACTTAATGAGGCCAAATTAATTTGTTCAGCAAATTTTACGAAATCATCTTATGTATTTACATCCTTCACTGATTTTTAATTATAAAAATATTAACATTTTTTAACTATATTTTTATTAAATGTACTTGGTAGAGCATTTTTTAAATATAATAGAGTACAGAGTATAAAAAATAAAGCGGTTTTCCTGAAAAAAAGTTCTCTCCATTTTTTATATTTTCAAACCACTAATAATCATTACTTCCAAACACTGTAATGTAAGATGTAATTGATATAATTGTTCATTAATAAACACTACTTATTTACAATATTTTATTTATAACAAAGCTTGAAATTCTGAGAAAAAATGATGTCAATGTCAGTCATCATTTCGTGTTGTTGAAACGTTTAAAATATTCTGAATGTATTATCAAAATTCCCTACAATTTTAGAAAGTTACTTTAAGTTACTTTAAATATATTTTGTAATTTTATTACATTTAAATCTTAATGATTCCAAAGCCATCTACCCTGTCTAGTAGTCAGCGTGCCTGGCTGTAGATAGGGGGGTCCTATTTTCAAAACCCGGGCATGAATGTACTTTCTCTCTCAGTCTATTCTTTTCCTTGTATGAATGGTAGCCTACCCAATAAATAGGTACCTGTGGCAAGGAAGTCGGACTCCACACCCATTTATGGATCAGTTGAAAAAGTAAAGCAGCATACCCTATAATGCCCGCCTAGCTGACACAAGACCAAAACAACAACAATGGTATATATATATATATATATATATATATATATATATATATATATATATATATATATATATATATATATATATATATATATATATATATATATGGGAAGGGGTAGGTAGGTAGATATACATCAATTCATTTCACTTGCCAACAAAAGCTAAAACTAGTCAATGAAGAAAAAATTTTTAATATGGAAAAGAAAATTATCTATAATTGACAAAAATTTTTGGAAAAAAAAAAATTGAAAATTTTAAACTGTGAAATAATATGTGCATTATTTTGTGTTTATTTTTCTGTGTCTATTTCGTCTATTTAAATATAAATGGATATCTTAAGTACTTGAGATTTTCAACACTATATATTTGATTGTAAATGTTGATTAATTCCTCACATGAAAAATTATTTTCATTGGAAGTTAATTATGAACTAAATTGTAAAAGTTGTCATAAAATTTGAAAGTCTCAAAATAAATTAATTATAAAGAAATGATAAAAATTAAATTTCTTAATACTAGTTTGTATTTTATGATACTGTAAGTAACCAATTGTGTTACCATATATTTAAGTTTTATGTGCCGAAAGAAAAATTCTTTTCTTCTGTACAGTGCAAATTAACACCATAAATTCAAACAGCTTCCATGTAATAATAAGAAAAAAAATTTATAGCCAAAATTACAATGAGTTCATAAAAAAAAATCTTAATATACATTTATATATATAAGTTTATTGTGAACAAATAAATGTACACAGTGTGTAAATTTATTTACTGGCGTGTGTGTGTGTGTGTGAGAGAGAGAGAGAGAGAGAGAAAATCTTATTAAAATAGTTCATTCACAGTTTGTATCTGGTTGATATTACATTACATTATATAATAATATATAAATACATTTTGTATAATTATTTTTTACTATTATTTTTACATATTTCATTCAAAAATCTATGCGATTTTGCATTTCACTAATACACCGTTCGCACTGCACTTTCAAGTCTCGTGTTTAAGTTTCGGCAAGTGATTTAAGTTAGTTCGAACTGATATAAATTAATTTGGGGAACTAACTTAAATACGTTTCACCTGATTTAGCCCCATCTTGTTTTCTGCTATCTTGTTGTCTGTGTTTGTCGAAATATCAGAAACTCATCAAAATAAATGCAAGAGAAGCAAGATTTTAAAAAATAATAACACAGAAATATTTACATAAGTATTAAATAAACATCAGAAAAATTATATTTAGTTTCAGAAAAAATAGATGTCAACGACATTCTTTGGTTTCGTATTCCTGATTTGAAATATGATACTCTTAATCAATATCCTTTTGGTCTATAATTGCTTAATAAATGTGCTAAACTATTTCAAAAATTTTGAAGACATCATATAATTTATAACAGCAAGCGATAAATAAGATTTTCGGAACAAAAACCAATAATTTTTAAATCAGTTTTGGCAATGCGAACGCTGTTTTCAGCATGGTGTTTAACTTAAATCATATTTAACTTTAAATTGATTTAAAAAGGGCAATGCTATAACGGGGTATAAAAGAGCGAAATTTAGTTACAATAATAAGTTTTTTACCATTAATTTCAATTTCTTTAACAAAATCTAAATTTGTGTGATTGCTACAAAAAAAAAAAAAAAAAAAAAAAAAATATTTTACCAAATTAAAATTATATTTTAAAGCATTTTAGATCAGTTTGTGAATCATATCTTATGTACATAAAGTTTTCTTTAAGGATTTTTTAGCTGTTTATACTAAATGGATTGAATAAAAATGTTGTGATAATTTTATTTGAATCTTAAGAATATATTAGTATATCGAATGCTGAATTAATAAATATAGAATTAGGATTTCTATTCATGCAGTGAAGATTCCTAAGTTTTAAGTAGACACGTACGAACATTAAATTTTATCGCATAAACTTAACTTCAATATATTCTTAGATTATTTCATGCGTCCTGTCTCGGCGCGCAAAGGAGTTTTCTGGAAGTTGCTCTCATGAAGGCGAGATGAGAGCAGGCATGACTTTAAGTTGTAAACTTGAATTAAATTCAATATAATTTGCAGAGAATCAAGCGAAATCACATTTCCTGTTGCAATTATTGATCAAATTCAGTTCTACATTTTCTGCAGAATATAACTGCAATGAAGTGCAGAAATTATTGTTTTCTATTTTCTTCAGGAATTGTATATGAACAGTTTATACACACACAGAATAGAACAGAGAGCATGAGAACTATTCCTGCCTTTAGTGGAAAAATAATATTCCACATACGAAAAATAAAAATAAATAAAATTTTTGGAAAAATTGACGCTAAGTTTGATTTCATTCATTCCATTTTATTCACTTCCACTCACAGAATTGTGGGGCTTACTTAATGCCAGAACAATGCTCTTCAGACAAAAACGTCCAGGGCTTGATCCCAGACACTGTTGAACAGTATTACAGCAATCAAGGGTAATTTCGATGTGCCTTGATACCACCATTATAAGCGTATTACAAGAAGATGTACCAAACATGCATCATGTATAAGAGATACGTATTCCTCTGTATCGTTAAATTTGCTTCAAGTTAATCTATGCCTAATCCTGACCTAATGGTAGGAAAACCGTTTTTCAGAGCAAAAGGTCCCGTGTTCGATCCCAACCACTGTTGAACAATGGGAGATGATGTCTTTTACATGCACATCTTTCAGAGTGGGTGCTTGAGAACATTCCGAGTTTCCACTATTGCGATACATGACACTCTCCATCTATCAGAAACCTTCTTAGATAGCAAGTACTTAGTAGACGTTAAAATAACTTACTACAGCCTTAGATCATTAAACAGTTCACAATGCGGAGTCAAATATCGTGTCAATCTTTGCAAGCGAGTTATGCTTAGGTTTACACTTCAGAGATTGATTTTTGGAAACAAGTTGCATAAAGAAAAAGTCATGTATCTTTGCTCGTCCTGGTCATATAGATCAAATCCTAAAAATTTTCAATGACATAGGGGCATATTTTATATGTATTTATAACTGTGTTTACGCATAACTTCTTAAAAACTACTTCCAATTTATTTTTTTAAAGAGATTTAGGACTCAAAGTTGAACGAAATTGCAAGCACATTTCCATCAGCATAGAGAAAAAATTGAGCGAAATTCCCCCATTGACTAAATTATAGAATACTTTTACTTCCAAGTTTTAATGTCATTAAATAATTATCAATTTTTTGCATTCATAATCTGCACAAGGATTCTATCGCATGCTTCACAATTTATGGTATTCTAAATTATTTCATAGTAAATTAGGTCAGTCAAAAGAGTTTAGTACGCATCTCAATATTCACAAGAGGTGCATCTAACCTTTCTTACAAATAACCTTCTTTTCAAGAATTTTATCCCAGGTCTCTCTATTTGTGGCCATCCCTTTCTAGCAAGTCAGCCTATATAAAAAGAGATCATAATGATAACATGATTAGCTTATTTAATTCTTTTTTGAATAGAATTTTAGTTTTCTTTGATTTTGTGTTGCGAAATTTTAAGATTTACTGCATTTTTAAGTTGGTTTTGTTTGAAAACTCAAAGATTTAAGTCCTATCCTATAAAGTCATTTTGCTCAAGGAGTCCAAAAAAAAAATAATAATAAATAAATACTGAATGATAGATTGTAGGAATTTCAATCTATCATTCAGTACTTTTGTTATCTAAATCATTTATGGGGGTGAGTAGAACTACGTGGAATCAAAATATTATTCACAATAAGGATACAAAAATAGTTTGGCATTTTATTTCCACTCACATTTTTTTGAAAAGTTTAAGTAACATTTAGTTCATTGATATGAAAATAGTTATCAAGAAATTTATTTAAAATAGTGATACTTAAGACGAATGTTCACTGCACAGACGTTGTATAATTAAGCCTTAATAACACGTTCAGAAAGGTACAGATGAAGCATTAATTTTTAGCTAATTATGCAACACAAATTCCATCTTATTTCTAAAGAAGTAAGTTATCATTAATTTATATTAATATAATAACGTAAATAAAATGTGACAAAAGTTTGTTTTTTATTTTTAACTATATTAGCAAATTATAAAACTACACCGCGATCATTCTAATTTGTAACATAGCCTGATTCAATGTAATCAGGCTGTTACAAAATAGACTTTTTCTCTTTCTTTTTGAAGACAAAGCTTTGTTTCAAGAAGATTGGAATTCGAAATTAATATAGAAAAAAATGCGGAATTCGGAATTAATATAATATCTCTTTGAAGTCAAAGCTTTGTCTTAAAAGTGACATGATATAAATACCGATTTTTACTGATAAGTACAATTTTTCATAGATAAGAAAATTTGAATTTGAAATTTATAACATAATAATTAATATAAAACATGCGTTACAACGGGAAACAAATAAGAGATTATTGTTGATCTATTTTAAACAAAGGAATTATTTGAATAAAGCTACAGCAATCACTACGTAAATTAATCAGTAATCATGAACACCATGATCACCGTTTAATATAGTATAAAGATAACATGAATAAAGAAATTAAATTTCATTATTCAAATGATAAGATTTTATGGTTATACATATATAGCCTTGTGTACATTTTGTATTCAGTTTTTAACTGTCCAAAATAATTATAGGATATTATAAGTCTTTTGTATAAGCAAATTTTCTTCTGTCATTAAATGGAAGACGAAAGTCTCAAATGCAAATTATTCTACTGTTTAAACTTCACAGAATGCAAATTTTAAGTTTAACGTCTAAGACAACGGTCTAGTGGTCATGAATGAGATTTGACTTCCAGATGATGTAAGACAAAGTGGAAATAATGATAGACATTTAGTAAGCATTTTGCTTCGATGAGGGCGATGTCTCAACGAATTCCTTTAACAGAATCAGAAGCTTGGAGAGTTCTTGACCTGTTACAGGGGAGCCAAACAGAATCTGAAGTAACACACAGGAATAGTCAGAGAAAAGAATATTGCGTTATTCCTTTCTCCTCCAATTCACATAGTCTGTGTCCACTTCCTGTGGATGTGACAATGCTTTGCTGTAAACGTGACATACACTATTAGTTGGCGAACATACTTCCTTACAGCATGAAGACGATTTCGAATAGTTTGTGCCAAAATTATGGCACCAGTAGCCGAGAGAAGATTTTGTTCATTTTTCGGTGTCTATTTATTATTTTTCGGTGTCTATATTATTATGTGTAGATTTTAGTGCCGAGACGTTAACGTTAAATGGCACTCACCATTGGATGTTGTTACCCTTCCACGACTTTTCCCTGATCTTCGGCCTGCATTTCCAGTCTCCAAAAAATGGTTCCAGATCTTGGAAATTACACTTTGTGTAACCTCACCTAAAGTTGAGCCAAACAGAATCTGAAGTAGCTGAAGCGAATGAAGTTTCACCAAAATATGAGCAAAATATACTCTTGGCAACTGGTACAATAATTTTGATACAAACTATTCGAAACCGCCTTCACGCTGTAAGGATGTACGCTCGCCAACTAATAGCGTATGTCACGTTTGCAGCAAGGCATCGTCACATCCACAGGAAGTGGACACAGAGTATGTGAATAGGAGAAGAAATGAATGACGCAATTTTATATTCTCTCAATCAATCAACAATGGCACTACAACCCTGTGTGGTTCCTGGTCTTCTCAATGAGCTTATTCCATCTTGGCCTGTACTCAGCAGCACTTTTCCAATTAGATGTTCCAATAGTATTAAAGTCCCGATCAAGGCAATCAATCGATCTGATTTTGGGCCTACCTCTGGAACGCTTTCCCATTGGCTTTGCAAGAAAGATTTTTTTAGGGTGCGTTATTATATTCTCTGAATATTCCTATTTTCCTCTTCATCTTGATTATTGGCACATTTTCATTTGTAGAGAATGTATCACTAGAAACAATTATAAGTTTGTGTATGAAAGTGTCAGATTTCAAGCTGAGGCAGTGATTGTCTATGCTGGTCTCATCATTGATGGCCCCACAAATCACCATTTCATTCAAAAGGGAGCCTCTGACCGATCGCTGATACAAAGATGATACCTTCATACCTATTGTAGGCCCTTTTGCTGTAGCAATTGTAGATAATTTCATGTCAATGGAAGACTATTGTAGGCCACATCTTACTAATTTGGTGAATGATTTCCTTTTGAAGGAAGGATCATACGAATGGACTGGCTATGAGTTCTCCAGACGTTAACCTAATAGAACATGTTTGGGACATTCTAGGTGGATGCGCTTCTGTAAACTTACCATCCCCTCAAGTTCTCAAAGAACTGGAAAGAGCTCTTGTAGAGAATTGGGACAGTATATCCCAGCCTCTCATTAATAGTCTTTTTGATTCGATGCCTTAAAATTGTTCAACGCTGTTAGCTATCCAGGGAAACCCAACTCCCTACTAAAAGCGATTTTCATTTGAGGGACAGCATTTTTTTCCCATTTACACAAATTGTGCTTTTACTTTTTGTACTAAAATGCTCAATGAAACGCATTTTTTCTGCTATTTAGCAAATGGCACATATTTATGTGTCATTTTTGTCTCATCTACATCTGTCAGTAATGGATCAATCAACCAAACAGTTCCCTATAAATGAAAGATCAACACACATCAATATCTTTTAATTATTTAGAGCGGTATATATTGCAAGTTTCTATGTACATTACATTATATTTATGAAAAAGTCTCGAGAAAATGCTAAATTTAAAATATAAATTTTAGAAATAAAATTTGTAGATTAAAAAAATATCTCGAAATTAATCAAATATATATAATGAATGTAAACAAATATTTTGAATACAAAAATTATACATAGAATTACTACAAAATATTGAATTATTTCAAATATGATGATTGCAATTAAAAGAAATTCAGTAATTTCACTTAATAAGTAAACACCATCCAAAATATATTAAATAACGAGCCAGAAATTATACAACTTTAAGTGCACAAAACACCTTAAAAATTAACTAAATCAATTTTGGAAACTTAAAATGTCAACAATAGGACACGTATTTGAGCATTCATTAAGAAAATAGAAGCAAAACAAATTTCTAAATATCAAAACAAGTTACTTATTATTGATTGGCAAAAGAAATATCCTCATTCGCAGTCAAGCGAAAAATTAAATAATAGATTTATTGTATCTTAAGCCAGAGTACCGACAGTGTTCTTAAGCTAATGCAACTTAGAGGCTCAGTGATAAGATTTCTCTTTCTTTTTTCCGCAAACATTGACTCAATAGTTGTAGTTAATTTGATCACTACTTCTTAACAGACTAAAGTGTCAATCAATCGAATATTGTGGCAAAGAGTTATAATTTGAAGAAAGAATTATAGTTCAAAATATTTTATCAGCATCCCCCCCCTTCTCTCTCTCTAAGGAATTTAATTTTGACATTACACTTTAAGAAAAATAGCACTTTAGAAACACAAATGTGTGTGTGTGTGTGGCTTATGTGTTCCATAAATAGTCCTATTTATTCTTAGCTCAAAGAGAATTTTCTTAAATAACAAATTTTTTTAATGAAAATAATAAGATTTATGATATGCATTGATTTTATTTTTCATACATAAATATAATTTATGTATAAAACCACATTCTTTTTATCAACAAATTATTATAACAATTAATTTTATTCCTTCCATATAAGTAATTTATATTTTTTCGTAAGAACTGTGCTCATAATAAGCATTTAAAATTAGATTTTCCTTCAAATAAATAAGAAAATATTATAAGTACTTTGTGATAATACTCTTTGATGTTGAGAGCATTATTTTCATTTGCTTCATTTTTAATCTTTTGAAAATAAACAAATAAAAATGTTTCTGCATTTATTTTCAAGCAATTTGTTATCCTTTACAACTTAAAAAGAAAGATTTACTACGTATTTTTCAAAGAAATATTTTAATGTTAAATGTTTACTCTATAATTAAGTAGTATTATTGCAAGACATAAGTTATTTATAATATTCAAAAGAAAAAGGAATTAAAAAAGGCTTATATAAATTAATACGATGCAGCTACAAATATTTCCTATTGTAGACTTAAAATTTTAGTCAGGTCATTTAGAGGACACCCTTTTATTGATAAATATAATTAATAAAAATGCTTGTAAATGGTTAAAATTTTAAAAAGTATTCAATATTTTGTGTTGTTACATATTTTAATAATTTCCTGGTGTGTAATAGGACATTAAAATTTATTTATTGTAAATATTTTTTTAATTAAAATATTTAAGTATAAAATAAAATGCAAAATATTTTACATACAAGTAAAAAATTAACTATCAAAATATAAAATTTTGGAAACATAAGCACAAATTATCAAACTTTTTTATTTTTTCTAGGGGTATAAAAGGTTTTTTGATCAATTTTGCATGGTAATCCAGAATTTTGCGACTAAAAAAAGTCAAATTTTACCTTTTATTAAGAATTTTTGCAGCTGATCTACTTTGTAGACATGTTTTAATTAAAAAAAAAAAAAACTACATAAAAGCAGAATTATTGTGAATACATTCACTTTTAACAAATGCAGAAAATAAAATAAGACATTTTTAATAAAGGTTTATCTTTTCCTCTTTCATAATAAAAAGTATTATAGAGTAACCAAAGAAAGAAATTCAACAAAAAATAGAAAATAATTTTATAATTAAAATTTCTGGAACATCCGTGTGTCTAGCCTAAATTTAAAATTTAAGAAACAGAAACTCAAAAAATAATAATTCAAATTCATCAAATACGAGACAAAAAGCCTGAAGAGTATTGTATATCTTCTTAAGAATCTTCGGTAAGAAAAAAGCACTAAAAACTTTAAAAAAAAATATTACTAAATAAGTATTTTTGAAAAAAAAATAATTTTAATTTATCAAATATGAGGCAAATAGTCTAAAGAATTTTGTGCATCTTCTCAAAAATATTCGTGAAGAGAAAAAGCACTAAAAACTAAATACAGAGACAAGTGTTATGTAAGAGTTTGAGCAATTCAAAAAATTTCGCCAAGATAAAGCTGGAAAATTTTGCAGAAAAATACCGTCAACAGAAAAATGAATGTTACTTATCTTTGTAGATCAAAACCAAAACTTAATATTATTATACATGAAAACCGTTCACTTTTTAACACTAGGTTTACGAGAATCGTCATTTTGACTTATTTTAAACTTTCTTAAGAAAATTGTAAAAACGAATTGCATGTTATCTCTTAAACTTTTATTCGTTGAACGAGATATCTTCAAAGTTTATTTTGCTCAAAAGATTTGAAATTCTCTATGTGGCCGTCATATACAGCAATCTGATCACTTCCAATGAAAGAAAAATTTTCAGTAAATTAATTTTAGCCATGCAAAAGAAATAAAATAATAAAAATGAATATGATATTGTGAATGCTATTGTCTCAAATGAAATATAAGTTCGATAAGCTACTGCAGAAAGAACTAAATGCAGAAATGTGAATTGCAATGATATTGAAAAGTCAGTATTGGATATTTTTTAAAGAAGAGCGGAATGAATGTAGAATATTTTGAAGTAATGCTCTAAAATATCATTGAATAGTAAAACATTTTTGTGAATACATTTCGCAATTATTATTTGTTGTGTTTCATTATATTGTTTCCTGTGTGGCATATAAAGATGTCTGTTCAGAATATGTTTAATGTAGAGATATGGAAACTGAGAGAGACTTACATATATAAAAATCTAGAACGTGAGGATATACAGAAGTATCAGTCATCTTCTGTATATCTTCACTTTCAGATTCATCTTTACGTTCACTTATTTAGTGAACTTGAAGACGTAGAAACGTTTCCTTCAATACTCAAACAGGTTTTTAGACTGCTATTAAGAATAGCATATTAAATACTTCTTCAAGACCAAAAACACAAACATAGCTGTGCAGGCGAGTCCTAGACTGTACCTTAAGTTAAAGGGGTTTGGAATAGTCACCCAACACAAGTGTCTTGTAATTTTGAACGATGGTCATGTGCTGAGGTGACATTTGATCTGGCACCCTCCTCTCCACATCCATGTCCCAACAGAAGAAGGACTTTGGACGTCGCAGATTATCGTGGGTATGTCCACAAACCACTTAGCTCCATCAACCCAGTGAAGAGGAATATGGGCACCCAACAATCATTGCTCGTGAGCCTTTCAAACTCTAGGTACAGCTGTTAGAAAACTTTATATTGGCCCTCACAGGAAAACAAGTGTAGTGGATGACCGATATTTAGTTCTGCAAATAAAAAAAACTTGAAACCTATCAGAAACACCATTGCTCAGCAACTGTGTACAACAATGGGGCAACATATGTCGCAGTTTACTGTATCCAGACGCCTTTACAAAGGTGGCTTATTCACCCTTCGTCCTTAACACTACATCCATTTGAAAGTTGACCCTCTGAGACATCGTTTAAAGTATTGCAAGTAACACCAAAATTAGACATTCCACAAGCGAGTCGTTCCTGTTCCACAAGCGATTTTCAACATTTGATTTGAAGAGAGATCGGAACACTGTTTCATCCCATAATATCACGTAATGACACGTTACGATGGGCCTTAGGTTGTCATCAAGGAATCTATTATGCTGCACGGGCGGATTGAACTCCACGTTTTTGACCACCACGTTCTGTAAACTAAGTTCGCTAATGGAAGGAGATGATGATTCCTCCATATACTTCTGACACGAAGTGCCATTGGAGCAATGTTTGAATGAATGATAGATAATTTACAAGCCTGTCGGACTCCTGTTGTTCAGCGGCTTCTGGAAAGGGAAGATAGCACTTGAATGGGTTCACCAGCGTACTTACCTAATTTTGATCCCATATGTCATGCGTTGTTATTGCATCAACATTTACCCCTGCGCCTGGACCAGAATAGGACCCTACCAGTTTTTAGGAACAGCCGAGTAGGTGTTTTCATAATTTAGAAATAAGGATCAAGCAGAGGACCTTTGATACTTGACTTACCATCCCCAAAGGTATTACTTCACTTAAAAGACATTGTAACCATGACATATTTAACGTACTCCAGACATTTTTAATAAATTCGATTAATATCTGATTAAGTCGGAATTCGAATTCATAACTTCCGATAATGAGAACGACCCTTCCACCAGACAGGCTACTACGGCTTGAATAGAACATGTAAGAGATGTTTTGAGGAGACGTTTTGCGATAGAAATGAAAGATTTCCCGCAATTTTAAAATACAGTAGTTTATTCGAGAATCTTGAATAAATAAGAAGTTTTGAGAAATATTGGATGTTTTTGAGGGAATAAACGCAATCATATTTCATTCATTATTTTACATTAAAAATAAGAAGCGAGATGAAGTAAACTACGTAAAACTGTTCTATAAAAATATCTGTTATACACACACACACACACACACACACATATATATATATATATATATATATATATATATATATATATATATATATATATATCATTTACAGAAAGTGTTAAAATCAAAATATAATAAAAACATTGAATTAGTATTAAATAAAAAACTCTCAGAATAAATGTTGACATTCGTGTTTCCATTGTTATAAATTCATTTAGAAAGAAAGAAAAAAGTTATTCTGTCAAACATTAATTTTTAAAGTTTTCTAAATTGTTCTTTAATGCTAATTTTTATTTTCATTGAAAATTGGCCTTGATATTTTAATAAAGTTTATTGTGCATCTTTAAAAAATTATTGAAAACATTTTAATATAAATAATAATACTCTTTTCTGAAAACTAGGAAACAATTGATTTTTTTCAATGGATTCATGCATAGTTAAACATAAAAAATTCTAATTGTCAATAAATTTTTGGTAAGAAAGAAAACTTAAAAATTTATTACATCTGAAAGTTTGAAATGAGCTTTGAAACATCCCAGGAGTTTTCAAATTCCCATGAATTTTCAATATTTCCGTGGGAATAAACCGGTTTATATATTCTTACCTTTGCCCGTATATCTTCCCTGGAATATTCAGCGATGACATGAGACACTCTATTTCAAGAATGTTGGACAATCTGGTGATGAATATAGAGACACGGTGTGGGACAACATTTGCAGTAAGAGAAAGGTATACTCCTCACTGAGGAAGGACATCTGCTTGTTTTCTACCTCTAGGACAGACAACAGATGCTAATTGAGTCATGGGTCATTCTTACTTCAAGAACTATTGGACCATCTTGTGATCAGTACAGAGAGACGGTGCGGGGCAACAATTGCCAACAATTGATTTTTCCCTTTCATGTACAATTAATCTGACAAAGAAGTAAACGCATCATAGAGCTTCGGAAACACGATAATTATATTTCAGGAATGACTCAGAGGAAAATCCTCTATGAAAATATTTATGGCCAAATTTAAAATGTCAGAAAAAAGTAAACTTAAAATAAAGACTATTATATAAAAACAAATTTACTGTACACAGGTCTAAATAATTACAATACTCTTCGTTTGACCTTGAGCCACTGATATAAGATGTGGAAGGCACAGGATCCAGTTTATGGAGTATAACTTGTCGCCAGGGCTCGCCTTACCCTAACTGGGGCTCGGGCCAAAAACTTCTTTGAGAGCCCCTCTGCTTAACAATAACAAACTTTCTATTCAAAAGACAAGGTAAAATAAACTTTTTATTTGAGTTAAGCGTCATCACCGATGTCGGGGCTCAGGGCAACTGTCCCGTATGCCCCTGCCTGAGTCAGGTTCCCCTTATCGTAGAGAAATTTAAACATCAATCTGATTACGAGTGAATTCATGGAAAATACTTCTGATTTAATGTAAAAATAAATTAAGTAATTAACAGTTAAATTATGATATTTTTTTTGTCATTTTATCATAATGTGTCTTTTTTAAAAGCGTTGTGCTTTTCATTTAATTCTGTAAAAGAAATTTATAACAGGTAGGCTTACGATAAGTTAATAATTTTTAAAATGCTCCTTGTGTTAAAAAAAATTGAACTAAAAATTTTGAAATCAATGTATACTGTTTAACATTCTGAAATCCTTAATTATGAGCAATTATGTAATTTCAGTTAATCAAGTGTACGAGAATATTACAAATGGATCTTGAATTAAAACTAAAACAAAACAGAGCATATAGAAAAAAAGATGAAAATTCGAATTTAAAAAGCCAAGATTTTAAACTTTTTTTTTTTTTAAGATAAAATGAATAAAATGATAGATAATATTAGATTTGTGAAAAGCAAAATATTTTCCTGAGAGATTGCATTATAAATTGTCTTAAATGAAATTATTTTTAATAAAGAAATGATACTTAATATTTTCTTCAAAATTAAATTTTACAATCCATATGTTGTTATAAATGCAAATTAAGTACACTTAGTCATAAGCGTATAAAAAAGTATTCACGACATCTATTTATGTTTATTGAGTTTGTACTAATTAACAAAAAGAAAATGTGATTACTGAAATAATGCATAGAATTAATTTTTGTAACTATGCAGGGAAATTAAAAAGCGATACAGACTGTCACTTTTCAAAACATTATAAACTGGGTTTTAAACAGAAGAAGCCGTCGGCCAACTTGTCTAGTGATCAGCGTGCCTGACTACGGATAGGGAGGTCCTGGGTTCAAATCCCAGTTCAGGCATGGATGTACTTTCTCTATCATGTCTTTGTCCTTTCCTTGTGTGAATGAGGTGTGAAGGGTTGCCTACCCTATAAACGGGTCCCTATGGCATGTGTGTGCACAGAAGAAGTCGGACTCCACACCAAATACAGTTCAGTTAGAAAAGTGGAGCAGCGCACCCAAACTTGCCAGCCTAGCTGGCACACGAGAACAACAACAAACAGAAGAAACCAAATTATATCGTACAAAAACTGAATGGGCGGTAATATTCAAATACTATACTTCTCCGTATGACGCCATTTTTTTTCTTTCAAAATAAGTCTCAAAAAAGGAGTGCGCCAATACTGCGTCGTATATGTCGATACTAAATTTGTATATACATTCATATCTGGAAATTTTCTTTTTTCAGAGTAAAGCGATTTTTAAATCTTGTTTCTTTGCAGAGTGTGAGAATAGTAGTTATGCAGATTTCAATGAATGTGCATGCCCTATCATCGACGATCACAGGTGGGTTCGTTCAAACTTTCTAATTTTTGAGAACATTTAAACGTGTGGGATTACTATGGTTTTGCTCTCTCAAATTTGTTGGCAAGTTATAGTTCAAAAAGAATGTTGGCATTGTTATAAAGTAGTATACATGCTGCATGAGATTGTGTTAAGCTAAAGAACAGGAAAACAGCATTTCACACTACTCCCAGCAGAGGAAATCATAAAACTTGTCAGCAATCAAAAAGAGAATCTGGAAGAAAAAGAAAAAAAACATGCATTACCTTATTACATAACTTACGGCAATGGACCAACATAAAACAGTCAGTGGTTAAATCATGTAAATAATTAAACAATGCACTGGATGATAAAGAATGCAAGAGAACTCTGTATTGTTTTAGTATTTTTACTGATTTAGAAGGTTTCAAGTGATTCTTCATTTAGCTCTATAGATGAATGTTATGATTTCGACGAAAAATGTGTTATTTCGCAGAAAAATGGAGTATTTGCATGAGTTATCATAATTCTTTTGAACATCCCCAGGCACATGATGCATTTGAGGATCAATAAATTTAAATCAGGAAATCAACATGTCATTGCTGTTAGGATGAATCCTGAGTTACAAAAGCAAATTATTTATACGCGATTTGAGAGGACTCGACATCCATTAATTTTTTAGTTGCAGGAACTCCCACATTTAAGAATTAACCATTTAACTGCAAGTGATTCTGACTCTAAATGTTAAAGATATTTGTCATCCTCATTAAGATAATGTAATATCATGACAATCTCGATGTTTACTGATTTTACATAGATCTGTGATAATGATTATCAGCGAAAAATCTTTCATTAATGTATATCTACAAAAAAATGTATACATATATGTGTGTGTGTGTAGACACACATACACAACTCAATTACAATAAATCAAATTAGAGAAACATTTAAAAACGAAATATATTTTTATTTCTGATTTTTATAAAGCATGGCATGGCTATTTTTCTAGACTGATATAAATGCTTTCATTTTATATTTAACCATTATTTATATGAGAAGATTTATCATTTTATATGATACATTTCCCTCTTTTCAATATAAAAAATTAATTTTCATTCCTATTTAAATACTTTATAAAAAATTGCATTTGATAATATTAACATATTTTTCGTGCTGAAAGTGAAGAAAAAAAGCGCGAATTAACTATGCACTTTCTCTTCCAAATTAGGCACGCACGTTTGATATTAAATAAGCAAACAATTTATTTCGCACGAGTAACGATAAATATAAAACTGAAAATATGCGGGAGAAATGATCACACACCAACCAATATTTTTTCTTCATGGTTAAAACGGATGTTTACGCTTATTAGCTCTAATAAAAAAAAAAAGTAAAAACATATTTTGCATTTTTGTTTATACGAGCGGTTGAAGCTTTTCATTTAATTAAATGCATGTCACTTTCAGGAAATGGTATAGATTATTAAAAAGTAGCATATTTCATTGTAACTCAGATTTCGATTATATAGTAAATTATATTTAATATAAATTATTGAATTATAACAGAAGACAAATCTGCAGAATCTAAATATTTCACAAAAAATAATGGAACAAAAAATATAGGATTCTTTTATTCTCTCACTAAAAATTGCAATCACTCTCAATTCTGATATTTTTTAGCATATAGCATTTATTTCGTATATCTTTGCCATTAGTAATTTTTAAACTAATTTAATAATTTTGGGAGCACAAAAACTATCCACTACGAAGAAAGAATTAGTAGAAATACTTTTACTGAATCTCAAGATGGTTTTCAATTAATATCAGAGAACATCTTTTTGAACAATATTAGACTATTTTATTAAAAATGTACAAGAGACTAAAAATTGAAGACTAACAATCAGCTAGCATAGATAATGAATTTTCTGAAAATTTGCAAAAACTTTTTTCATCTTTAAATTTACACAATTATTTTTAAATTTTGTCTGCTAATTCTTGTAATTTCATCAAATTTTATATTAATTTTGAATAACTTCACAGTAATGAGTGAAATTTTTCTATCTTAAGTCTCAAAATTTCTGCATCATTTAATTGTAAAATGTTAAGATTAATATTGAGTACATAGAAATATCAATAAGTTTAAAATATTTTAAAAATCTTTCATATTAAAATTTCATAAATATGAAGTATTAAATATTTTAAAAATCTTGTAACTTTCAGAGCCTGTAGAAATTTTTACCTTCTACATATCCCAGTTTCTGACAGTAACATTATCCTTAATAAAGTAGCATGCTGTTATTGACTATTAGAAAACTTTTTCTAATGATTGTTAATTCAATCATTAGAAAAAAAAATCAGAAAGCGGTAACGAATTTATAAAGTATTCAGAAAGTGCATGTTGATCAAGTAGTTACCAAGTTTATCTATAGAACCACTAAACACACAAAATAGAAACTGATAGCAACATTTCCAACACTTTTACTGTTTTAGGTTAAAGTATCAAAAAGTAATTTAAACATTTTAAAGCTTCAAACTTTTGACCACATTGATAATCCTAACAGAAAGATCCCACTTAAAAATTTTTTCCTAACTGTTGTTTTGAAAAAAAAAATTGTTTCCTTTAAATCTTCTGTATATCTTTAAATTTATTACACCAATTTTTTTTTAGAGAAATTTTCTTTCATATATTACTAAATTCTCTCAATTGTATAATCATGTCATAAAAATAAGCAAACTATCAGTACATCAATTTAATTCATGAAAACTTTAGCAAACAAAAGATCTGTATAAATTTTAATAGATCTTATATAGAAAATACAAGACCAATTGAAAATCTTAGAAAATATTATTTGCTTAAAAGACTTCGAGTTTTCATCAATACAAATATTCATGTTTTGCACAAATTTTTGCCATCTAGACAAAGCTAACTTATTATTTGTTAATCTCTGAGCAAGTGCAATAATTTTTAAAACTAAATTCAATTTTTTGAAATAAAAAAATGCAGTTATGTATTTAATAGCTAGATAACAATCAAGTTTAGATTACTTACTTAATCACAATACCTAGATTGTATGATGTTAAATCTTGCTCTAAAGACAAATTCCTAATAAAACTAGTCTTGAAAATTTGAACAAATTTTTATTAATTTAAAATAAATTTGACTTGAATTATAAATTTCAATTTTCAAGATAAATGTTTTAAGACAGAAAAACGGTATCCCATACAATTATGCAAAATAAATTCTAGTTTTATTAAATGATATATATGTAAACAGACTAAATAGAATCAAAAGCAATACTTACATTTTATCATTTTTTGAAAATCTAAATAGTTATTTAAATTCTATTTTCTCTAACTTAATTAGGTCATAGAATAATAACCATGATGCTCAGTTAAGGTTCATAGATGTAAATGATTTGCAAAATAAAAGAATTCCATTCGTTAGTTTTAAATACTAAAAATATGAATATGAAAAAAGCTCACTGATGAAGTTTGAGGCTTAATTTAACACTGGAAGAAATATACTAAGAATAAATATAAGCAAAAGCTGTCTTACTGATTTGCTGCTGAATAATCATTTTTTGCACATAATGGCTAATTAGATCTAAAGCTCAAAGTACATTCTGAACATCCAAACCCATTTTTAAGTAAGATTTAAAAACTCCCAACTTTGAACAACCAAGCGTCATTCAGCTGTTAGCTCAGTGTCTTAATTGGGCTCGAAAATATCAAGTTAGAGCAAAAAAAAAATGAATGTTTAGGTAACAAATAGAATAATTTTATGAAGGATATATCAATTCCTAACACAAACTTGGTAGATTCGCAGTACAATTTAGGGTATATGAACTCTAATATAAGTCACCTTGACTTCATTAGCGAAAGAAAAAATCTGCAATCAAAACAAGCTTTGAATATATGAAAAATTTTTATGATTAAAAATTATTTTAACATAAATTAACATGAAAAAAAATTTACTAATCTTATATTTCTTTAGTAAAAGTATGTAACTAAACCAATGAAAATAAACACAGAAAGGAATCAAACAAACTACAAGGAATTTTTAGACATTTATTACAACTAAAAAATTATATTCTTGATGGATACAGCATTACACGAATTCTTCGACCCATTGCTTTTGCAGGTAAGTTGCTCCTGAACTTTGCACGGACAACACCACTGTTTCCATGAGGTCTAGTCACTTTACCCCAGATAGCTCTGAGCTTACTGTACTTGTCTTTTTTGCCAGGAACCCTTTTCTTGCTGCAAGAAAATAATAAAGCAAAATTAAAATTTTAACAAAGGCAAAATCTTGATAGAGATTATTAAACATTCATTAATATTTTAAAACATTAAAAATGCTACAAAATAATCTATAAATGTCTGAGCACACTGTTAAAATAAATGTAAGGTTACTTAGCACTCAGTACATTTTATATTGAATTTTTTAAAAACTAATGAATCATAAAAATAGCTTAACAAAATGCAATCTCATTAAATTTTTTAAATTCACGAATCCTTTTTTTTAAATCAGAAAAGGAAACAAATAACCAGTCATTCTGAATAATCTATATTCAGGACCTAATGTCCATATATAATGAGATTTGATTATTTGTCAATCAGTAATTTTATGCACATGGAGGTAGTAACACAGCTATAAATAATGAGAACTATGATGTTCGCATCCAACCCAAGTTCTTTTATTAAGAGACTGAGATTTGCCAACAATTAAAACATTTATCAACAAAATGGGAAGAACAAGCTAAAGTAATAATGATTAAGCAAACCAATTTATTTTGTCATTTAGTTTATAAAAACTAAACAAGATTATTTAAGACTTAAATTAAAATTTGCTTTTAAAGTACTTCTGGTCTCAGAATTTGAACACGCTTACAGTAAACGAATTAAGTGAATCGAATCTTGTGATAAGATTAAAATGTAATTATAATTACAGATTTATAAAATAATTATTTAATAAATTTATATAAAAAAGACCAAAATGGATACAAGAAAATCTTTACCTAATCACATACTAGAAAATTGAGCTTTATGCAGTTCACTTTTCAGAATAAGTTTTTTTCCTTACTGCAATTATTTTAATGAAATTCTAAATAATTGTACTTAATTTGTGATTTTAATTACAATTTCTAATGTTCTATCAAATACCACTTCAATGAGGATTTGAAATAAATTGCATGACAGGATAAATTAAAAACCAGAGACAAGTTTCAACTCTTAGTATCAGTATTTTTTCCTTCAATGAAATTTAATAATTTTAATTATAATAAAACTCATGTCATGAATGATCTTTTATAATTAAAAAATTTATGCTAGTTAAAACAAATTACTGTAGTTTATTATAATAAATTCAATTTTAATAATTGGAATAACTGACAAAACAAAAAACTTTTGCTAATGCTATTTTGAGTACCTTAATGCACAGAAAAAACAAATTTAAACAGGCTAAAAAGTAACATTTAAAATTTGAAGAATTTAATTTGAAATTTGAAGAACTAAAGTAACATTTAAAATTTGAATAATGCAACAATTAACCAATGATTTTAAATAGTATTAAATGTTAGGTTTTAAATCTTTTTACCGATTCTGTTATTATAAATTTATTTTGCACACGTACTTGCAAATTACATAAAATTCATCTTTCAAATACACATGAAATGACCCAAAAAACAAGTGATAGCTGAGAGCATTTGATATAAAGCACTTTAAAAATTGGAAAATACTTAAAATTTTCATTTTAAATAGCAAAAACTATAAACCTTATTACAGAATTATTTCAGTAAGTTACAGTTAAGAGCGTGTACACAATCAACAGCAACGTAATATGGCCTACTCAATGGATAGGAAAGATACAAAAACAAATTTTCTTTCTCCTGGACAATCGCAGAATAAGATTTTCTAGAAATTTAAAAAGTTATACTGAAAACTGATAATTAACCACTAGCAAATATTTCTTGCTTAGTCAGAACAGTTATTATAGAAATCAGAAAACTGACTAGTGTATTATATTAAGAAAATTAGTCATCAATTTGACTTTAACAATAGCCACCCAGTGATCACAAGCACACATTTGTAATCACTCACAAAAACGAATCTTCAACTGATAAGACAATTTTCCACGCTATTTAAAGGCCTAAAATTTTGCTTAGATTTTAGTTTAAGGAAGCAAAAAGTTTATGTAAAAAAATTACTCTGAAAAAATGTTGACTTTAAGAATAAATATCACTAACTGATCATAATTCTGATCATCTTTTCATTATTTAAAAAATAATTTTAAATTTACCATTGTAAATTTTAGGTAAATCTTAATATATTCCTAAATTCACATTGGAAGAAATTTCATATTTTCATGCAAATATTATATATTTGTTAAAATCTAATCTTTTAATATAGCAATAAAACATTAATATTCACGATTTGTATAGATTTTTATCAGTCAAATCAAAAATTTCACATAGGTATCAACATTTATATTAAATAATTTTTTTTATTTTAAAAATTGGTCTTAACCAAACTTATAATTACGTATATGAAACACATTTCAATTATATTTGTGTTGTTGCTTATGCCTCTCCACTTAGATAAACAAAACCAAGTCTAAGAGACCATGTTGTGAACATTTAGATAATTAAAAAAAAAACACATCTCCCTAATTCAACAATCGCCTCTCAGAGAAATCAATACAGTCTAAGATAAGAATGGGAGAAGCGAGGGCAGAACAGCAGGAAGGTGCACAGGTCTTCTCATTTCCATTGAACATGAGACTATGAGTCAGCAAAATTCTTGAACAGAAGCATTGCAAGGACAATCTAGGAGACTCAGCAGCATACCAGGTATGATCACAGAAGGAGTCCCCCAAATGTTTGTACTGCCCAAAAACAGGAAGTGGACCTCAGAAATACTTAGTTCTGTCGAATAGGCAGTGGAAAGTAGGTTATCTTCAATACCAAGCTGGTCAGCAAGTTTGTTTCTGTAAACTTTTACATGCGAGGGAATCCACTGTAAATACAATGCTACCCTGGGGGTCAACGCAATCAATTTTAGTTCCAATTTATCTAAACTATAAGGCTAGTTCTTCAGGTACTGAATGGAACTTTTATTATTTGGTCAGGACCCATATATCATCTGCATCCTCCTCCAAAGCAAGATCTCAATGGCTCTCTAATAGCAATAAGCTCAGAGAATAAAACTGAACAATGTTCAGGATTTCTAAAAGAATATCCACGTTCTCCTGTACTTGCTTTCGTAGCACTGCTCATTTATTATATTTTTAAATAATAAATTAAAGGTAGAACTGATGAATTTTTTTTTATACTTAAGTTAGAGTTATTTTTAATATGATTACTTTAAAAGCCTTCAATGAGTTTATAACTATAATAAAAATTGTTTTAATTAAATATTCGTTTACATAACTGTATAAAATAATGAGCAACATTGTATAAAAGTACACAGTGTATAAAATAATGAATAATTTTAGAATTTTTAAACATCTTATTCAGTTTTCAAAAAGTGTAAAAAAAATGTTTTTTTAAATATACTTATTCAAAACAAAACAAATGCAACTATTAGATAAAGTTTCCAAGGTGTAACTTTTCCTCCCAATTATTTAAAAAAAAAAAAAGCAAATCTAAATTTTTTGTTTACTATCAAACTTTACAATTTCACATCCATATTCTGGACTCTTCTTTTTCATTAATTATTCAATAGCTTCATATTTCTTAGTTATTTACATATATTGCTATTTTAAAATGTTAACATATCTAAAGCTTTGTCTTTAAATTCCTTATTAATACTGATTAATAATTGTTGCTTCCCTATGAATCTTAACAGAAACATGTGTTTCATAAAGGATTAATATTAATTAACCAATTTTTTCAACTTTCTTAAGTAATTACTACCATAAATTTTTTTAATTCATATATATGTCACCCTCAAACACTTCATTTTGATTTTCAGCTCATAAATAGCATCTCTTACCTTCCTTCTGTTATCAAGAGCTTTTTATCTTTTTTCTTTTGCTGTTTAAATTCATTTAAAAATAATTTATGCTTTTGCCAGACACCACTCGCAAAATTAAGTAGGTCATTGCTAACTATAATATGACACATGTTTTGGACATGATGCACGTCACAATTGATTGATTATTTAAATTTTTTACCATTAAATTTTTGTTCACAGGAAACTCAATAGAAGCTTGACTATGAGAGCAGTAAAAGCAAATTAACTACTTCCCAAGAGACAAATTTGTATATTTCAAAGTAAGTTAAAATAAAATGTATCTATGTTTAGAAAGATTAAATGTTTCATTAATACAAACTCAAAATCTTACATTTGGTTGTAGTATTTTAAACTCTTGTACAAAATTTTTAAAAAATGTCTGAACCAAGCAAAAGCAAATATTTACATGGCTTTTCTAAAATTCACTGGTCACTGAAAAGACACTTTAAACACCAAATTAAATAACTTATTTCAGCCTCTACTTCCCTGATAAACAAATAATTTTAATTCACTGAAATTATACACAATTTTTACAGAGGGAGATATACAAAGTATATTTTAACTCAAAAATTTTATATAAGAAAACAGAAAAAAAAATTAATTAAAATTGCCCATCTAATTGCACTACATTATCTTATTTGTGATTATTTTTCACTTCACATGCATAAATCTAAATACATTCGGCCCTGAAACAATTTGGACAATCATGAAACTGTAGTGGCTGAACTAGATCCTTAATTTAGTCACCAGTTAATATATCGATCATGCAGCCATCTAGTGGCAACATAAAGAGCTAATACCAAATTTGGTTTTTTAACAATTTTTTTAAAAATTTTAACATATTAAAGTAAACAAAAAATTAAAACATTTTCTAACAAAAAATAAGTGCATTAAGTAAAAACTCTAGGATTTTCAAGGGCCCTTGAAAATTTAAATTTTTAGGAGTTGTAGAAAATCCTGAATATTGCCCATAATTTAACTTCTGGCTACCAATTATCTATTTGCAATCATCATCAAAAATGCATTTTCATTCAATTATATAGGATGTTATGCAGTTTTCATATAAAAGAACAGAAAAAATTTAAATAAAATATTTATTAAGTGATTAATTTTACATGAAATTTAAGCATAAAAATGTGAATGTACTTGAATATTTTTAAATAAGAATTGCTTATTTCATGACATTAATAAATATCTCAAACATTTACCATAAATTAAATAAGACAGTTATATTATATTTTGCTGAATTAAAAACTGCACTAAAAATTGATAAAATACATGATAATTTTAACCATGATGGAAGATTTACGTTAATATACTTTAGTTAAAAAAAGAATTACACTTACGTTTTCGCTCTATATACAAAAACACATTTCTTGCCCAAGTAAAAGCCAGTTTCCCGTCTTGTAACAACTCCATCTATCTTCAAAAGGGATGTGTTTTCATGTTGATTACGAAGGCCTCTTTTATAACCCACAAAAACTGCTTTACAGTATAATCTGAAATAATTTTTAAAATATTTTATTTTCCTAAACGTGAAATTTATTAACAAATTTTTGAGATAAAGTTCATCTGCAAATTTATAGGATGGATTTATTAAATAAAAATTTAGCAAATACACTTTTATTTTAAATGCTCGCTAAAAATTCATAAGAATAATCATTTCAATAACAAGTTGTCAGATAAATGTCTATTTTACAAAACCATGTATAATATGTTAATTTTAAAAACAAAAATACTTAAGCAAATACAATAAAAAAATTATTTTAACTTTACATTTAAAAACAGAATTACAAATTTCATACTAAAATTTTAATTATGTTTATAAAACTAAATTGGCTTAAGGTTCTTTTTAAAGTTCAGAAAACAAAACTGTTTAAATATTTTAATATTTTTAAAATAAGCAAGGTAAAACATTAAAATAATAATATTTTTCCAACACTTTTTCTCATAGTAAGAATAAAAGTTTTGACATTTAAATGTCAAAAAAAAGTAGTTACACTATTAATACTAAAAAAGGAGTGTTAACATTATGTTATGACATTAGGTAAAATACCAATTTGAGTTAATGAAGCTACATTAATAGTAATCTTGAATTTTCAAACATTTTAAAGACAACTCTAAATTTTAATACTTTTAGAGTTTTCAACAAACTCCCATCACTTTCCCTTCAATAATTAGTAAAAATTAAAGGAGTGTTAAAATCTGAAAATATATTTAGTTATCAGAATATATTACACTAGTTTAATTCAACAAAGAACAATAAAACAGTTAAAAACTTATTTTTAACTTTGACAAATATCCAAGAACCAGGTAGGAAACAAACCCAAAACTATTAACTGAAAACTCAAAAGCTGATTCAAATATAGATTGATAAATTTATTTTAACATTTCATTATTTAAATATTACACACTTTTTCGTAAACATATGTAACAACAAATAGAATAAAAATAGCAATTCTGATTTTCATAGAATAAAACAGATAAAAGGAAATTACTGTATCTTCCTGTATATAACTTTCAAATTCCACTATGCGTATTACATGCTGCCACAGATAATCTAGTAAAACAGTCTAACAGAAAAGTTTGCAGTTAAGTATTGAAAGAAATGTCGTTTATCATGCATTGTTTCACTCTGGAAACATTCAAATTCATGTATTATTATGTGCAAGCAAACAGCATATTTTAAACTAAAAGCAATAGGGATGGCAAGTTAAAGAAATTGGTGATAAGCGTAATACAAGACTAAAGAAAATATGTTATCCAATGGGTAGCAAGAAAATACCTTTTATTTAATTATGAACAAAACAAATATATTTCATTTTTACAATATGTAAAACCTAGTTTTAAAAGTTATTAAAAACTAAAAATCAATAAGTTTTATAAATCTTGGATCTTGATTGAGGTCACCTTTTATATCAGTTATACACTTTCTGTTGAGATAGATTCTAACAGATCTATTTCATAATATTTCTGCAAAATTTATTATAATCATATTGTGTATTTTTTATTTTCTACCACATAAATAGCAGCATATATTTTCAAGAATTCAGCAAAAAATAATGTTATTTATATTTTTTTCTTTTCCTTGAAGAAGTCCTCAGCAGATAATATGCTGCTGTAGATTATATACAGGAAAATATGGTACATTAATCACTACATTAAACCACTTTTTTAACATTCTCACAAAATTGTTTAATGACATGTATTACTGATATGTAGGTATGGATGTTTGGCTAAACTGAATATTATAGCCACAAGTCGCAAAGCGTGAAGTCACAGAATCTAATGAAATTAAATGATTTTTTTAATTTCTAAAAAATCAAAAGTGATTAGTTCCAAAATATAGTGTTAGAAATGTCTCCCTACCGCACCCCCCCCCCCCCCAGAAATGCAGGCCATTTTCATTTTTGATTTTTTGTACAAGATATAGGGCACAGCAATTTAAATCTCCTTTTCCATATATCATTTCAGATGTAACATGGATTATTAACAGTCTTTTACATCAACATTTTTGATTTCGCTGTGAATATAGTGCTGGATTACAACAGTGTTTTTTTATATTTTGCTGTGCATATGTCACCGGAATTTCAATCCGTCTTGTATATTTATTTTGCATTTCACTATGGATATCGTGCCAGAAATTAAACTCTGACTTTTACATTCATTTCAGATTTAGCTGTGCACAGAGCGCCGGACAAAAAATGAAGGTAAAAATTTAAATTTTTCATAGGTATAGAACTCCTAGAATTGTATATAAATTTCCAATGATATAAAATTACAGAATAGTTCTATTTTTAAAATTATTCAAGATTTGTCTACTTTCATGTGGTAATAATTTGTAACATTCTATCTTAAATTACTGAAATTCATTTTTAATTCTGAAATATCTTTAAATAGAATCATTAATCAATTCTTATTACGATTACTGTTAGGCTGAGCAGTTTAAAATCTGGAAAAACTCTGCTTTATTTACATGGTTACTGTTTTCTTATTTAGTGTTAGTATGACAGATTTCTTATACTAACTGGCACCCATTCTTGGTTGGTAATCAAATTCCAATATCTACAACAGCTAGACTTAGCAAAAAAGTTTTCACTAATTTGGCACAGGCTTGTGACCATAATACTCAGTTTTACCAGATTTTCTATTATGTATATTATATGGCAAAAATTAGTGAATGAATACATTTGTTTAGTATTATTTTAGAGTATTAAAATTCTTATTTTAAATTAAATATTTTTATTTACTTCTATAAGATTAATCTGAAAAATTTAAATGTGTAATATCGAATAAAATATCACTTTAAATAATAACTGTGCACTACAGGCAAAAATCTGAAATTCATTATATTGAGGATTTATAATAGAAAAATGCATTTCCAAAATAATAACTACTATAATAATAAATAATATAAATAAAACTTAGAAATACCTGCCAGGTTTTACATATTCTCGTGGTTTAGGAGTAGCAACTTTGGTAGTTGCAGCTGGGGCAGACTGAGCTTTTTTTTCTTTATCTTTTTTCTTTTCCTGTTTTGCAGGTTTGACGTCTGCCATTTTTTATTCTAAAGAAAAAGTCCACAAAATTAAGCAAATAGGAAAAATTTATTGTAATCCTATTTATATAAAACATTTGTAAATGATTCTTTTATTACAAAAATGATAAACAGATAATCACTAAAACTGTATTATTTCCAGAAATATTACTTACCTAAAACAAAAGAAAGCATATTTTGCCCATAATTATTATAACTTTCAACAAAGTAATAAAAATTAACTAATATTACATATTTCACTACAAGCCAGTTGAGAAATCTGTTGTAAGCGATACAAACAAATTACACTTTTATAATAGCAACAAAATAAATTTAATCTAAATCCTTAAAAATACAAAATATCATGAAGTTAGGAATATTTTATTTATGGCTCATATATTAGCTGTAAAACTTAGTTTGACAGTATCAGAAATATTATAATATTAAAATAAATCAATAGAAAAATTGTCTTGTATTATAAATTTATTGACAGACAGTAAAATGTGGTCTGATATATCATGTTTCATGATAAGAGAAATTAAAAGCTAAAATGAAAAAGGGAAAAAATAAATTGTTCTGACTTAGACTAATATAAAACTAAAACAAGACGTTATTTAGGAAATCTAGCAGGAGTCAAACAAATATTTTACATATAAAACGTAACATTTTATTTTAATATTATATGCATTAATAATTAAAATGAAACAGTTAATCACAAATTACAAATTAATATCACAAATTTAAAACTGCAATTTCTTGTGTATGTTCTGGTATTTCAAAGGTCTTTTTACAGAACATAATTGTTGTAAAAGGTAAAATCAGGATTCTGTTATTGAATTATGAACATTTTGTTACATATCTTCAATGGATTATGAACACATCTTCAAGTTTAAGCTGTTTGATTACATAATATAATTTTTTTTTCTGCTTCTTAGCAATTTAAATAGTCATACTATGAATATTATATCAAGTTAATAATTGATATGTTCTGATAATTGTATCACATTTAATTCTCTTACTTCATTATTTCCTAATTATATTAGAATTTCTAACTTTAACTAAATTTTCCTTTACATTTCACGAAATAATTATACAAATTATTTAAAAGAATTGATATAAACTTATTTTTATAATATGTAGTACTTGATATCGACTTTTCATAGCAAATAGCTCATTTTTAGTGGGAAATTAAATCACTATACATATTGGACTTTTAAGAAATTAATAAAACCATGGCAGATAAATCGGGAATTCCATTACAACTTAAAATATAACACAACATTAAAAATTATATAAGTTAAATGATTTTGCTTATTTAATTTCCTCATAGCTTAAAACGGAATAATCTATTACAAGGTTTTAAACTTATTCAGAAATACATTGAAACTGTCTTGTTGTACGAATCATTTTTTGATAATTAACATTAATTTAATAGAAACTAGTTCTAAAGTTTTGAAAAGTTAGTGTAGTTAAGAAAGTAGCTCGTAAAAAGGTATAGTTTTATATTTAAGCTGCACAATAAAGTGTTTTAAACTATCTGAATATAGATTTAAAATAAACAATTTTTAAAAGATGCACAAGAATATAAAATTGAATGTGTCATATCCTTTTTGAAAAAGAATCAATTACATTAAGAAAAATTTCAATATCATAAGTAATAAAAATAAGCTTCAAATTAATGATAAAAAATCAGTTATAAGTGTTAATTTAGGTTTAATTTTTTGTTCAACACAATTTCCATGAAGAATTATATTTGATGACTACTACAACACAGACATGCTGTGTAAAGAGGATTTCACACCACAGCATCTATGAATAAATTAAGAATCAAATCTACAAATGATTGAAAGATAGCTGAAGCATAAACCACTTTCAGAGCTTAACAGAAAGTTTACAGGATTCAAAAAATAATTGAGTTTCGAAATTGCCATCTCTAACATATTTAGAAATAAATGAAGTTTCCATATTTAATGATTTTTGTATTATAGAACTTGCTTAAATTATTTTTAAAATAACTTTTCATACCAACATTTCTAGAAACTTTTAACATATTAGTAAACGTAGAAGATGAATATTTGGTAAAGTAAGGAATATTCATGGCAGTGACTATTTCTTACTTTACCATATATTATTATTTAACATTTAAAATAAATTTAAAAAAATACAATAAGGAAACTTTTTTTTTGATTTAAGAAGATCTATCAATACCACGTTTGTATACCGCCATTTAGTAACACACCTGAAGATTAAATCTTAAAAAACTTTTAAATAAATTAAATTATTCTTGGATACAAGAATAAAGTAAGAAATGAGAAATATTAATCACAAAGTATATATTTTAAATTATTAATATCAAATAATAATTAACACTACCTTTCAACGTGTTCACACGCCAGAAAAGATGATTTTAACAATGTGGTAGAGTTGAGTATGTAATATGCTGCTGCAGCTGATATTCCGAATAAATTTTATTAATTACATTTTCTATGTTTTGAATGAACATTATGAACGACAGTCAATTGTTTATTAGATTATGAAAAATTATTATTAAATTTTTCTGCAATCAATTAATAAATTTTCTGCAAAATTTTGATTACTGATTTCACAGATACCAAAATTTACAATTTTTTATATTTATGTCTGGTTTTTGATTACTATACTTCAATAAGTATTATCACTGTTAGGAACACAATTATCACTGCATTTATCACTATTAGTAATATCACTATTAGGAACATTTCAACCTGTGAACTCATAAACCTATGTAAAAAGATTAAAGCAATTCCTTTATATTCAGTTATTTTTATCTAGTGATTTCAAAATCTCGAATATTTTCTCCAAAATCATAAATAACGATGTTATAATATAATGGCCAAGAATTAAGAAATAAGAATTTTTTATTGTAATTGATAGGTAGATTATAGAATAAAAGTTTTCTTTTACATAAATTATTATACTTTGCTGAAATATGTGCAGATAATTCACATTTGATAATACGTACATATTGTTTACTTTTTCTTGAGTTTCTGTCATAAATACTTCTAAAATTGGTATTATATAAGTAATTTTTTAATAAAAATTTCATTTTAAATTGAAAATTAAGATTCAAATGAATTAAATAAATGTAAATATGATCACTCAACATTTTTTACAAATTATATGTGTGTGTCAAATATCAAATATGTGTTATTATGTGCGTAGTATGTTTTTCTCGCATTATGAAGAAAATATTTTGCACATTCATTTTTAATGATTATTGGGCAAATATAAGAATAACAGACTTATACATTCTATGATTGTTTTTTAAAGTCCATTCGGAAAAATACATTGTAAGGCATTACTTGTTTATCCAAGGTTATAATTTCATTTCTGGTTTTCTAAAAATGAGATGGATTTTGCAATATTTTTTCAATAATTGTGGCTTGTTTAAAGTTTTTGTTCTTCAGTAATTAAATTATTTATTCTATATATAGAATTTCATGGAATATTTATCATATATATGATGAAAAGTGTTTGTATGCTCTACTTACTTTAGTGCAATTGTTATTTCGAATTTCTGAAAATACCAATTTTGGTAAGCGTAGTATTTTTAAATATTTCTAAAAAGAACATTAAATTTTATTTTCATATAATATAAGCGTCATTATTATCTATATTGATGATAATGATGCTTATATTAGCATCATTTTTATTTTTATTTAAGAATTCAGTATTCTATATTATCTGGCATTTCACTTGTAATTTTGGATGCTATAAAATGTTTCCTTTTAATCGATCATGACATATCTTTCTTATTATTTAAAACGTTGAAGCATAAGAAAAGAAATCTTCATGTGTATATTGGAAGAATAAAGCGATAAATAATAAATCTTTTTTTATTTTTGTGAGTTATTACATTTTACTGTAATTTAGTGATAATGTAAGAGCGATGAGTTGAAAAGACACTATGAAACTTTTTATGTTACTTTCTATAACTTACAAAACTAAATAAATTTCTTATACGAGTTCATGAAATTTCCTAATGAATACAAAATAACGATTATGCCAATATTTACTAACCTATTCGCACGTAAGTTTCTGCAAAATTATTGTTCATTTAAACCCAACGTATTTACATTGTATGTTTTCCTTGGAGCCCACGGTAGCTACGTTCATCACTTAACTTTTTTTTATTTAAATGTTAAAAAATCTTTAAATTTGAAATGTGCTTCGTTCTTTTGTAGAAATAACATTCATGTGGTAACCAAACTAAAATACAATAGAATAGAAATCGGAATTTTATTTTTCTATGGAATCATGCATATATGACTTTAAAAATTTTGATCCTCTTTAATAGGAGATACTGCCTATAGTTATTCATAATTATTAAAATTGCTATTTAATTGTTGGAAATTATTTTTCATAAATAAGCTTTACGTATATATTTCAGTAAATAATATTTATTTAAATTTGCAAAAAAAACTAATGTAAAATTCTATTCCCGAATGAATTCGCTGTTAAAATTTTTAAGGTTATCATCATTCACAAGAAATTATCACAAATGACAATTTAATCTTTTTCTTCAAAATGGTTTGTATATTATAAAAGCATCATTAAAGATTCAACTTAAAAATCTCTGTTAGCTAAATTATCAGTTGGGCATATTAAGGCCATTTCGCTCATTCGATTAACAATATTTTACAATATTGACAAGTATCTGAAATTGAAAAGCTGGGTTTCAAACTAATGCTAACGCTTATATTCTCTGTAACTGAATTGAAAAACAATTAATTGCTAGGTATTGTGGACATGTACATAAAAAAGCAGTAATTAATAGAATTAAAACCTATGTAAATATTCTATCAACAGTTTAAGTAAACACTATTAGTATTGTGACAAGCTGTTATATGCCTGCAACAACTTTTAAGACAGCTTTCCAGATATATATTGAAGCATATCACATCTCTTAACAATTGATAAACAGTTTAACAAAACGGAATTCAAAATAACAATCAAATAAATTATCAAATATTAAATATTTTACGTTTTCTCAAATAGAAAAACTAGTAAGTTATTGAATATTTTCATTAAAATGTTGTACATACTGTTGAACTTAAAATTCTATTGGACGTTTTATATTTAATAATAAACTATTACAAAGTAACAATTTTTTCAGTAAAAGATAAAAATACTTAAAGACTTTTTTTTAAAAAAGAAATTGCCTGAATTTTGAGGAAATAAATTTAAAATTTAGTTTTTATGAAAAAAAAAATTCTCAATTTGACTCGAAATATTATATTTGACTCCTATAAATCTAAATACAGCACTTCTGTGATCTCCTTGTAAAAACTGAATCTCTTGAGTTCTTTTCCTTGTCGTTTAAAATTATTAAATTTTTTTTTGTTCTCGTGTTATTTCGTTCTGGTTATTACTTTAAATGTTTTTTTCTTTTTATTATGTTTGTTTTTCTATGATACTTGAGCTGTTTTATACATTCGGTTTGACACTTCCAATAAACCCATATGTAATATAAACATTTTCATTAACTCGTATGCTTTTATTAATTCTCCATCAATAGTCTTAAGAATTTTAATTTCATTGGTGTAATATCACAAAATTAAAATGTTAACTAGGGATATTACCTCACTGTAATATAATTCAGCTATATTCAAATTAAAATTACTGCGTAATTTGAATAACTATTTAATTAACATCGTTAAATTAATCTAAGAGGAATATAGTTCACATTAGTTCAGAAATTATCTTTTACATTTCCGCCGATAAGTTTGATAATTTCGATGAGTAAATTAAAATTTTTCAAGCAGCAATTTTTTTTCGAAATTAAATATAATTTTATTCTAATTTATTTTATGAAGCGAAAAAATAAATCTTGCTATTCACGCGTGCACCCCCCACACCCAGCCACCCACCCCCCTGTGTATATATATAAACGGTCTTATTGTTGTGTCATATCAATTGCCTTATTTAAAATCACTTTTACTTCTTTTTTTAGAGATTATAAGAAAAATGCTATAATAATTTAAGAATACTATTGATAAAGAACTTTCATATCTAAATAAAAAAATGAGTTATATTTTTTTTAGATTGTTAAATTTGTCCAAATTTTAAAATGTTGAATTCAATGATAACTGATAGAAGGATTTATATTAGATAGAATAAAACTCACATTTATGTATATGATTTAATAATCTATCTAGTCTCTTTATAATATTTTCTTCCTCTATTAATTAATGACACATTTTATGCAATTTAATTTTGTATAAATTTTTATTATCAATGATTTAACTTTTCTTTCTTTGTGTGTTTTGATATTATTTTTTTATTACAAAAATAACGATTTGCATTAAAAATCTATCTCCATGTATATTTAATTTATTAATACAGAAAACTTATTATGAGGATTTTTTTAAACTCTGTATTTCAAACTACATTATAGTATAGTGCTCAAACTGTTAGTAACAGTACATGATATCATGAGAATTTTGAAGGAAATATTTGTTTATTTCCAAAGCAATAAATTTTTATAGAAGCAGTAGTAAACATTTACTAAGCGCTTTTTCTCCAAGATCCCTGAAATGTATAATTTTTAGAATAAAAATTTATTAAGAGTTTCATAAATGTAATATTTAATAAAATTTCTAGTTCTATAGAAAATAAATATTTTTTTTTCATGGAGTCACTACATTTAATATTACATCTTTGAACTGTTTGATATTGGAAACAATGTAAATAATATATTTAGCTCCTTTCTTTTACATTTATTCCGTAATATGCTTTTACTGCTGTTATAGATATTAATTCTATAGTATAATACAACACAAATTTATGTCGGCTTTAAAGGCCGTTGTTGTTGCACCTGTATGCTTCTCTGTACCTAGCCCTCATTTGGGATCTACCAGTTAGATAGAAGCACCCGGGTGAAATCTTCGTGATTTTGAATCTGGACCTAGCAAAAGATCCCAAATACCTGGTCTGCTTCCCCCAGAGATATCATTTCACTTGGAGGACATTGCGACCACGCCCAGTTTTAACGTGCCCCAACCGCCGTAAATGAACACGACTGATCTTCGGTCAAGTCGGCATTCGAACTCACTACCTTACGATAATGAGAACGACGCCTACCTTCTGATAAACAACCAGGCCACCGTGACCTTTTTAAGGACCGTGGTAGCCTAATGCTTAGAGAATAGGCCTTCCATCCCAAAAAGCGGGTCTTGATTCCCAATGTCACCAAAGATTCATCGAGTATATGCATATACGGGCTCGTTAAATCTGTGAAATCGAAAGTCCTGTAGTCGGTCGTTTAGCTGTTACCAGGGGTATAATAGTGAGGAGCAAATTTCCTTCCCCCTTCGAATCAATGTCAAAATTGAGGGAGTGGATCCTCTGGTGGTGCCATCTAAAGGAAGAGTTGAAAGCATAGTCGTACTTTCACCTTGGTGGTGCTCTGGTTAAAAGAAAGATGCACCTCACTGACATAAATTCGCAAATCAACGGCTTAGCGAGTTTAGCTCGTCTAAGTAACAATAACATGTCTGTTTAATTTTTTCAGATTTTGTGTTTTTTTAGTATTATTTTTTTATTAAATGTATGCTTTCGATGTTTCCTTACTAGTTAACTCAAGCAAAAAAAAAAAAAAAAAAAAAAAAAAAAACATAAATTCGATGAAATATTTAATTTGTTTATTATCAAATTATTTTCCGTATCGCTAGGTAAATCCATCCCAACAGACAAACATGTAGAAAGCATAATCACATCTGCCATTGTTTAACTGTGGATGAGACTCAATTTGGGATCTTATCAATATTAATGAAGAGTATAGTTCTCCCATAAGGCCATAGTGACATATATCGTGTAGATAGTCAAACATTGTCATGTTGATCATGTAGATAGTCAAACAATTTATAACTGAAATCTGACTTCATATATTTGTTGCTTGTAAAATATTCTAACCACTATCCGATTTAACAATTACTTCTAAATACGCCACTGAATAATGAAATATAATATAAATTAAAGTACTAATCACGGCACATATTTACATCTGCGGCCAAAACAAGTGATTTCAATTCAAAATCTATTTTTTATCAAAAGAAAATTTTATGAGATGATAGTTTCAAGATTAGTTCAGTTCTAATTTCAAATATATTTATAGCACTAATAGTTCAAGAATATTTAATTCTCATTATTAATGTTAACGCATTCATTTATTTGAAGTAGGATTGTTAGCAAAAATAATTAATGTAATATGAAATACACATTTACATATATTTATTTTGAATGAATTTATTTACAATTTATTCTTTTACTCTGATTCTGAATTTTCATTCAAAATATATTTATTCAATTCTCATTTCAGGTAGTGGTTCGGAATTCAAATTAAACCTTCCTGGTCGCAATAATCCTCTTGCAACAGTGGCTAGATTAATAAGTCACCAACCAAATTAACACTTTTTAGTGTTCTATTTTACCTCGAAAATACTCAGGAATATCATCATTTGATGGAATAAAAATAAATATATTATATAAATGATAATACAGTATATAAATGAAATCATCAGAAATATTAGGGATCATTGTGTTACACTTTGATGATACTTCCAATGAATTTTAGTTATCTTCTTGGAAAAGCAGAATATTAATTAATATGGGCAAGTTAATCATATTTTATATTTACTGAATTAAAAATAAATATCATTAATTGCATTTAACAACAAAATAAAGTTTTCATTCTCATGTGATGAAAAGTTAAAGACTTTTCTTAAAGAAAATTAATTATATTAATGTTAATGATAAAAAAAATTGATAAACTAATGGCAAAAAAAGACTATAATTGTTTTTACAATTATTGTTAGTTTTTTTACCGGTAAATATAAACTTTCTTCTTCATGAAGGTTGGTGAGGATGTTGATACGGACGAGTTCCGGTTTTCGTAGACTGGTTTCTTCAACTGTTTTCATTATAAGGTGAAAGAAAGAGAAACGACATCTTTATTCTTTTAATCAGTTCTGTCCTTGAAAACGATATCAGAAAGTTATACTATTTGTTCATGATCCGGCAAAATATGATTCCCCTTTTTTATTTTTATTGTACAATAGCTCTCTTGTATGGATGCTCAAATGGATTTGGTGAGTATGAAACTGATTCGTCAAAAACAAATTTATTTAATATATATATATCAATCATTTGAAATGTACGTAGTTAACTCACTTGTGTCTATAATGTTTGCAAATTCGAATATAATATTGCAAAGGAATCATTTCAATGATATAAAGAATTTATTTATTTAGTTGATAATAATTAGGTAATTAGGCATATGGGAAAATCATGATTGATAAATTATTAGAAATCGATGATTACTGAGATATTTTCTGATAAGACAGATAGTATATAAAGTTTATTGGAAAACATTATTGAATGATTACCAATAAAGTTTTTCAAGAATTTTGCTCAATATTGTGAAGAAATCGCATCATACTTCTTAACACTTAAACTACTTTTTATTTTAAACTATAAATATGACCATATTTTTATGTTTCAGTTACAGTTATTATAGTTTTAATAACCTACGATGTTTATGAAATTTATAAGAATTTAAATTTTGGAGTTTCATATTTAATTTTACACAAAATACAAAAATAAAATACTTTTATTTGACGAATTTCTATGTTTAAATCGATGTTATTATAACTATACCTTTTACTACCTTAAAAAATTATGAGTCATATATGTGTGTGTTGGTATACATATATATCTATGTATGTATGATATATTTATGTATGTATGTATGCATAAAAGTAAGGATAATTTTATCAATGTAATTTTCAACTGTAGTTTTAATAAATTCATTCAAATTTCAGTATAAATTTACTTTTCATTATTTCTGTTAAATGAAGCAATTAAATACAATAAGCAGTTTTGTAATCTTGAATTACATTCAATTAACGAGGTATTCTCTCTTTTAAACTTTCACACATCTATATTAAAAGGATATTAGATATAAGAAAGTTATGAGTATAAAGTAATATCTTGCTTAAAATGGTTTAGGGTCCGCCCATTTAATTTTTTTCAAATTTAAATTGTAAAAAGTATCTAAAATTGATTGATTTACATAATATTTCAAATTTCAAATTATTCATCCCATCTATGTTTGAATGATAATAAACTGTATGTGTTTATTTATTCATTATATAATAATTTCATTATTTATAACTGCTTAAAGGTTGAGAAATTTAGAAAATAATGCAGTTACAAAAAAAATAATAATAATGATAATGATAATAATAATTTAACTTAGTAAATCGATACAAACTTCTTTTAAAACAGTTATAATTTCATGTTATTCAACTCAATAGATAAAAATTATCGAAAATATTTTATGGAAGATGCAAGTTCACATACACATTCTTTTTATAACATAATTTACTAGAATTTTTTAATTAAATGAATGCTAAAATATTTAAAATCAATTAAGAAAATAAGGAGAACCCTAAATTACAAAAATACTTTAGATATACAATTTAGCCTTGGATCATGTTAAGATGATGGATACATAAAATCAATTATGCGGTGAATCTTTATAGTACCATTAAACTATTATTATTCATAAAGTCAAAATCAGATTTAAGCTGTTAAACAAAACAGTAATTAAAATTAATATATTCTTTTTTAATTAATTGCTTTTAGATAACAAAAGTGCATTTTAATTGAATGTGAAAATATTTAATACAGAGTGGCGAAGTTTCCAAAAATTTCTAATCAAAGAAAAGCGATAAGATTTAAGTTATCGAATCGGAATTTTTTTCAAGATTTAAATAATAGAAAACTTGTGACACTGAAACCTCTATCAATATTTATTTATATAATATTATTGTTCAATTTATTATACTTTTTTTGATGACGATGGATTTAATAATTTGAATCCTCGCATATGTAAACATTTTTTAAATTTTATTTTGATAAAAAATTTTGCATTTAAAAACAATTTCTCTCTATTACAGTATTCGATTTCTCTATGGGTTAAAATAATTATTTCTCTCCTTTCTCAGAGCGTGTTCTTCAAGATTACTTGAAATGGAATTATACTCATATGAATCCCACCTGTACTTATGGCGGCGGTGGTGTCAATCTTTGCCTAGATATCAGAGTTTGCACTTTTGCTGCTCCATCCCTAGCTCTAGGTGGGTGGCCAACTTTATGTGGGTGGGTTGGCAACCGAGTCCCTAGAGTGTGCTGCGGGTTACCACTAGTACTAGGACCAGAATTGATGAAGAAAGTTGATGAAGAAAAAGCAAGAAAAAGAGGTATTATTTATCTATTCAACATTATTTAAGCAAATTTTTATATGCCTATTTTACAATGTAATTTAATCAGTAAATTAAATTTTATAAAATTTCGATATATTTATTGGAAAAAATTTAATACACTTCTGAAAAAATAACAATTAAATAACATATTAGTGTAATGAGATAGCATAACCGAAATCTTCAGATAATCATAGTTAACAGCAAAAAATAATTGTAAAATTTTTACTATCGATTATATGTTATAACTTGGCATATAATAATTCAATAATGTTTCAAATTCGTAATTATCTGTAAAAATTGAAGTTACAATGAATTACTTTTATATTTTAGAACTTTTCTGTTATCGTAATAGGATTTATATATAATCCAATCTTCAATATTAAACAGGAAATGAGAAGCATAAAAATAATTTCTAATATTCGATATTTACTCGAACACAACATTTTCACTAATATGTGGGCCCATTAAAGATAATAGTTTAAGTAAAAAGCTCAGAGTATTTCAAAATTTGAATTTTATTGATAGTTTGATTGTGAAATTAGTGCTTTCTTCATCTTTGTAATTATTACACCTTCTCTAAAATACGAAAATTATTTCGTTCAACTTGACTAGAAATTTTTTTTATTTGGATCTCTACATATGCTATCAATTGCAGAGATCTATTGATATACATAGAAGAACCCTAGAAAATAACTTAAAAACATCAGCTAATTGAAAATCAGCAATCAATTATTTTGGAACGTAAAAAGAAGTCATTTCCTACTGATACATAATGAGAGTTGGTCAATATGCTTATTCACTAATTTCACTGGAATCGGTTAGAATACTACCGAGAAGAACAGCAGATAGATATTAAATCATGTGTAAATCTGCTGAGTAGGTAAAAGGATGGTACATGTCAAGGACACATCGTTATGATAGACAGATTTGACACTGCATAGTAAGCAATCGAATATCTGAAATTTGTTGTATTATTTTTAATGTCCATACTACTTTGGCTTCCTAAAAGAATTTTTCATGAATGGTAAGATTGACAAATGAATAATAATAATATTTATGTCTTATTAAGGAAGATTGACATATCGAATGAATTCTTCGACAAGTTATTTACCATGATATTTTTGACATTATTAAGTGGATACTTTAGCAGATGGAGGTTGCTATAAGGCAACTGTACTACTTAATTTTTCCTGGATAGGACTTTTAATAAATCGCAATCTTATGGCGCAGGAAAAGAAATCCAGAAAACTCAGCAATCTAGAGAGACAATCAGTGCCGAAGTCTGATATAGTATTCCTAAAATGGTATTTTGACATGAATTAAAACTGGAAGAAGTGATTTATTGGGAAGTATCACTTATCAATCTCTATAATCTTTATAAAACATCTTCATGTATTCCAAATTACACATTATGGTTAATAAGATCATCACATTTCGGTAGCAGATCGTCACAGTAGACATTACATCTATGTGGAAAGACGACCTTCTGAATATCACTGATGGTCAACGCAGTGAAATTGTGAAACAGTTTCAATGCCTGACGGGTCACGACTGTTTAGCTGAACACTTACACCGCATTTTAAATTCACCTGACTGTCCGCTCTGCAACTTGGCAGAGCCCATAAATAGAACCCACATCTTTTTTATGTGCTACACTGCATGGCAACCCTGAATCATCGCTTTATTGGCAAGCCGGAGAACTTTTGGTGCAATGACTCCGGTCATCTCGTTCACCTTTATGTACTGTATTCACCTGTCCTGCCTTCATCTCATGTCTATTTTGTGATTTTGCATGAGTTTTATTTGTGCTATTCCGTGTATTTGCCCTGCCATTGGAAATAAAAGAAAGAACATTACATTTACTAATTCCGTTATTTCCGCATTTTTGAAACAAAATTTGGACACTTTTTTTAAGGTATTTCAGTTACATTTTTGGTTATGTGTGTGTATGAATACCCTAAAGGAAAATTTGTGTAAAATTGTGCAAGTAAATTTAATAAATTACATTAATGACAATATTTTCATGCGTTAAAAAGTATTAATAATATAATGCTTGCTAATATGTAGTATACTTAGCACATTTATAAACGCGTAATGTTTTCTATATATAACTCATTATTTCAGCTTATTAATAAAATTAAAACTTTGCTCATATTTTATTGTTGAGAAATCTTTGCAGAATTTCATAAGTAAGCATATATCTTTATTCTTAAGATATAAGCTTACTTATGAAATTATGTTTTTATGTTTTGTCTTCTAAATAAAATTGATATCGTAAATTCTATATGGGAATAAAGTAAAAACCTTCAATTTAATAGAGTAGAAACTTTCGCAATCATCCGCTATATGCGTTATATTCTTATGTCTAAAAACGGAAAAAAGTTACTTTAATTTTGCCTAAAAGTTACAATATTAAGTCAAAGTTCATAACATATACTTGAATACCTACTATGAAATTTATGTCTTCAACGCCTAATAAGCTTAACCACTAAATGAGAGTTAAATAAGATATTTCAAATTCAGCATTTGTCCTGCTTTAAATCTAATCTCTCTTAAAAACAGTTTCAATTTATTTATGAAAATTACTTTACTTCCAAGCTCCTTAAGCTAATTAAAATTATCATGTGCAATTTCAGATCTTTATCAGATTATTTATTCAAATGAAAGACTTCTTTCTAACTCTTATCGTGGAGTAGAACTTTTCATATTGCAAATATAAAACCATTTTTTTCACAGTGTGTTTCTTACATGTTGTTTTTACTATAACATTTTCCCTTTCTATACTGACGATATATTTCATTTTTCCTCGTGTAAAAAGGCAATACTGCTGAGTTCAACCTTACTATCTATTAAATGTTTTCCTTCAACATTTTTCCCGGAATATGCAAAAAAACTCTTGAAACTTAAAACAATTCATACTTTTTTTTAAATTTTACAGCGTAAATATTACTATTCAGTTCAGTCTTATATATATATATATATATATATATATATATATATATATGTATATATGTATATATATATATATATATATATATATATATGTATATATGTATATATATATATATATATATATATATATGTATATATATATATATTATATATATTATATATATATATATATATATATATAATAACTATCAATTTAATTTCATTAATTTTTTTCAGAATGTGGAAGAATAACATTTTCAGAAGGATTATCAGAAACTGAAAACAAGTTCTTTGAAATAAAAAATAATTTACCTCCATTAAATACCAGTCACCCTGAAGAATTCAATCCACCTTTAGGTAAATCATTTTGATGTTATTTTAACTTTTTTGCTTTTTGTCCTTAGTCTTTTTCTTATTCAAAATGTAATTATTTTACGAATTAATTATGCAATTATTTTCATATAATAATAAAAGTAATAATTTGAGTACCTAAATATTAGAATAGTTAGAGTATGTGTGCGTGCATCCATACGAAACCACTAACTGTCTGCTTCTAAGGAGAGGGAAAATAAAGTCTTAGTTCATATTACTTAGATAAATAATAGAAACTACTTTTTTCTTGACTATTATAACAATACATTATCTCAAAAATGAGATTTTATCTATAATTTATATTGTATAATAAAAAACGAGAGAGAAAGAGAGAGAATAATTGAAATTATATGAGGTAGAAAAAATTTGTATATCAAATATTAATTGAATAAGAGAAAAAGTGATAATCTGCAATACATACTTATATAGGCTCATGAGAAGTAAAAAGTAATAATACGAATGAGACACAAAGGTCTCCCCCATTTGTAGAAAATGCTACCATTATCCAATTTCACCGGATCACTTACTGAATTACATCGAACTAACGAGGACGAATATAACATTAGACTGTCATCGATTTTTTGGCCTTCAACAATATTTATCAGCCTTTCATCCCATCAATGGGTCGATAAACTGAATATCAAACATGCTTGGGAACTAAACACTGGATATCTCACGTTAGGCTGATCTCCAGTATTTAGTTACTTACTGAGACATGTGCTTCGCACCCCTGGGTCCGCAATCAGGAAAACGGTTTTGGTCACTGTATGCCTTGACCCACATGGGCTGTCATGCCACGGAGGTTAGATTAGTTTAGTTCAACTACCTTCTGGAGTTGTTCTGACTTATGTCAGATCTATTGAGGATAAGCAACTATAATAACAAAGGGAAATAATTTAAAAATAGAATTCAACAATATCCCGAAAAAATTCAGAACTGAATTTATGAATGGCAACTCTGGACTTAGTAAAGGGTAGTATGCTTGTTCAACAACAATTTATTATCAGCAATAAGAAATAAAAAAAAGGTCATTTTAACTTTCAAATCATCAGGAATGGGTGATTACACTTTTCATTTTATAAAGATTCGAAATTTTACCTAGCAAAAATATGATAGAAGTTCATTGAAAATATAGACTTCATTAAGATAATCTCTATCTAGAATAATTATCTGAAACAATTATTTGGACATTATATGAATTCATCTAGAATGAATAGTATTCGTGCCAATATCGAATAATGGAATAATTATTATACAGCCAATCATTAATTAATTTAAATCTAATAAATAAAAGCGTGCATGTATTCAGCTATACAAATCAGAATAACCTTATTGAGAAGAAACAGAAAAGCCATCGTTTCATGAAGTCAAGCTGCTAATGCTCGAAGTGCATAGATTTTTTTACACATATTAATATTACAACTATATACATTAAAAAAGAAATATGAACTGTGAAGAAAGGTACCCATTATTGCCATCAAAAGTTAAAGTATGGTGCAAATATAAAAAAAAAAATTATGAATTTCTTGAGACGTTAAAGTATTTTTCAAATCAATAAAAATTGCATTCAAGCTTTTTTCTAGAAACAGTATTAGTGCATCGAGAGAATATTGCTTTAATGCATATAGTATTACTTCTCAATTTGATCTTTCGCTTAGACACTGCAAATACAAGGTTGAAATTATACAGAATATTCAAATATTTATAATCTGGATAGAGAGAACTAACACTGCTTTTAATGGAGATAGCTTTATTTTTTAATTTGATGGTTCGCTCAGATATTTCACATGCAGAATTTAAATCATACAGAATATTCAGATATGGATAATCTGGCTTTCAGATTATAATGTAGAACAAGTGTGCTCACCAAAGTAAGAGCATGGAAATAATCATTAAAATAAAATTTTTTAATGACTTTAAATTCCATTAATAGTGCCATAGATCAGAATCTATCTATCTATCTCTCTCTCTCTCTCTCATTCCAACTATATAATATAAATTCACCAACCAACATAATTTATATAAAAAAGCGTACTTTTTTCTTTCAAATGCAACTGTCTTTCTTTTCCCAATCAACCACTAGACGCATATTTGTCACAAGAGCTTCAAGACTGACATTCCTCATTACATCATTCACAATATGATTGATTGTACAAATACGATGAGTTTACCAACAGTTTATCTATTATATTTTATTTTTAACTAGCCCTTATGAACAAGATGTAACGAAAGAGAGACTTGTCCTGATAAATTAGAGTATTTTTACTGAGATATTTTATGTATTTTTTCACGCAAACACGCATGCTTGATTTGTATTTTTGTTTGTTTTTAACAAGGAAAAATTAAATACTTGGAAAAATGAGTTGAATAAAGAATCATTTTTTTGTGTTTGTTATTAATTTTAATTAATGTTTTAGAATTTTATTAAAATAAATTATATATTTTTATAGATTATTAAGGGAATTACTGTTTCCAGCTTATAAATATTTTCTATTTATTAACATTTCAAGTTTTATCTATATTACATACATATTTTTATTAAAACCATTTAAGAGTTTGATAATTCAAATGGACCATTGGTGGCACCAGTTGGAGGAGTACCTTCAAGACAAGGAGATTTCCCATGGATGGTAAGTATCATTTTTTAATTTGCATAATTTAAAAATTAAAACAATTTATACACAAACCATACTGTGAATTTCTATGTAAAATAGTTTATTAATTTCATAGTTATTTAGAAATATTATTACTATTATGTATATCTACGAATTATAATTTTTTTTAAAAAAATCATGAATTTTTAGCAGTGAGAGTTCATTTTTATAAGAAAGTAAATGTGTTGAACGAAAAAGAAATAAAAAGTATTTTTAGTCTTTCATCATAATGTATAAAATAGAGACGTTATTAATAATAAAGTATACGTTTCTTTCGTTCCAGTTGAGATGACTACGCCACTTTATTATAATTCTGAATGGCTTAAAATATCCATGACGTCAGACAACGTTTCAGCTATGTTACACATAATTAATTACGAAATCATATTGGGACGGTGTCTTAAATCTGATTGGTCGACGGATTTGTTATCAAATCGCATTCTTCGAGCAGCAGTAAACAATGTGAAGTTCACCATCTGAGAATATTGTAGAAGTTCACATCGATAATAAAACAATTTCTTATATAAAAACCAAATCATTAGTTTGTGAAGCCGTTTTTCCATCGATTCAAGCCATTAACACGTGCACAATAGAACAGAAGAACAAACAAAATGAAAAAGACAAGAAAAAACATCCACTTTATAGTTTGTTAAAATTGAAAAGGGGGCGATTTAATTTTTTTAAAAATTTCATTATTTAATAGAATTCTAAATTAATGATTGCAATGTTTGAGTATTTGTAATCAATCTCTTTCAATCTTAAGACTTATGCCTTGCTTACGCCAGCCTAAAAAATTTAAATTTTTTTATTTAGAATTTTTATGCTTGATGCAATTGATGAGATTGCGTATTAGAAATGTTTCTGAAAATACTAATAATAAGATTGGGATAATTTTAAATAACTTTCATACTTATCTAATTAAAACAAATTAAAATCATGCAAATAATTAAATTCGATTTAATTATTTTTATAACTGTCAAAAATTGAGTTGAGGTTTATTGGGTTTATTGTCCTGGTATGATTCATTAAAACACTTTATATCAACAAACTTCTATTTTGTTTCAAATATTAAAACACTTTTTGCTTTGTTACAAAGGATAACAGAAATTCTTCTTACTATTTTTTCAAATATATTTTGATACGTTTGATGTTTTTTATAATAAAAATATCTCTTTATTATAAAACATCAAACGTAATGTGGCAACATGTTGTAATAACTGAAATGGGAAAAGGTGCTTGAGTAATACAATAAAACAAAGCCGGCAAACTTTTTATTTACCTATTGTTTCTTCGTTAACAAAATGCAGTTTCCATACTTCGTGTTATACAATTACAAAATATGTTATAAAATGTACAAATGTCACAGAACTTTGAATAAGAAAAAGCCGTAATAATAGAGTATTCCTTTGCTTGGCAAAAAATTTGGCGATAAAATTTAAATTCTGGAACAATGGTATTTTTAGTGCTTTACCTAACATACTTTTACGGTCACCATTTTATTTTTCACATTTTTGCGCCTATCTTAGGGTTGAAAAATCTCCAAAGATTCAAGGGTACCTGAAAGTAAACTATTACCAAGAAAAAGTAATTTCAATGAAATTCTGTTAATATGTTGCATTTATATTACAAATATATATCAAATTAATCATGACTCAAGGTTTGCTATAAAAATTTCTAATTTTAGTCTAGATTATTAATTGTTTTAAAAATATTTTATTTTTAAGTGAATAAAAAAATGAAATAGTTAAATACAATGAATATATTTCTTTTAAGGCCATGTTTTGCTAATTCGAATTTAATTTGTTCCACAGGTGTCAATTCATAAAGCTGGTGTCCATTGGTGCGGAGGAAGTTTGATAGACAGAAATCATATTCTTTTAGCAGCCCATTGTTTTGTTACAACATTCCTTCCAAGGTTTTTGTAATTTCTGATAATGCTTTTTAAGTTGACTTTTTTAATTATAAATATTACTGAATTTATCTCTAACATTAAAAAACTTTTTATCAAGATTAATGTTTGATAACTACCTATATTAAACTCCTGGTGTTCCTCCTAACTTGATTGTACATTTATCAGTATGCTATAACATTATCTTTGCATAATTGTGGCTCTTTTTATTTAAAAACTAATAGAATTTTTGAGTGTACACTTTTAATTTTTGAGTTAAAAATTAGTAGGATGTAAAATTTATAAATTTCCGCTATTTACTTTCAAAATCTTAAAGGTGCTATGTGACTTACTTTGAATTATTAAAAAAACTAGGAATGTTATTTTGCATATGTGTTTATCACATTATATCTCCAATAATAATTACTCTTGAACAAATATGTGAGAATAGATTGTTAACTCAGAAATATAACTGTATTACAAACCTACTTTTTTGTGAATATTCACTAAATGTCTCTTTAGTACAAATTGTTGCTCAAATAAAACTTTGAATCCTTAGTAGAGACCTATTAAACTTGGCACAGATGCCGTATAACCCATTATGCCAAATTCTGAATTTGGTGATTTTTTGGCTTTTTTTCTTGTTTATCTGCAGCCTGGTTCTTATAACGTTTTAGAGATGAAGACCTATAAGATTTATATAGAAAATTATAGTTTGGCAACCCTAATATTTACGTCATAGTGAGATGTCAAAATACGTCATCTTGGCAAAATTTCTTTCGTCACCAAAAATATTAAGAATTTGGCATTCAGGATTATATGGCAGCTGTCCCCACAGCTTATCCTTTATATCATTTGAAAATATATAATAAAATTTAGAAAGGTATTTTATTTAACCATTGTATAATATCATTTACTTATATTGCAAAACTTCAGTACAGAAGTATAAGAACAAACAAAGCCCACAAGATCTTTTGATTGTTCTAGTTATTATTATTATTTACTGTCAATGAGGTCATCCCTTCTTTCTCTCCAATTTATTTCTTAAAATATTTGAAATCATTAAGAGTATCAATTTTTAAGTCACTTGCTATTTTTGCAAATAAATTATCAGTTTCAAAGCCTTGCTTAATATGTTTATTTTCATTACAAAGTCGATGCATTTTCTTCGTTCCGCAAACAAATCTCTCGATATTAGCATCATTTTTTCCTTTTTTCAATAAAATCATCTCATGTATACTATTCTGAGATTATAAATTATTTAAAAATGTTGTTAGGTAACGTAGTGATCCTTTATTGGAATAAAACTAATTTAAAAAAGTAAATAGAAGCTCCATAGTAAGCAGATTTTCTATAGTGGTTTCACATAGTACGAGGGTCACTCTGAAATTTTTGAGATACAACTAGGTTTTTAAAGTTATACTTACAAAATTTTAGGTGTGTTCAAAGTAGTCTTCTCCAGCACCAATGCACTTTCGTAGACGAATTTTCCATAAATTAAATGCCTCAAGCCATTCATTTCTTGGAATAGATGAAAAAATGCATTTATAGCCACATCAATCTCTTCTTCTGAATGAAAACGACGTCCACGTAAGTTCATTTTTAGATTTAAAGAATAACCAAAAGTCAAACATAGCTAGATAAGGTGAATACGGCGGATGTTCGATCACTTTAATTTGTTTTTGTTTAAGAAACTCAATTGTTAATCCGGCTGTATGTGAAGATGCATTGTCATTGGGGAGCCTTAGTCCCCTAACATTCAGTTATTGTAGAATTTCTGGAAGACATTTAGTGGTATACCAGTTTGCTGTTATTGTCTTGTGTCCTTCCAGCTTGATGGCTTTGACCAATCCCGTACTTCTGAAGAAAATGGCATACATCACTTTTTTCAGTGCGCGTTGTTTTTTCACCATTGTCGGCGTGGGATCATCTTCAAAGACCCATACCTTGCTTTCTTGACGTGTTGGAACATCAAAAAACGGTATGTACGTTTTATCACCTAGTACAATTTCAGAAATGCTGCGGTGGCCACCATCATTTAGCAATTTAAGAGTTTCTTCACTGATTCTGACACGCTCCTCTCTTTGGTGATCAGTTAGATTACGGGAAACCCAACGGCAAACTACTTTTTTCATATGTAATTCTTCATGAATGATTTTGTATATGGCTGCGGATCCGATGTTACGGTCCTTCTGTATCACTTGATAGGTACAGTGATTATCATCCAGTAACATTTTTCTCACATTTTCCGTATTCTTGGATTACTGTCGACGGCAGCCTTCCTGTGTGTTCTTCATCCTGTAGAAAATTGCGACCTTTTCTAAATTCTCTAAACTATCTGAATACAGTAGCACGAGCTGGAGATTGATCTCCAAATGCTAATTGCAACCGTTGAACGCATTCTTCTTGATATAATCCTGCTTTAAAATCGTAGGGAAATAATAACACGAAAATGTTCTCGCGTCAACTCCATTTTCTCTTCTGTTTAAAATTTATTCTACGCTAAACAAGTTGAAGTAAGTCAATAAAAATCGTCTTCTGTGTTAAAATACTTTGTATTTTAAAATTAAACTGTTATTTTTATTTTGTAAATTCTCGTCTGCGCGTATCTCAAAAATTTCAGAGTAACCCTGGTACACCTGCTTACTGTAGCTGTAAATAATAAACAAATGGTATGATATCTTACTATCCTCATTATCCCCTGGCTGACATTCAAACTCAGCAAGGTGATTTCCCGAACCGAAAATTGAAACTCACATGCTATGATAGTTCATGCCAATTATATTAATTACAAGGAATTAGTACTAGCTCACCAAGTTGATAAAAAAAAAAACTGTCTACAGTAGTCTCAGCTCCAGATCAGAAAGTAGTGTGTTCAGATCACGACCGGGTCACCAATATCGTTATTCTATAGTTATATATATTCCATTTAGTGAACATATTTATTAACAAGAAAATTAAACAAAAATATAACTATGAGACAATACAGCATAAAGCCTCTTCGTTAAAATTTTTGTAAAATTTTGTTATCTCATTTCTAAGTTCAAAGTCATTACCATATAACTTTTTATCAAATATAAGTTTCATAATCTATTAATTAAAATCACGATGATTGCGATTATGAGTCACTATAAGTTATTGGCGAGAATTATCAAAAAATTGTAATATTTAAAAAAAGAAATAAATAAAATAAAAAACGGGAACATATTTTTGTCGGTTAAATTACATAGCATTACATATAAATATATATACTACGGAAAATAATTCTTATCTCACAAACTATAAATTCTCTGATTTTAAATTTTCTAAATTTTAAATTTTACATTAATTATTATGCATTATCGAATTAAGAATAGTGGTGTAAAAATTTAAGCATGCCTAATTCTGAAAGAATTATGAATTGTTGAATTCGTCTCTGTTAAAATCTGTAAAAAAACGTTTTGCAAATACTTATAATATTTTGCTAAAGTATTTTTATAGTATATTAATTTATCTTTTGTGAGTCTTGTCTATAGCTTCAATTGACGTATATAAAACACAAAAAAAGAAATGCTCCTGAATTCGAATTGGTTTCAGTTATGATCGTAATTATGACTATAATTATAGATAATATTTCAGATTCACTCAAAATGGTAAGAAAACTGCTTAATTTGTATTCCTCAAGAATAAAATATTCATGATGTATACATCTGAGCTAAGAGATCTATATATTTGTCTAATTCAACAATATTTGTCTCTTAAATATGCTAGTTATTTTATATTGATGGTTAATAAAAAAATATTATTTTGTATATTATCCATCTCCCCAAATTTAATATTACAAGGCAAATAAAAAATTTCTTGCCAGTTTTAATGACCCAAAAGAACATGACCTACAGAAACTGTAGCCCATTGTTAGTCCTCAAAGTAATCACCATCACCATCCAGTACCTTGTGCCAATGTGTCTCTAGTTATGCAATTCCCTTGTTGCAAAAAACGTGGGTTTTGGACGCGAAAAGTCCGTTAGTGTTTCATTGATGTCCGTTAGTGAAGGCTTTCTTTCAAAGATAATTGTCAAGAAATGGAAGAGGAAGTGATTTCATTGTGCATGGTCGGGTGAGTAAGGAGAACAACGTATAGTCTCCATATCAAGTCGTTGCATGGAATTCCTGGCCACCCCCGCGACATGCAGCCTTGCGTTATTGGCCAAGAATACTACACCCTTGCTATTAACTTGTGTTGACTCCTTCTGATGCAATACTTGTTGCACACATTCCAATTACTGTGAGTACTGATCAGCAATGACCACATCAACGCATAACGAACCACTTGACGACTAGTCCTCCGCACACAAAGCATAATCTTGCGTAAGTCATTGGTTGTCTTGCGCTATGCCAGATAATACCCTGGGATGACACTGAATGTTTGGAACTCTTGGGAGTGCCATAGAGAACCTTGTTTTCCTTTCTGCTCAGTACTCAATTAAATATGGATGCGTTATGGTGGTGACCATGCATTGATAAAGAGTCAGTTACTTGTTGTTGCTTGTGACTTCCAACAGTGGGTAAAAAACCCATTTGCTACACTTGTATCTTTTACCTAAGCGGTGCAGATGACGTTTAACTGTTTCACCAGAAACATTAAATTGTCCGGCAAGTTTACCACACAATTGACTGCTGTCTTCCTCAATGGCCGCCTGCAGGGGTTTGTCATCCAAATTCTATGGTCATCCACCACAAATTCATTACAGAGGGAGAAATGTCCTGACCTGAATTTGTGAAACTAATGCATTAATTGTATATTCATTCATGGTACTATCCCCTAACGCTTGATACATTCGACGACTTGATGCACAGTTGATTAGCCCACTTTAAAGACATTAAAAGATCACAACTCCAAACAAGCTCCTTAGACGTGTCCATTTCTCCTCGATACTGTACCAATTACGATTGATGAATATGCGGGGTAGACTTTCTTTTATAACGACTGATAGTCTTACTTTCAACTGATCGGTGTCTCAACCTCGTTATTCACTAACTTGCATACTTATTCTCACTTCATTCATAGGCTACGTGAAAACGGCAAGAACTTTCTTGTTTACCATAAATCGAAAATTCATTGTGTGATTAAATCTTTTTACAAAGATTTAATAAATAAAAATAACAACAAACAAAACAAACGTAAATAAGTGGTTATTCATATTATTGTATAAACTTTATACATACATACATACATACATACATACATACATACATACATACATACATACATACATATATATATATATATATATATATATATATATATATATATATATATATATATATATATATATATATATATATATATATATATATATATATATATATAATTTGTTATTGTACTTATTAGACTCAATGTAATAACCATGAAATATATGGGTCTCATTTTCTCTTACAGAAGCAAAGTTGATCCTAACATGTACACTGTGCATGTAGGAAACATTCATGTGAATGAAGGTTTTCAATATCATGTGAAAAATATTATAGTTCATGAGGGGTACAAGCCAGGCCAATATTACAATGATATTGCAATCCTCACACTAGATGAAGAAATTTTGCATCCCATGATTGCTCATATTTGCTTGCCATCCGCAAGAGTCGCTTCCATGAACTTGAATGGTGCAAATGTGACTACTCTGGGCTGGGGAGATACTTCATACGGTGAGATATTATTTTCTTACTTTTATCAAAAGTTTTCAAAAGAAATTAATGATCGATTTATTGTTGACTTGAGGTATAATAATTTTATTTTTAACTTACGATCTAAATTCGTATGAATCTAGAACTTACTGTGGAGTATAATAATAGAGGTTTTGATAATATAAAAGTATTTTTTTTTAATTTTCATTGTAAAATCAACATTATAAAGGAAATGAAATCTGAAATCTTTAAACATTAAGAATTTTAAAAAAAATGTTTTTAAAAATAAACTAATGGTTATTTTAGACGTTAAATGCAGTGTAATGTATCTGTAAATCTAGTATTTTTTTAAACAATTTGCAAAAAAAAAAAAAAAAAATTTTTACGTATTTAAATTTTTTATTAAAAAATTATTTTTATCTTTACCTCAAAAAAAACAGTGTCTTACGTTTGTTTACAAATTGAAAATGTGATAAAAATTCCTTTTCTTTTCTATTTTCGTTTTCATTTGTAGCCGAATACTTTTTTATATTCATTACTTTATAAATTTTTGCGAATAAGATTCAATATTTTTTTGAGACAAATTGTTTCACCGATATATCTGATGAGTCTTCATTGAAATTATGTTTACAATTTAGTAAATATTTTTCTAGAAATATTATCTAAGCAACAGTTATTATTGTACAAGACAAATTTCGTGTATAATTTGATATATTACTGGTAATCCTGTATTGTATTATCAACTTATAATGTTTGCTTATAAAAATTAAAATTATCTTAACTTAAATATTAAATTAAAAATGTGCTCTAAGAAAAGATAATATGCATGAAAATAAATATGTTTACACGAAATTCGCTTAAAATTTCACAATTTTTATTAATAGTTTCTTGATTTTTTTATGAATGAAATATATATTTTATTTGGATGATTTGAAAGGTGGGAAAAGTACACCTGTATTACATGTTGTGGAGGGGATACCGGTTGTATCCAATGAAGACTGTAGAAGAAGTTACAAGAGGGTAGCAGGGAATGCTTTGCCCAATGGAGTGACCGATCAGTTTATTTGTGCTGGATTACCTCAAGGAGGAAAAGATTCTTGTCAGGTAATAGTTGCAACTGCTTAAATTTAAAAATATTTGTATTGAAATATCAAATATTTTAATAAAATGCCAACTGCTGTTTTAATAGATACAAAATAAATAATTTTATTGCTATACACTTTCTCTAAAACGAAACTATTGACATAACAGCCTATGTGGGCCAAGGCCTACAGTGCCCACGTATGTTTTCTTAACCGAGAACCTTCTGCGTCTCGAAGAATATGGGCTACGAAGCATATGTCCCAGTTAGTTGATCAGCCTGGCATGTAAACCTCTGTGTTTAATTCCCAAGTATGCGTGATACTCAGTTTATCGACCCACTGAACAGATGAAAGACTGAGGGGACCTTGCCGAGACCGAGCATATGCTTTTTCAAGATAATTAATAAAGTTCTTGCCATTTTGGCCTTTTGCTATTGAAGGAAGGGAGAGAAGGTAAGCAGATTAATGTATCACAAGATTTAAAAAACAATTATTCCAGTGTAAAAATAGTATCATTATAAAAACAGGTGAACGGCTCATTTTTGTGATCATCTATGGTAACTCATATTAGAAGTGAGAACAAATTTTCCAAAATGTTCAATTTTATTGCTTGCTTTAAATATTCAAAAATGGGTTTATTTGCAGCTGAGTCAAGTCATTGAACATGCGAAGTGTTTGTAGATAGTGCTGTGAATGTATGTACTGGAAGGCATTATTTTCAAAAATTCAGGTCGTGACATTCAGTTTAATGAACAAATTTTTTAGAGGAGTAGCATTAAACTACACTTTGTGTATAAATCACTTTCCATTCACTGATTCTATTCCCTTTTGACTATTAAAAAGGGCAAGATCTTGATTGATTATGTTATATTTATAAATCATATGCAAAATTATCTTAATTTTAATGAGTTAGTGCTGTAATACATTCCCTATATTAATTATGTATACAATTTGTCTATTCTTCGAAGTCTGTGTTCACCATTTCGCCAAAAAATGGATTGTTATTTTCTTCTTTTGGATTGAAAACATTTCATGTAACACTAAATTAACTTTGGGAAGTTTTTGAAAGATGTGCTCACAGAAAAATAAAGTGTCAATCTTTGAGGATTTAAGCGATGGGACAAAAACAGAAGGAGCGAGTATGTTGAACAATGTCTTTAATGAAATCGATTTCCTTCTCTGTTCGACGAAGCACACATACGTGAAAGTTCATTAACTAAGGACATACAGCTTTTTTGAATCTATGTAACCAATAATAATGTCAATTTAAGACTATATTATTATATGAATTATTAAGCATCAAAATTTGTCATACATTTGATAGAACCCATTACGGTTTTGAAGTGTGCTTCTTTTTCAGAGTGATTCCGGAAGACCATTGATGTACAAGGATAATCATGACAATTTGTGGGACTTTCACCCCGACATACCATACGTGCTCGTAGGAATTGTTTCCTTTGGATTTCGTTGTGGACAGCCTGGTTTTCCAGGAGTTTATACTAGAGTTTCGAGCTATATGGATTGGATATTAAACAACACTAAATTCAGTTAAAAGTGCGTTTAATTCACTTTCAGTGTTGTAACTTATTTATTTTTCTTTTAAATAAAGTATTATTTGGTACTAGAAAATAATAGTGAATGATTATTTCTGTTTATAAACCAAGGTTGAATCTGCTTATAAATCAAGGTAAGATCTAATATTAAAATGTAAATTTATATAAATTTTTCAAGTAATTTAAAAGGAAAACACAGAACGCAATTTTTTTACACCTTTGCACACATTTACTATTGTTTGTTAACTTTTTTTAGACAAGAACTTTTTGCTCTTCAAATTACTTTTTATTATTTAAAATAAAATATAATTTTATTTGATCTTTATAGTTACAATTGATTTCTATACCTCTATTACTTGTTCATTAAAAATAAATGTCTCATAATATAGTATTTGCAATATTTCTTAACACTGATAATATTATACCACTTTGCTACTTTCTGAGCCAGAACGGTCATTTAAAAGTCATTTAATGAGATTCTTGCTTAAAATGCTTGGAAAAATTGCGGATAAGAAAATTTGAATCTCGTTACTTAATGTAAACCCCACTTAGTTGCTTAAAAGGAAAACAGAATTTCATTTGGAAAAAAGTATGGTTCACATATTCTCATATCAAGTATGAATAAGATTATTGAATACTTAAAACACGAAGAATCTTTTGTATGCTGTATGTAAGCCCACACACACAGAACACCTTCCAAATTAATGTAAATTCTTCTATTTTGAACTATGGATCATATAATAATCATAAATCCAGAACTTTAAAATAAAATTTGTAGCAAAATGTAATTTAAAATTTAACTTTCATGAGATTAATTACGACTCAAATTCACTTTTAGTTATGTTAATGGAGCATAAACATTTAGGATTTCCTGAAAATCATTATATATCCCCAAATTAGAAAAAAATAAATGTAAACTGCTGATAAAAATTATTAAATATTAAGATAACTTTTATCATATTCAAAACTTAGTAACGAAACGAAATATTTTGAAGCAGCTTATCCTTTTTTGGACCTTGCTCCACAAAAATCAACCAACCAAGCAAAACTTTATTTCCTTCAAGTTCATATTCAACAAACAAATTCAGAGCATTTTAAGGTCATTACATCAAACCTTTTCTTATTTCAAAGTATTGGAGATCTTCAACAGGTCTTTCATAATACTTTTAATTTCCAGCTCTTTATGTACTGTAATTTTTTACGTTTCAATTCTCTATGTACTGATATTCTTTATAATTCAGTTCTTTATAAGCCTCCTATTCTTTATTTTATAAAATAATGGATGTTTCCCTCAGACTGATGTTACTATAAATCGTTTTCCTTTGTTGGAAATCATTTGTAAGCTGCGTAGTCACACTTGGTTACCAACGCCTTTTTGTAGTGATACCTATTGATGAAAAATGAAAGCGATAACAACTAAAGCTAACTAAACTTTTACTAACAGCCGGGATTCTTTTTCTTATGAAAACTATCAAAAGTGATTTTAGTTCTAAAAGGTAGCTTTAAAAACAGAAATCAAAATGTTATAATGCGAAAACTAATTCTTGTTTAAATTTTATATATAAAAGAACATAAAAAAGTAGCAACACATTTCATTAAATGAAGCACTATTTTTGATTAGCTACTATTTTTTTTAACTAAATTAAAATTAATGATAGTAAAATGGTTAGATCAGCCTTACACTTCTCAAATGAAAAAAAAAAAATTATAAATGAGAATTTTTAATGAATTAAATTAAAATTCTTTATTTTTTTTTGCTTATTACAGCAAAATGAGTATATTTTTTAATATAATTTCCCATTCTCCCTTTCTATATAAATGCCTGAACACCATAATAATTATGCAAGATTTCTATTCACTTTCATAATTTTTTTCTTATTACATTTTCAAATAATTAAATTTATAAACAGAACATTTTTAGAACAAAAATAAAAAGTATGCGTTGGTATTTATTTTATTTTTTTTAAAAAAAATACAACACAGTATAAATTGAGCGGTACGGAAATATTTCTTGAAAATTCAAAAATTAAAATTTTCATAGAATTTCAAGGGGTAACTCGATTGCAAACTTTTACAAAAATCCATTGCATAGAAATATTAATTTGAACTAGTCATTAATAGTGTCTATTAATTACCATTTCTTTAATTGAAATTTTAATGCAAGTGAAATTTTCATAGAATTTCAATAAAATTTCATTTAAAGAAATGGTAATTGATAGTTATTAAATGACTAGTTCAAATTAATTATTATTAGACTGTTATATTATATATGGAATATTCGAAAATAAAATATTCTATAAATTCAACATATATTCCATTGAGCCAAGTGAGTTTAACATTCATTAGTAGGACAATGTTTACCTATGCCTAAAACTTATTTTCATATATAAAATAAAGCTACCATTATCTATAAAATTTCATGAGAGGATGTTTATTATCTTTTTAATAAATTGAAAGAATGTTTATATTCAATTGTATAGTTCATTTGTAGTATAATTATTTAACTGTATAGCTTTCAGCAAACTAAATTTTCATTTTATAATTTAAATATAAAAAAAACAGTTAAATAATTAATTTAAATAAGCGGTACCCTAATGATAGAAAATTTAAAAGCAATACGTAACTATGTAAAGATCAAAATTATTATTTGTCTAAAGGGAGTCAGTTGCATTTTTTAATAAATCCGTAATGAAAAATTAATAAAAATTTAAAATTTAGTGTAGAATCGGGTTTTCCTTGGTTTGGCAAAAAAAAAAAAAAAAAAAAAAAAAAAATTGGTGATATATATATTGGTGATAAAATTCAATTTCTGGTAACCTGGATACTACTATTTTTCTACAGCTGTTGTAGATCAGCCATCTTGTTAGTCACATGTTGATGCCTATCTTGTCAAAAAAAAAAAAAAAATTGCAAAAGAATCAAGGCACACCACACGTGTAAATTAAAAAAAAAATCCATAACAAATTTGAAAGGTTAGTTTAAATACAATAAGATTATTTTACTGTAAGACGAGAGTTTGAAGTTTTTAATTATTTTTTCTTTAAATTTTGAAATTAATACATATTCGATAATTTATGGAGAAAATGTAGTTTTTAAATACTGAGAGATCCATGTAGAAATTTTCATTGAGTTTGATCTTGAATGCCGACATTTGACGATCATTTCCTACTTATTTCTTAACAAATTGAAACTGATGATGGAGGAAGGAACATTATTCTTTTCTAAATCTAATTGATGAAAGCTTTGAAAGTCATCTTTTAAGCATCATGTAATCATCGCTTATGTTGATCTCACCGAGTTCATGAATTTAATGTTTATATGCCTTCAGTCTTGGTCCAGAGATCAAGCAATTTAACTGTATCTTAAAAATTAAGATTTTAAAATAGGTTAATAAAGATATAAAACATAATTATAGAATCAAATTTATTTATTCTTTTAATTGGATTTCTCCATTGTTTGTGAAAAAATTGATTTGAACATCCATGGCATTAAATTCGATGTACAGTAGACTACATAAGAAAATTAATAAAGTATTTTATTAAAAAAATGCAATATTGTAATACCAAAATAAAGAAAAAATTTAGTCATCAATTTTTTATGCAGCTAAACGTATTTTAGAAAGCGATTCTCAGAACTATTCTTAAAGGTTTTTTTCAGCTTTTCTTCGTTAAACAGTACTATCCATTTTAAACTGTAAATCTTGGCCTAAGTAGCTATTGAGGTGAAAAGTAACCATTAAGTGCCTGCCAAATAAAACAACTCTGATGCAAGTGAGTCTGTACTTGATAGCCCGTGAAAGCTTATTGTTAGCAGTTTTCTTGAGACTGGTTTACTACTAACTAACACTACTAATTAACACTGTAACTAACATTTGCTTAAGGAAAACATTTCAAACATTGAAGAAGAAACATTGTTTCAAACATTTGTGAACATTCAATTGAAACGCATACATATATATTTGAAAAAGAGGCTTTATAAACGCGATAAAATATTTAAAATATTTGTGATGGACAAATTCTGTAAAGAAAAACAAAAGAACTAAAAATGTTAAGGAAATCTGTCACAAGAAAAGCTCTCAAATTTTTCGACTTCTCGGTGAACATAATATAACAGAAAAATGAAACACAGGCTGTTACTACGAGAATTTATAACTGCTTATATAAATAAAAAAAAGTTATTTCCAACTGTTGGAGGAAAAAGAATTGGAATGATATTTCGAACACTTAGTCGCTCATATGCATCAATATATATATAAATCAAGTTAAAAATATTAATTTTATGAATAAATTTTTAATGTTAATAACTAGGTAGATTAAATAATAAGTAAAATCAATCGTATTAAATAATGACAATGTATTTCACTTTTTACTCTAGAAAATAATATTTAATAAAAATAATTTTAAGAAATTATTTTAGATAAAATATAAAAACATGATGTTATATTTCTTTTGCTGTTCTATTAACTAGAGTTTTTTATAATGCTCTAGAGATAATTCTTTATTATACTGAAAGTTATGCAATTTATGGATTGACACGAGAAATGCAAAAATATTCATAAAGTATTAATTTGTTTTTTTACGATGAAAAACATTTAAATAAGTGCAACTTTAAATAGTCAGTGGTTACTGAAATAAAATTGTATAATTTTCAAAAATTTCAAAATATTTCTAGAAACATCATTTTTAAACTTTTGTCTAATCAAACTATGCATTTTCTAAAAGCATGCATTTCAATTTTTACTAAAGTAGCTATCATCACTTGGATATTAAAAATACCTGCTACCTGTAAAAATAAATATATATTAAAAAATTAATTGGAAATATCTAATAAAATGTTAAGTAAAAATGAAACATGTACTTTATAATAAAAGAGGAATTTAGTTTCCGCCTCTTCTGAAAATTTTAAGCCCAAATTGTGAAAAGAGTTAATTAAAGCAAGAAAGTATTTACATGTAGTTGAAATCCGATTGAAGTATAGAACATGTTAAATATAATTGCTGGTTCTATCTTAATTTTCTTTTATCGGACGTCATTTTGAAGACAGCAATTTATCAGATAATTCATATTCATTTTAAAATGATTTTTACAGTTCCTTCGTTTTTGCATACTTAATAGATTTTAGAAATATTTTTCTGTAAAATTTTCAAAAAGTTTTTGAAAGGGGATGCACAATAGTTGTTTATAACAGTAAGGACTGGAAGTAAAAATAATTAAAAATTCAAAAAATGAGACAGAAAAGAAATATGATTTCCGTGGTTAGTTTTAGGAAATAATAAAATAAATATATTTCCTTAAACTAAATTTACCAATTTTGTTTAAATAATTGCCAAAACTAATTTAACTTTCGTAAAAGAAGTGTTGAATTTTCAGGCTGCAGAAAATAAACATTTTGGTAAATAAGAACATTTGAGATGAATCTATTTAATATTCTTATTTTATTTGATTATTTACTAAAATATTTCAAAGTGGAATTTTGCTGAAGGGACAAGAATGTGCAAGAATGAATAGTAGTGCAATTCTGTAACGTATCAAATCAGATGAGTAATAAGAAAAGTAAATTTCATTTCACATAAATTAATTTATTTAGGCTGTTTCTATTATTTCCTGAATATTAGTAATTTATTTTGCCTTGGTCACAATTACCCACTTTTTTAACAAAATTCCTTTTCTAAGAAAATCTTTAATTTTCTTTGTCCTAAAATGGTTATGCCACACGTGAATGTCGTCCATATTCTCTTAAATAAAATGTATGTGTATAAATAGTTGACAAGTAAGTATACAAAATGTTTTTCGTTCTTTGCAATTCGAATATAATTACAAGTTACGATATCTATATAATCATATCAGATGTGTCTTTAGTCATGACGTTTGTTACAATAATATTATTTTCAAATTTGCAAACATTCACAAATTTATATTTTTTATTGAAGATAATTTTAATTTATCACAAATATTCTTATTAACTTCATTGCCCTTTCTAAGTCAAATTTAATATTTTCGAGGTGGCAACATTAGGTATTCCCAAAACATGTTGGAAATGCAACTGTTAACCGCTTAAACCTCTTGTAATGTCTGCCTTGTTGTAAAGAAAGTTTAACATCTGTAGCCGTAAGTATATTGCTAGATATTTAAAATTTTTAATCTTATTTGTGTTAATAATACAGTATTTTTGTCATTAAGGTATGTTTATTCATATTTAAATACTTATTTTTAATGTATAAACAATGATTATTGTGATTCATTGTGATTATTTTGGGAATGTAATTCTAGTGCTGTATGTGTAACGTGAAATTTATTTTTCTTATAGTCGAAATTAAGTCATATTTGTCTATAGCTATTCATATATTTTGCGTAGATCAATTAAGTTTATTTGTTAAGTATTTTATGTATGTTTTGTACTTAGATGTATGCCATTGGAGCAGCGAAAATATTAAAACCTCATAATGAAAAACCTGATGAGCTGGAAAATACAATTTCCCAAGTAACTATTGTTTAGTTTCATGAATACTTATAGTTTTTATTAAGTTACTTTAATTTTATTAGAACGAATTTACTTTATCGTCGTTGATGTATCTTAGTTTACATGTTTGTTTGATTGTTAATGCATTTATTTTTGTTTAGGCTTTGTTAGAATTAGAATTAAACAGTGATTTAAAAGCTCAACTTAGGGAATTATATATTGTTGGCGCTAAAGAAGTAGATGTTGATGGTAAAAAGGTAAATATAAACTTTAAATTATTTACCCTCTAAATTTTCTGACATTTTTGCTTAAATACCCAGGATATTAAAGTTTCACAATATTCTTCCAAAGGGATTATATTTAAATGTAAGATTATTCTTTATGCAATACTTTATTGATATTCAGACCTCAACTTTAAACTACTGTGATTTGTCTTGTTATTATAATATGTAGATACCAAGCTTTTAGATAACGATTGATACCTTTGAAAAGCATATATTTGGTTAAAACGAGTTTTAATAATAGTTTCTTTCCTGTTTAAATTAAAAAATATATGTAATTGTATTGTTAGATGCAGGTTTTTCAACTTTGTGTTATTTTTGAAAGGAGTTCCATAGAATAATGATTCATTGTGGAAATATCATTTTTATGGAAATTGCATGTGCTTTTTCTTGATTTTTATTGTAGATTCTTTTTGTACTTAGGAAGTATTTTAGTCTTAAATCTTGCAATGTAACATATTAAGAATAAGGTTTAACCATTTTAACTATAAAATAATTATAGTTTGTTTATAATTCCATTTGTAAATTAGGAATGTTATTTTAGCTCATAATTTTTTTTTGTAGAATGTGTCTTTTAGTAATTATTTAAAAATAAATAATTTAACACTTAATACTACTTGAATTAACCTTAAAAAATCCCCAAAAGCTTGATAAAAATTGCCACTGAAATTAAGTAGGAATGCTCTGATCGGAAAATAAACTTTCGTTAACAAGAAGTTTAGATTAATTGTAGAGCCTCATTCAAAAGTAAACACTGTTAAGGAAAGTTGACATATGCCAAACATGCAACATAGTCCATATACATTGAGTAAAAATGCTTATACAATTCTTATTGCTATTGGAATTTTTTTATTTTCAATTTTATGATTCAAAAAGTATGTGAAGTAGGTAAGAGTATTAGGCTTTTAAAAGCTAACAGTGAAAAGTATAAAAATCTACATAGTGACCGAACAAATTTTTTTTAATTCTAAAAAATTCTTAGTATACATGAAAAAATTTATTACATATTATTTGTAAATGAAATAAATCAAGTAAGACTTATTAATAAGGTTTGACTTCTTAAACTTATTCATATATTGAAATTTTTTAAGTCTGCATTTTGAATTTCGTGATATATATTTTCTGAGAATTTTGTATCATTTTTTTCAGTTTTGAAATAATTGATTGTTTACAGTTGATTACTTAAATGTTATCAAGTAATTAGTGCAAGATTTAAATATTTTCAACTTGGAAAGTTTTATCAAAAATAATTCTGTACTGTATTATAATTTTTTTCTGTGTTCCATTTTTAATAATATATTTACAGTTTAAAAAACATACAAATTAAAGTTAAAAATTTACAGGCATTCATAACTGTTCACTTTAAAAAAGGTAACTTATTCTGAAGATAATTTAACAGGTTATTTTTTTAATGATACAAAAATATATTTTAAAATGTTATTTATAAATTTCTATAGACTTCCATATTTTTACATATAATTAAAAAAAATTATTGCATTTTTGTAAGTGATTTAAGTTGCTAATTTTGATGAGATGCTTCTATTTCTTCTTACACCAGGCCCTAGTGATATCAGTTCCAGTGCCACAGTTAAAATCTTTCCAAAAGATTCAAGCCAGGCTTGTCAGGGAACTTGAGAAAAAATTCAGTGGCAAACATGTTGTATTCATTGCAAGGAGAACAATATTACCAAAACCTACAAGAAAGATGAAGGTAAAGAATAAGCAGAAAAGGCCAAGAAGGTAAGTTTCATATTTAATTTATTTCCTATTTTTTCTTCGTTGAATCCTATCGGATATGATGCATAATTATCAGAGTTGACAAAAAATGATGCTCTCTGCTAGATAGTATCTGATCCGAATTATGTTATCTGTCTGTTAACATTAATTTGAATTAGAAATTTTTAAAAATGCTTACATTATCATTGATGCTTTGTGAACACATCAATTTACTATTGAATAATATAACTTAAGAAATCATGACTAATATTTGGCCAAAGACAATTGCAAAATAGATCTATATTTACAATTTTTTGTAGTGTAATTAACTGATAGAAAGTTGTTGCTATATATTTTTATTATATTTCAAATTAGGCTAAACTGAGTATTACGGTCACACCTCGTAAATCTCAGAAGGTCGCCACGGTCTGAGCGAAAAGTCGCCAAATCGGTAAAGTTTGGCGAGTATTTTTCATCGCCAAGTTTTTTCGACATAAAATCACCAAAAGCGATTAGTCGCCAAATGTGTCACTATGCATATCGTCCGAATACCCCGGAAACGCTAGCCATTTTTATTTTGGATTTTTTTATCGGCTGTAAAGAGCGGTAATTTAAATCTTGTTTTTTCATATTTATATTTTATTTCACTAGTCAGACAACTAGGAAATACAGCTAAATATATTATGTAAAGCATTATTAATAATACATTTTTATTAAAATTTGATTTTAAGCATTGCAATTCATGGTAAATCTAAATATTTATATATAATATTCAATAAATTATATAAATTAGAATCAAATTACTTTATCAGTTATTGGAAGCAGTTATTTTAATTGAATAACCCTAAGTCAAAATACTCTAATCCTTACATGAAAAATTGAGAAAATGCAAATTAATTACATCACTACTTCACTTTCACTTCCTAAATATTAAAATTCAAAATTTTCAATTTAGTATGTATTTTCAAAATAAGTTTCAAACACATAAATTTCAACTATAAATGAAAAATGCATCAAGGATTCCAAGGTACCAATATGCAATTGCAACAAGGTAAACTCCAAAAAAATATTGATTATTCTCACATCAGGTTGTGTCATAAATTTTCACATACACCCCAGTGCAATAAACCATTTAGGCACAAATAGCATGGCTGACTCCTTGGATTTAGCTGCGAATTTGCTAATCATTCGGTTCGCTATTATTAAACATGCTTAAACCTTTTGATGACACTTTCAAATAGTAGCTATGTGCAAAGTATCTTTGTCTGTTCAAATGCTTTGTGCTGTCAATTAATGTATAGCATCTGAATAACTTCCTTGTGTGTGATCTATTTCATTGAATTTCTCATTTTATTAATTTATTTTTCTTAATGATGACTTTTTACAATCCAACTCCTAGACAATGATGCGGAGAACTATGTCTGAAGGACTGCTATTTTAACTGATTTCATGAATTATTAGGTTGGGTTGTTTTCTGTATTATAAATTTTTATATTAAATAAATGTTTTTTATTTACAGCCGAACATTAACTGCTGTTCATGATGCTATTTTAGAAGATTTGGTATTCCCTGCTGAAATAGTTGGCAAGAGAATAAGGGTCCGTTTAGATGGCACTCGATTAATGAAAGTTCATTTAGATAAAACTCAGCAAACAAATATTGAACATAAGGTTTGTTCTGTTATATCATTCTTAATTTCTTTCTTGCTTTTTAGGAAATGAATTATTTAAATATTATAATTTCCCTCCTAAAATTTATAATATCTGAATGTGCAGTATATTTAAAAAAAAAACTTTAAAATGCATATGTAGTTCATGTATTTTCCCACAAATATCTTGAGTTCAGTTCAAAGAGAAAAAGTTATAAAAGTTGGTAAAAAAAACTAAAGTATTTTTTAACATAGCTGAAATAAATTCTGTCTAGATTAAATTATGGAGAATAAATGCAAATTAATAGCCTTTTCTAATCAAAATTATTTTTATAAGTTTATTTAATCAATAATTAAAGTTAAGAATTTATTGTAATTACCAAATTTGCTCGTTATAACTATTTGCATTAACTATCTTGAGTTACACAGCATATAATAGAGTGAACTCTGATAAAAATATTCTAGCCACTTTAAATATTTTTCAATTTTAATTCATACATTTGAAAATTGCATTTAGTTAACTGATATTTTCATTCTGCAACCAAATATTTATTATGACAAAAACATTAGCTATACTTCTAGCTAAAAATTTCTCCTAACTTCTTAAAATACATGGCCATTATTATTATTCTAATCATCATTCCAAGTTATTTGTTAATTTATTTTTCTTTAATGATGACAATCCACCAACTCTTAGCCAATGATGCAGAGAACAATTGTCTGAAAGATTAGTTTTATTTTCCAAGTTTTTAACTTGCTAATTGTAAATTTGAATATTTGTAATAGCTTTTATTCCTTGTATAGTTGCAATCTCAAAATTAATTTTTAATGTGAATTTGCTATTTCAGCTTCTTTGTATCTTTGAAAGTGATCATGGTATTTTTAAAGTACTCAATAATTTTTATATTTTTTTATACTTCTATTCAGTGTCTTGCGCCTTTTTTCCCTTAATGATGACAATCCACCAACTCTTAGCTAATAATGCAGAGAATAATTGTCTGAAAAATACAATATTAAATTAAAAATAATTTTTGAACAACACAATATTCTAGCCAAAACAGGTAGCTAAATAATTAACCTTCTGCTCTTTAATTTAACTGTTTGTGGATTTGATTTATCTTTGAAATTCGAATATTTTTGGAGGTTTGTAATCCATAAACTGCTTTAAAATGTTGATTTGATACGAATTAACCATCTTGTGCAAAAATTATCACATTTGCAATCCAACTTGGTGAAAAATTTTATCACTTGTTTAATTTAGATTAGATAAAATATGTTAAAATATTTATTATTAATAATTAGGTAATCTCAGATGTGAAATTGATAGTATGATTCTCTTTGTAAATTCAAATTTTAATTGGCATAAATTCCAAATTAATTGTAAATTTTCATTATCTGATAAAAGCTGTTTAGAATTGAATTTTTCCCATTTTTAATTATTGATGTTTTGCTTAAATCTGTTTTAAATATTTTAGATGTGCTGTATTTTTAATGACTGATAATTTTAAACACTTTATATTGTCTTTGAATGTGATTATGATGAAAGATTAAGTAATGAATAAATGATTAAATAGAACTCTCTCACTGATTGTCATTTCAAAGATACTAAAATAGAGGCAGATATATCCTGTAAAAGTATAGATTAATGTGCAGATATTTTGTCTTAACAATTTTCTTATGATGAATTATATTAGTTGTTTGATTAATGATGATTAATTTTGGGACGTAATTCTGATCATTTTGACTTTAGATATTTTGGTTATTAATGCATTTTTGTATAAACTCTTATATAATTGTATTTATATAATTTAATTTGCTATATTTTGACAATATTGGAATAGTATATTGTTTGCAATTTTTTAAGGATTACAATCACCAGGGATACTAATAATGCAGAGAATAGCTGCTTGAAAGATTATTATTGCATATTTTTATATTTTTAAGTTTTAATATCCATGAAGCTGGATGCAGAATAATGAGCAACAGTTTGGATTTGATTCTCATCTGCATTGTGAATGTTTATGAAGGCTCAGAATCGATGTTAAATTGATTTGAATCACAGATTAGTCCATCTTAAGAAAAATGTCAGTACATTGGCAAACTAAATTTCAGTAGGCTTGTCACTCATTCGAAAAGATTGCATGAAATATATGTTAAAATTTTAACTCGTAAAATTATGCATAAATTCAGAGGTGAAATTCAATGATATTCTCTGCTAGATATTATCTGATTCTTTTCATAATTTAAAATATAAATTTTCACTGTTAAATTTTTTTTTGTTGAAGTAGCTTGTATTTGAATTTTTCTGTTTTTAATGTTGAATATTTATTTTAAATATTTTAGAAATGCTATATTTTTAATTTCTACTAATTTTATATGCTTATGTTCGTATTTGAAAGTATTTATGATGAAAGTTTAAATAATGAATAAATGATTTGATGAACTCTCTCACTGACTACTATTTCAAAGATTATAGAAGCAGATATGTTTTCACTGTTTATAACTAAATTTATGATTAATTTTTCAATTAATGATTTGATTTTTGAATGAAATTGTGATTACTAATTTTAGAGAGGAATTAAAAATTTTTGCTAAAGTTGGATTATTTACCAACTGTAGTATGTACATTGTACACTGACAAATCTTTTATAATATTTGAATTTATTAAATTTATGCTTTTAATTTTTGTTACTTTTAACAATTTTAGAATAATTCCTGTGTTTTATAACTAAAAGTTTTAATGATTACAATCCACCAACTCTTAGCTAATGATGCAGAGAATAATTGTCTGAAAAATTATTATAGCGTTTATCAATATTTATATTGTATTGTTGAATTAAAATCTTAGCTAAGCAGCAGATAAATAATTAATACTGACAGTTTATAAATTTGATTTCTATTTGAGGTGTGAATGTTTATGAAGGCTCAAAATCTATTTTTAACTTAATCGGAAATAGATTAGCAATTTTAAGCAAAAATTCTCTAAGAAATCTCTTCACATTTAAAAAATATTATACGAAATTTATTAGTCAGAATTTATATTATTAAATGATGCATAATCTCAGAGGTGAAATTGAATGATATTCTCTGCTAGATAGTATCTGATTTCCTTTATTTTATAAAAATTTTGAGGAGGCATACATTCAGGAATTATGAAATTTCAGTACCTAAAAGCTACTTACATTTTAATTTTTCAATTTAATGATTTAGATTTTGTTTCAATGCAATATAATATGTCATATTTCTTTGAAATATTTTGAAAGTGCGATATTTTTAATGGCCATTAATTTTAAACATTTAATTTTATCTTTTGAAATTGATTATGATGAAAGTTTTAAGTTATGAATAAATGATTAAATAGAACTCTCTCACTGATTACCATTTCATAGATAATACTGGCAGGTATATCCTTTTACAGTAAAAAGATTGTTTGAACTTTTTATGCCTTAATAAATATATGATGAACTAAATTATTTGCTTGATTAATGATGATTGATTTTGGGACGTAATTCTGATTATATTTAAAGCTTATCGTTTTAAAAGTTTATTTCAAATATATAATAATTACAAGCATAATGTATATTCTACTTGCAGAAAAATTGAGTATTTATAATTATTAAAAAAATTTTATGTCTAAAATTTTCTTATGATGAATTAACTGTCTGATTGATAATGATTGATTAACTTTGGGACGTAATTCTGATACTGTAGAGATTTTATTAATTTGATTGTATATGCTATGTATTTATTGCTGTACTTTTGTCTGCTGTGCTAATTGATATAATTTTATTTGAAAATTTTGCGTTCCCAATACATATTTAGAATATATATTTTCTGTAGATGTTATACTACTGTAGATGTTCTGTAGAATATATATTTTCTGTAGATGTTTATAAATATTATACTGCTAAAATTTTCTGATGAGTTTGGTTATCTGATTGAAAATAAATTTTTAAATGATGAATTAAATCATCTGATTGATAAATGATTAATCAATTTTGGGACGTAATTCTGATTATACTTGCCAGATTTGATATTAGAGTTTGCTTAACTGTTCTTCTGTTTCCTGTGTTGACTGATATAGGTTTCTTTGAAATTATTTTATGTTCCATTTATCTGAATATCATATATTTTTATTCTAGCAACCTTATATTATACAAATCATACTAAATTATAAATGCTTTCCTACCTAAATTGATTGATGAGAATTATTTCACCTCACATTCTTAAAAATTTGACTTTATTGCATTTATAAATATTGTCTATTGTAAAGCTTCTTAAGTAGATTTATTTTTGTGGAGTTTTCATTTATACTGAAATAATGCTTTATAATTTTGGTAGGCGTACTTCTAATGCATGTTAAAATTTTCTAGTATTTTTTATTAATTGTTTTTTACAATTTTGCTCCTTTAGAATTGTTAGTATACTTCGCAATCAGCCTAAAACAGTTTGTTTAAACATGTTTTGGGTTGAATGTGAATTTATTCCTCAAATTTATTGACATTAATTTCAACTGCAGTTTTTAGTGAATCATTCACTTTCAAGTTGTTTTTTTTTAACTCATAATGATAGGAGTGTAATTGATTCTTGTGAATTTTTCAATTGAAAGTATTTTTCCAAATTTTTACTTAGCATTTTTTTAATTAGTGTAATAACCTGCAACCAAATCATTAGTTACAAGAATTTTGCTTTATTTTTTTGTAAATGAACACTGCAGTATTTCCAATTTTTTAAATTTATCTGTTAGATTTAAAGACAAACTATTTATTGATAAAACTAATGTGAGCAACAGCTTATCAAAAAACAGGCACTTAATAAAAATTTACTTCTTAATAATATAGTTAAATTCATTTTCAACATTTAAAATTCTGTGATTTGTGAAACCAGGAGATTACATTTTATGTCTAATATTGAAAAATTGCTTCTTTTTCTTTAAATTTGTAATGCAAATTAATTTATTAAGCTTCATAAAACAATCAACAAAAATTTATCTTGAATTTTTAAGCCTGTAATTTTTTTAAAATTACACCTCAGCATGTGTATGTAGAAATGTAACATCCCTATCTTGTTCACCTATGCATTGAACTGAAGATCTTCTGCACTAATCAGTTTTATATTCTTAGTTTCTGGTTGGGGAGGTGTTTGTCCAAAAAATCTGAGAATGCTTAAATTCATGGTGGTTCTTTTGGGCTTCTTTTTTGTTAAATTTGTGTTTGATTCTCATGTGATTTAGTCTTTGTATTCAAAAGGTATAAGGAATTTGTTAAATGCTCACAAGTGTATTAAAATTAATACCATTAAAGTGTCCTGGAATTTTTGATAATCCTTTAGTTCATGTTATCTTTAATATCAAGCTGCTGAAAAAAGTGAAATCGAAAACCTTTTTCTTATAACTTTTGAATGATCAATATTGTTAAACTGTTTTGTGGTATAATTTGTGTTTACTAGACAACAAGGATAAAAATGTAAATATGCTTCTATTCTTTGTTGCCTTTTAATTACTTTGCATATTAAGGCTTATGTAAATAACTGATCTTTCTAATAATATTTCATGCTGACTGAAAGTGATCATATGTGATGAAATTTTGATGTTATGAATAATATGATTTTATAGAACTCTCTCACTGATGTGATCGTTTCAAATAAAAATTTTAATCATATCATTTTTGAAATCATGTTATAGGAAAATTAAATAATGCACTTTTGAAAATTTTTATAAAATATGTATATTATGAAATTTTTATTCTGATAATGGATCCTTTTTATTTTTCAGACCGACACATTTGCTGCTGTATATAAAAAACTTACTGGAAAAGAAGTGACTTTTGAATTTCCAGAACCTTTGTTCTGATAAAGTTATGTAACATCATAAATAAAAAAAATTACAAAATTTGTTTCATTATTTTAGTATTCATAACACCATTTTCAAAGTTTACTTTTAGCAATTTTTGAACTAAAGAAACATTTTATAATTTTCTTTCCATTATTTGAAAAGACAGGAGATTTTCACAGTATTAATGAAGTGTGATTGATTATAATGTGAATTAATAATTGTACATACTAAAGTGTGTATTTTTATTAGTGTTTTCATTTTATTTCAGAAAAACCTTGATTTCGAAACTGTTCTATACTTAAGTTGTTTTGCATTTTCTTATATTCATTAATCAGCCCTTAATGTTTGGAATTCTAATTAAAACATGATTAAAATTCAAGATTCTATTTTTCATTGATAAATTTTTAATCTTTAAATTTGTCTAAAAATCAAGTTCGAGAAGTTCGATTTTTTTTTTGTGGAGAAACTTAATTGGGCATCTTTTGACTTTAAACACTCAGAAAATTAATTAAAAATACATTTATTTTTAAATAACATTTTTAAAATTATTATAGAAAATTTTACAAGCATTGGAAACTCAATATATGAATCTATCTGCAAATAAGATTCTTGACTATATCTGGATTTTTTTAGTGGTTTTTCAAAATAGGATTGTTGGTTGATGGATATATAAAAATAAACATGTAATAGAAAAGTGGTTGTTGAACATTCTAATTTCCATTAGGAAAGAAATCAATGGCGACTAAACCATAGTCATTGGTCTAACTAGGTCTTGTATGTAAAAATATAGCTTAAAGTGGCATCCACATCTTAACCAATTGCAACCATTGAAGTTTCCATTTAATGTGTCCTAGATTTTGGAAGAGAAAATGCTTTGGAAATTAGGTACTGAGGGAAGAGACATTTATTAAAAATTGTAATATATCAATATTTCTACCACTATTTCTCTTATTGAAATATCAGAAGTTGCTTTATTTTTTGTAATTTCATATGTTCCAAAGTTTTAGGTTAAGTTACGACAAAAAAAACTGTTTTGGAGCTTTATGCTCATAGGCTTATAGCTCGCATTGAGTAAAATTGAATTTTTATTAGAAAGAGTAAAAGTTTACGTTTCAAACTAAACAATAAAAATCTCCAACGTTTTGTTAGTATTCTGAATGTATGAAATTTGAACTGTTTTGAAAGGTCCTTGAAATAAGTATTTTCCAGAGCCAAGCTTATAGATTTGCTCTTGCCTTCAGTTCAACAGTTTTTTGGCCTTGAGCGTGCATGCTTGTAGTATATTTATCTTGTAATTTATCCCTTGAAAAATGTTATAAAAAATCATGTAGATATAATTAAGAAAGGGATTAAAAAAAGTTCTCTTATTAATAGACACAATTTGTGCATGTTTTTACATCAGCCTCATTGTTTAGTTGGTTCTTAAAACATTCAAGCATAGAAATATTTTATGTTGAATTTTTATTGAACTAATACTTGTTCCTATCAGGACATTATAAACAGTTTACATTTATAAACTGAAATTTTTAACAAATTTCCTCCGGTTTTATTATTTTTATTTGATTTTCTTAACGCATGAAAACTGGATTTATTCCTGAAAAACGAAGCTACAAGTGCATGCATTTGATAGAAAAGAACTGGTGTCAAATTAAGACTGAAAGATGTGAGAACATTCTGTAGCTTTCCTTTCATTTGAGCATTAATTTATGAAGTTTCGTCTTTTGAGATGTGATTGAAACAGTTCCATTGAGGTTTTCTATCAAAAGTTCCGCAATATCAAAAAATTCGTTGGGGTAGAGGGAACTAATAAGGGTCCCTTTGAAAATATTGTATTATTTATGATGGACACACACAAGCATAGCTCGCGCTAGTCGAAGGCTATGCGAAATTAAGTCGAAGTTTAACCAGAATATGACGACGGCGAAAGTACGATTTTGCTTTAAGACTATCCCAATAGATTGCACCACTAGAGGATCCGCTCCCATAATTCACTTTAACTTCACCACTCCCATATTTCATTTTAATTTGGAGGGGATGAACAAAAATACTCTAGCGATTCAAAGAACATCCTGTGAAGTTATGCTTACTTGGTTGCGAAAGCAGAGAGTTCCTGTTACGCAGCAGATGGTTGACTACAAAAATTGAACCAGATACTGAGCTTTAGAAAATTAAATGGAACTGCTAATAAAATTTCTTTACTTTTTATTGGAAAGAAGTACAAAAATCATCAACTCCCTAAGGAAGCTTTCGTTGCCGACGAGATAGGTTTGTGTTCTACGATTTTACTCGAAAGAACAATTAGCTTTAAAGACAAAGTATGCAATAGGGTTAGAAAGCGGAAAATAAGTTATTCGCAGCCAATTTGATTATAACAGAAAAACTGCTTGTAAAATATTTGTTTTATTAATAAATCCAAGCAAATGAAAACATAAAGCTGTTGGTTTATCGGGGTTCACACAGCTGGAATTCCAAAAAAAAATTTAAGGGCCCTTAAAACTAGAATTTTTTTTTACCCTAATGCATTTATTTTTTTCTAGAAAATCTTTCTGTGTTTTAATTTTTAAAAATTTTCGATAAAATTGTAGGAAATCTTTATTTAGTATTAGTTTTTATTATTGCCACTAGATGGCGGCTCGAACGATATTAAGTTTTTGTATTTTTAACTTGATTTGTATTAACAATTTTAAGATCTAGTTCGTCTACAATAATTTTATGATAATTCGATTTAGATTTAAGTGAAGTGAAGATTCACTAAAAAAAATGAGTATGTTGCGCAATTAAGACGGATAATGTTAAGTGGTTCTTTTTCTCTTTGCTGCTGTTATCTTTAAATTGTATAAAATTCTTTGAATATTAATATTTAAATATAAAATTTTTGAGTTAAAATATACTTTCTAGGTCTCCCTTGATGAAAATTGTGTATAATTTAATTGAAGCAGGATATATTTATTAATGAAATAAAGACTGAAATATAAATTATCTTATGTGTCTGGTGGAAAGTATCTTCAATGACCAGTGGACTCAGGAAAAATACAAAGATTGGCTTTTGCGTAGTTCAGAAAAAAACACATGCCCATTGTCCATTTGGCTAATACGGGCGAATCGGCAATTAAATCCCATATAAAAGGGGAAAAGCATACATATTTATCAGAACAAGATATATGTGCTAAAAAAAGGATTTTTTAATAGATTTTCTTCACTTCTGCTGATCTTGTTAACAAATGTGAAAATTTCAAGCATGCTTTGAAATTATAGATTGACATTTGTTTCTTCAAAAGTTTTAAAGGATGAAATTCTATGGACCTTTAAAGTTTTAAACAATGGATTCAACAACAGTTCTTGTAACAATATAAATTGCCTCTTTCAAGCAATGTTTCCAGACAGTGATATTTCAAAGCAATTCAGTTGTGCTGAAAAAAGGTGTGCTTATTTAACAGTTTTTGGTATGGCACCTTATTTTTCTAACTTATTGAAAGAAAAAGTTAAGAATGTTTCTAATTATTTGCTTCTCTCTTTGATGAAAGCTTAAATAATCATCATTAGGCAAAACAATTTAACTGCCATGTAAAAATTTGAGATAATATGCAGTTAAAAACTGTATTACTCATCCGATTTTTTAGGTCATTCAACTGGAGATATTTTGTTTGAAAAAGTGAAATGAGAAGTGCTTAGAACTAGGAACAAGTGGAATACTCCAGTCGTCAATGGATGGTCCAAATGTGAACTGGTCTGTTTTGACTAAAATGGCTGATTTTTTTAAATAGTGAACATCATTCAAATATTGTAAATGTCAGAAACTGCAGTGTAAACATTCTACACAGCGCTTATTGCCATGGATGTTTATTTCCTAAAGTTGAGGTAACAATAAGTGCAATTTACAGATTAATTAAGGACACCCGCTCGTAGGGATGACTAATAGCTTTCATCGAGGCTTAAAATTTCCTTTTAAGCTTTGCAAACATCGATGGTTAGAAAATACATGTTTTCAACAGATTGCTTGAAATGTTACCGTGTCTTAAAACATTTATGTCAAAACAAAAAATTTATTAATCCTGATACCAAAACTTTTGATATTGTGCAGAAGTGTACAAAAGATGTACTTTTTTCTGCTAAATGCAGTTTTTTTATATTTATTGCTCAGGAAGTAGAACCTTTTCTGACACTTCATCAAACTGATAAACCAATGTTGCCATTTATTGTTGGAGATTTTCATGCGCTGCTGAAAAGTAGGATGTAAAAGTTTGTAAAGGAATCTGCTATCTGAATCTATTGGAAATGTCTAAAAACTGTAAAATTACTCATTGTTTTATGCAATGTGTTATCCAGTATTATATAGAATGTTGATTAATTTAAATAAATTTTTTTTTGTTATTGCTGCAAAGTTATTGAAAGCTGTCGAAATAATTAATAATTTTAACTCAAATAAAAAATAATCTCATTAATGTTTGCAATTATTTATTATTTATAGAAATGATTGAAAAATATTGCATGTATATAATTACATGCATATTTGGTAAAGAATAACTTTAAAAATAAAATATTATAGTGAATGTTGATACCTCTTGGAAAATTTTGATTTGACTCCTGGAATTTGATTCTTGGAAATCTGTATGAGCCCTGATATATTTACTGAAAGCATGGTAGCAGCCGAAAGTATGAATTACATTTTTCTTTTTGATTAAAAATACACTTTTTTAATTTCTAAAAAAATTTTGGCATTAAATAATGGATAATCTGAGATAACGAAATTAAAGGGAATTCACAATATCATAAAAATAAAGCTTCATTGGTTTTACAAATATTTGACGTCAAATTTGTATGCCATTGTTACTTTATGCATATTTTCATTGGGCAACAAAGGCGACTTGTTACAGTGCTGCCGTATTTGCGGCGGATATATATCGCTAATAACTATCGTATTCAAGGATATACTTTCTTAGCCCCATTTTCTACCAGTACTAACATCGTATTGCCTCTTCCCATCTGAAATTATAATGTGCACTCGTTCCACCATCTGTTATACAGAATGGAAACTTGTTGAGTTTGTGTGGTTCTTTTACATATCCGAGTAATACTTTCGAGAATATAGACTTTTCGAAACGAAGGAATAATGTATGTTACATCCAAATATATAGGTACGTGCATGTGTATATTTATAAACATTGTTTCATAAATGTATATAATTGAAAGTTGAAAATTCAAAATATTCTCTATCATTGTATAATATCTGACGCTAGTTGAATATATGATAGAATGAATGATGAATATATGAGTAAAACGATTCGGCTTTTGTCGCGATGAAGTTCAACCAATTTTGCTTATCATCTATATAGAAGACCTGGGCATTCTGCATCAAAAAATAGTCCGAAAATGCTGCCTTATGCATTTGCGTACTCGTCTTTCATAAGGAATTATGGTTTGGTGTGTATAATTTTATTCTCCCATTCCTTTAGTCGGTACACAGAACAGCCAGCAATACATCTTTGAGGTACAGGAATCAACGATTCTCCTTTAACTCCAGCTTTCGCTATAACCGTATTTCAACAAGATTATGTATGATCACATATAACATGCAATGTTTATGTGTTCTACTTTAACCATCACATTGAATTAATTGCTTCCTTGGCCTGTTTATTCTTCCGATCTGCCACCTATCGAAAGCCTGTGGTTCATGATTGCATAACAATTAACTGGGAATAACTACCCGCTGATACAACAGATCAACTTTGGTAATATTTTGAAGCTGCATGGACCGATATACAGCCAAAACTTCTTTGATTCTAGGTCGAGACTTTTGGCATAGGTTATAGCTAACAATGGTGACTGTTGCCTATAACAGATCCATTGATTTTGGCATCATCTTGACTTCACAAGAGACTGTAATTACATTCTTTAATGTTTGTATAATCTATTATATACCAAATAAATGATACTGTGATATCTCTAGTCTTTTTCAGTGTTGCATTTTGATTGGCCAATGTATATTTAATGCCCTCTTGTTAAAGTTTATTTTTCACAATGCAAGTTTATATGCCACAAGTGTTGACTTATGGTATTTACAATATTTTACAAGAACACTAAACCATTTTAAAATAATCTATTTTCCATTTAACTTTTAAGCTGTAATGAATGTTAATGTTGAAATTATTATTTTTATAATATTTTAAGTTAAGTTTAAAGCCTTTATGAAACACCAATGACAAGTATAATTGTTTTTCTTCTCAGTGTATTATTTGTGCTCTCTTTTTATACCATTTACAAGCTAAGTTTTGTTAAAACATCCCGAACATTTAGAGAGATTTTTTTTAGATAAGAATGAACGAATTCATAATTTATATAATAAGTTAAAGAACTCATTCATTATGTTTTTTGAAGATTTAATCTATACATCTTTTCCAAATATTGGTTAAAAGATTACACTCTCTCATTTATAAGACAATGATTAATTGCCATTCAAATTTAATGAAATTATTTTCAGCTACACAGAAATGAATTATATAATTTAAGGTATACCTATATTTTCCCTAAAATATCTTTAAAAGATGATACTCTTTTATTACATAAAACCAATTTCTTTATAATATAATGAAAATGACTAATTGCTATTATGACTTAATTTAGCTGTGCTGAATTATTGTTGTGTAAACATTTTTGTCCATGTTTTTCTTAATTATTAATATATTTTGTCTTAATTATTAATGCACTGTATCGCCAAGTTAGATGGAAAAATCAGAAGTAGCTTTTTGCCTTGAAGTAAAATTTTCTGCAGCACCATTAATAAGTTGATTAAGTATATAGGATATTTTTCATTCAATTATTTTAATTGCCTTTCCATTATCTTTTTATTTCATTATTTTTTTACATGGAAAAGGCTTAACAGTGTTTTTGGCCATGTAGGTAATAGAAAAATATGTTGTACCGACACAATTTTCTTAAAATATTTTTTTATCGTAAAAGATATAAAATTTTGAAAGAAAATTTAAAGCAGCAAATTGCATTATCATATTTTTCTAATAAATATAAATCTATATGTATTATATATAGCGTTTATTTGTGTGTCAAAATTAATATAGAAAAAAAAGTTACCATTTTTTATTAATTCTAACAAACAGAAAATTTTTTATAAAAGTATGTAATTTGTTTTCTTAACAATTTTTGAATCAAGCAATTCTTTGAGCGAGTATATATATATATGTATATATATATATATATATATATATATATATATATTGAATTACTTTATGAAAAGTCCCCATTTCAATATTAAATTTTGTTTTCTTATTTACTTTTCGTTGGCTCTACTATAGATCAAAGTTCTCTACCTAAAAATTCATATTTTTGTTTTTTTCTCAAAATAACTTTAGTTTTGAATTAAATTCAAAATTGCATTTTCTACGTTTACAACGGACGAATTTTTAAATAAGATTTTACAAAGATAAAATTTCCTTTTCTCAGAAAATAATTTTATGTTATTCATGATTTACAGCAAAACGGTAGCTTTTTAAACTTTATATATATATATATAATTGCAAAACTAAACTAGGAATAAAAAAAAGTTTCATTCAAAAAGCCAAAATTTAAATAAAGTCAATAAATGATCGATTGTTCCAAAACTTTTTTATATCAAAATTCCTACTTTATGTGGAAATGCTCAAACAGAAGAACAAATTGGTGTATCGAAAAATACTTGTAAAATTTACTTGAATAGTTTCGTTTAAATTCCTTAATAAGTCAATAACTAAAAATAATTCTTTTTCAGAATATACTTGGAAGTTTCTTTAATTCTTTTTTTGATAATAGAATAAAGTGGAAAAAGATGAAATAGAAGGACTATGTAGACAGAAAAGAAACTCATCTCATCGAAAAGAAATTTAAGTCAGAAAAGTTCAAGGCAGAAATAAAATACAAAAAAAAAAAAAAAAAAAAAAAAAGAATAATTAGAAGGAAAAGTTGCTGATAAAATATGTGTATAAGTCAAAACTGTGTGTGAAATATTTTAGGAAGAATAATGGCATGAAATGTGTGAATCTAGGAAATGCAATAGTAGTTAGGTTTTTTTTTTATATCCTAGAATGCAAAAATAAGGATTGAACATAAAGAAAGTTTTAAACTCTATATATAAAAGAAAATTTTAAGAAATAGCGGTCAACAGTTTAGTTAAAAATCATAAATACTTTTAATAAATAACTTAAACTGTAATTTAAAATATTGTTTCTGAGAATTTTATAATGAACAGAATGAAAAGTATAATGCCCAGAAACAATTTTTTTGAAACATAATAAGGATTTTTTTTATAGATAATCAAAAATTAGAGTCAAAATTTATTATAATTTGTATTTAATGGAATTTTGAAATGCTTTGATTTCAAAATTATGGTTTATGCTACATATATTCAAACTGTGAGATATAAACTGTAATATATTGAAATAAAAACTGAGAGAGAGACTTTAAGTTTCGTACATATATCTAACACAGGTAACTGATATCAGGATATTTTAATTACACGTCAATCCACTTCAATTGTCTTTAGTTAATGTTATAGTTTTATATCGCGTTATGAACAGTCTAATGGTCTAAGACTATTGTAAGGCATTCTCCACATTATTGCTTTTGGGGATAGTAGGCCATATTTATATATTGCAAGGAAGAAAACCTGGAAAATTCCCAAGAAACCACTCCAACGGACATGCATGCAGAAAGCAGAGACTTACCATTGATTTTATGTTGTTCAACTGTAGCTGTGATTAACCCCAAGACCATTCACTCTGAAAAGTAGTGTCCAACGACTTGGCGGCGATGAACACCTTAATATTATAGTTTGAAATGCTTACCGTTTGCAATTGATTTCAACAGGCATTTTCTTAACATCAGATTCTCTCTTATGATATAACATATATTCCATTCTAGTATACATTCATATGAAATATTTCTCTTTAGACATTTTGTTTTACCTAGCATTTCATTACACCCGTGGCACATGGGGGCACGAGTTGTTCGCTTCCTCTCAGGTGGCTGGATCTGGCCAGACCCCAGCAGATCCAATTAAAATTATTTCCTCAATTATGACCATCTGCCTAAAAGTTATTTCATATCGATCTCTCTCTTTCCGCTCCCATCAGGTGCCCACGTCAGCGATATTCTTCAGTCGGTTTCATTCTCAGATTGTGTCCAACCCATTATCTCTTATTAAGCATTCTAGTTTTTCATATAAATTGTTGTTGGTAATTTTCTTTTTGCTGCCAATAATTGTGTTGAATTCTTCTTAAGTATTTTGTTTGGAAGCCATCCATTTCATTTTCCTTAATTTGGTTAATTTGTAACATTCATCACCTTATAAAAGTACAGATTTTACTTTCGCATTATAAATTTTCCTTTTTGTCTAAAAGCATTTGTTTTTCATAGTTTTTTTTTCTCCAAACATTATGTTGAAAACTTAGTCTGAAAGCATTGTGTGCTTTATTTACGCTCTGTTTGATGTCATCATCTGTGTCGCAGAAGTAATTAAAAAGCGCTTGTCACCACTGAAATTTTGTTTTACAAAGTACTGTTTGACGGCAATAATTATTTATAACATTCATTAATTCTGTAAAATTTTTTCTGTAGCAATCGCTGAATATTCTTCTATTATTTAATAGTGTCGAATTTAATTTTTGTTGGTCATATTGAGCTTATATGTTGATTTTAGACAGTGTTTTGTGATTAGCGTGGCAACAGAAGGTCGTAGAACTTCTTGTGTCATTCATAAAATGTACTGATTTACGTATTTCATGACAAATGCATTATTTTAGAGTAGTTTTCACACACACACAAAAATACTCTACAAAGTATCCATTATGATGGATGTGTGTTAAGAAATTTATCTCCTGTTGTACAGAAGTGGCAAAATCAAACTTTATAACAATTTATTTTAAAATACACAGTCTAATTATTTTTCTTTTTTTCAGATGAGAAAGATTCTTAAATAGACATGTTCCTGCCTTATATACAATGACCCTCAAAATTTAAAGAATAATATATTTTCCGAAGCTCATTATATAAAAAATGACATTAACAATAAATATATAGTTTATATAAATGATAAAAATGAATGAGTTTATGCGAAAACGATAAATTTATTGATAGGAAAAAATGTATTATATATATATATATATATATATATATGAGAAAAAATATGCAAATATCAAGCTTCCGTAATTACGCGAGTAACTTTTGTTAGAAAATTTGATGACAATAGTCAGTGAAGTACCTCAATGTCTGAGAGAATGCGTTTGCCCAATTCGAAAGATCGCGATGATCGTAAGATAGGTGGAAAGATCCATCTGACCATCAGAAAGAAAGCAGATTGATGTTTCTGGACACTTTAATGTGTCTCGCAGTGTAGTCTACCGTCACTGGAATTAACATCAAACTGAATATTCTGTGTTCGGAAATTATGTTCCAGGCCAACTACAAGCGACAACACTTGCAGAAAATTGTTTTATAGTTGTTTTGGTCAGAAAAAGAAGAATCATTTTTGAGCCGCATCTTTTTTCAGACCACTCTATAGCATCAGGGAAAAGAATATCTTCTAGTACAGCCCGAATTCACTTTAACTATGAAGGTCTGTATGCAAGGCGATCAGTTGTGTATGTCTCCTCCATTGCACTTCAAAGGAGAACTCTCTTATCTTAGGCAAGAAAGCACATTTCCCGGACCAGACAACGATAGGCTTCTGTACTTTTTACAGAAGAGTCTAGATTCACAAAGGAGAATGAAATGTCTCACACGTGTGATCAGGAGGGAACAAAGCATCCTATACCATTAATCCAGCACTGTGGAAAGACACAATTACCGCAGTGGTGGAACATTGGTTTGGGCCGGGATATCACTCAGTAGTCACACTGACTGGAACAGGGAGGAGCTGTGATTAGTGTGAGATATCGTTATGTGATCCTTGATCTGCATAACTGCACATATACCGGTACATTTGGCACATATTTCATTCCCATGGACGATAGCACATAACCTCATTGATGTAGTTGTTCAGGAGTATCTTGAAAGTCTTGATTTAAAGCGAATGTAAAGTGACCAGGTGGATCTCTGAACCCTGAATCCCATAGAGTATCTGTGGGAATATCTTGGTAGACAGATTACTGCTTCTTCCGAGATCAGTAAGAGAGATAAAGAACAGCTTAAACTCGGTGTATGCTTTTCGCTTCCTATTTATGTAACCAATAAATTAATTGACATCATGAAAAGTCGATACCTCCAGTGTATTAAAGTTAGGAATGGGCCAATCTCTTATTATAAATTTCTTTTTGTTATTTTTATGTGTCATTTTATTACCGAAAACTATGAGTGTTCTTTTTCCGACAGTAAAATCTTCAAACAAGATTGATTTTTTAAATTGTATATCATTTGTGCGTTATTTTATTACGTAAACTTCTATATTGCAATCAATACATATCTGTTTTGTTCACATGTTATCTAAATTGGATTTTCTGTTTTCATTCATTTGCAAATTATTAGACACAAACCGATCGTTCTTTAATTTCTAGAAGCCAGTGTAGTGTAGAAAAAAGCTCAGTATAAGTAAATGTTATCGACCATTTTATTTATTTTTTATATTTGTTTATTATATTTTATTGTGAATAAATTTTATGTAAAATTTTTCAAAGAACAAAAATGGTTTCTCTTATCATATTTCTCAGAACTTAAATGTTCTACTTTTACCAAGTAAAATATAATTAAAAAAAATTCAAATTTAAATCCATGTAATCTAATTGTTAAAAATAAGATCTTGATGTTAGCTCGATTGGCATTTAAATAGATTTTTGATAATAAAAGAGATGCTTTTTAAAACTTTTAATTTTAAAGTCAATGCATAAAATGACGATTTTTAAATTTCAACACCCAAAGCAGTAACATAATATCTTATAAATAGTTTGTGCTTAACCAAACAATTAATAATTATTTTAGAGTCCAACCTATGAATTATCAGTTACAAATATGATACTTTTTAAGTCACAATAAAGAATCAAAAATAAAAGTTTTTTGAAAGTATCTATAGTATTTCACTTGTTCAATTAGAACCAAAATAATACGTAAAAGTTTTATTAAATTTTTGCTTATAGTGAAATGAGTATTTAAATTTCGTATTATAGCTTGAATATTGTTTGTAAACATTGAAAAGATGATGTGGAAAAGAGATTTGAAAAACAACTTAAAATTGATTAGTTTGGTAAATTTTCTATTCGTTCGAAGTTAAATATTTTAAAATATTATAAATAATATCAATTACAACGCAATTTAATAGAAATTCTTTGTGAAATCAACATGATTTTCACAAATCTTAAATGTACATTTTTTTATTCTTAATTTTTACAGAAAATTATTCTATGTGTATGATGGAGAATATATTAATTCTCTTCCCATATGACTCTTTTGACAGTAAGCTCTAATTTATTTTATAAATTCGTTGAATAATATTTTCAATACGTAGAATGAATTTTTTTAAAAACATATTTTCTACATTATTCTCACATACAACAACTGTCAAAGAAAAAAATGTTAGCGACAATAAAGCTACCTGAAAATAAATATCGTTTTGCAACAGGCTTAAGGAATATATAGCATTTCACCATCTAAGCTACTGCTATATGGGAATAAAATTAATTTAATTTTCTTTCAAATTATAGATTCATTTAAAGTTTCATTTAGAAATTTATAAAAATTAATAAATAAAATTTTATATTATAAATTTTTTTAAAATTTCATTAATTATAATTTTTTTGTATATTCCGCACTTTTATCAAAATACTTTTTTATATTTCACTTAAAAATAATTCAGTGCTAATAAATTAAGTAATTTTAGTGATATTTAGTTAAAAAATAGTAGAATTATATATTGTCAAGAAAATAGTTTTGTTTCTTGCGGATAGATGGCACTGTAAAAAACCAAAAATTTTCTTGACAAAGCTAAAGCATATATGTATATGCATCATACTGATATTTTTTATTCGCTCAAGCAAATAATTAATCATTTATTTAAATTAATATTCCTTACTTAATGAGTTCCATCAAACAGGGATTTACCATATTGATACTCTTTTACAAAGGTCCTTTGTTCAAAGTCAAATGCTTAATTATTTACTAATTATTGCTTAAATATTAAGTCAATTGCTTAATTATTGCTACATGATTTTTATATTATTAAATATCAGTTTATATTAATTATTTTTACAACTAACTTTCGTAAAATATTCTCTTTAATGCATCATAAGAGGATATAATAAAGTGAGGCGTATAAGTGAAACGCGCTTTTTTTCTGCCAGATCAAATATAGTGTTCATAAATTATTTTTATGAGTTAAGAAAAAATATGTTTCTCACAGCAAATCTATGCCTAAATCGTCATGAAATGCGATACATTTTTATTTACCTGAACTTTAAAGAGAAGGTGGCTGTATTCATATAAATATGACGTCCGAAAACGAATATAAAATTTTTGGGGCAATTCTCTTGCTTAATATACATGTGGTTTTTTTATTATTAAGAATTTAGTTTACATATTTTGTATCCTAATGTGCCTTAGCCCTTCATCAATACCTAATGGAAATGAATTTTTATGAATATTTTTAATAAATTATTATTAATAAAATGAAATACATGGTGCTAAAAATAACATTAAGGCAGCTTTACCATGAAATACAATCATTTCATATTTTAATCATACCAATTTACATGAAAGTGATCTTCTTGTGGTACAGCCCACTTTATGAAAAAAGAAAGGAAAACGTAATATGCTGAATTCTGTAAAATACACTAGAAAATTTTATTTCTTTTGTAAGTATGGGACTCTCTTTCTTTGAATTGAAGAGTCATTAACTTTGACACGTGTAAAAGTGTTATTTCACCTGAAACTTCTCCTGGGTAGAAAGACAATTATATTAGACTGAAATTCAAAGCACACTTTTATTGAAAATCTTTTCCTCCAATATATTATTCAGTAATGCGGAGCATGGAATTTTTTATATTGTTACGAGAAATTTAAATTATCAATGTATATTAAATCAAAAAACTATGAATAAATATTTTAGTAAACTCCTTTTTTTAATTAAAATTTTCAAAAATATGAAATATAGAATTCTGAAACTGAATGCATCAAAACCAATCCAGTTATTATTGGAAAGAATAGATACGGTATTTTTTTTCTGATTTTTGCGTCTTTATCTGTCTGTTATCATTTTGAAGTTTTGCAGGTTTTTTTCCTTTGTTATTTATAAATTAGCCAAATATTAATGTAAGAAAAACTATGTAAATTCCTGCTGAAAATCAATATGAGAGGGATGCTCGAATGATTTAAAGCAAATTTTCGGCAATTAAGCTATATTCTGTGCACTGATCATGAAATTATAAGGAAGAGATGATAATAAACTTTTTAATAATAAATACCTTTTTCATTCATTTCATATTACTGATGAATACTAAAACGATGAAGAAAAATTCTATTTTAAACTATATAAATATAAATATTTCAACAGTCGATTTCATTCAAAAGTGTAATAATGGGACTTTTCTCTAATCACAATTTTGAAGTTTCGGACAGTATCCAAGTTGTAAATGAAACAATAAATCGAATGCACTATCCTTGGTAATATTGACGCAAAGGTTGCCACCGTTTCTGCAACCGTCTTGATTCATACAAGCTAAATTTCCATCTTTCCTAAAATTTCATTTCTCAAAGAATATTTAAACATGAAATTAGAAAGTTTTGTCAAAAATTTCAAAGTACTGAAAGCAGTTGCAAATTTGATCATTAAAAATGACTAAAAATTAGTTAAAAATATTAGTTGTTAAAAAATTGGTCATGAAAATATTATATCAATTAGAATATTTTCTATTTTCCACTAATTTGTTAGTGTTTGTTTATAAATCGTTACCTTTTTTAAACTAATAGTCCAACTTTTCATTTAGCTGCCAAGATTTTTACTCTTGTCTGTGCACCATAATTTTTACTAAACCATACTTTTTGTTTTTCCTAGAGAATAATTGTAAATGTTTAAAATTCATTGTGTATTTTTAGCGATTTTCATTATGTATTATGAGCTGTTAGCCTTTAGTAGGGAATATGCAATTTGGTCACAGTCACAGTGGGCTTATGTCATGCCGGATGGACGTTTACATGATGAAAGAGCCATTTTTCCAGTACCACCGAGACAATATCATTGAATGCCAACGATACGGTGGTGCAGGAGTGATCAATTGATGAGGCATTAATGGGCTCCAGAACTGATCTGCACGTTCAAATTGGTTAGCACAGGCCAAATATATTGGGATATCATTTTAGAACAATAATGACTGTCATCTATCGGAGAATATCATCCGTAATTAGCATTCTCACTTGACTTGAATCCGATAGAGCATGTGTGGGACATGTTTGGCAGAGAAATCACAGCCCTTCAATCACCTCCAACATTTATACCGGACCTTCATTGAGTATTGGTTGTTTAGTGGATTCTGCCCTGCCAAATAATATAATCATCTGCATGCTTTGAAATTGCATGAACTGTATTTCCTCGTATGGAAAACATGCTATTTTTAACAATCATACCAAAAACGTATTTTAGGAAAGCTCCCGAAAACCCGTTTAATGATTCGAAGCAAAACGTTTTCAAAATTAAAAAAAAGTCTATACTATGGGAACATAGAAAAAAGGAGGATTTATTAAGCTGTATATGAAATTCCTGTACCTCAGTGGTTGCACATAGAATACAGTTTATAATCGGAAAAGAATTCCATGCCTCCATTCTTGAAGTGATCAGAATTCCGGATCAGTCTGCATTACGATATAAACAATTTACAGTTGTTCAAATCTATTATGATACAAATGAATTACAAATGCTGTTATCAAAATTTCGAATATAAGTCTATGCCATGTTCTAAGTTAGATACAGACTTGTATAAATTTCATTTTATTCTATTCTTACATCAGCCTCTCAAAAATCAGACGGACATACAGAATAAAAATATTATTTATATGGGTGTTCTTCAGACTTTTGTAAAAAATTTATTTTAATTGCAAATAATAATTTGTGTAAGATTACCTTAAATATAATTTTCAATTACACCACCGCAGGAAAACCGATTCGGTAGATTGATGAAATTTGGAACTTTTCTAGCTTTATAAATTGAAGTCATTGTCTTATATTGTAAGAAACAAAACTACAAAGGATTTTTAAATCAAAGCAAAATTCTAAATTAAAGTTTCTTGTATTTTCAAAACGATGACAGCAAAAGAAAAGAAATTTCTGCTATAAACTCACTTGGATTTGCTTACTGTATATCTAGATTCTTTGAGTCATTAATATTAATTTATTTTTGATTTGTAAGACAATAAAAGTTCTCTCAAAGAATTATTTTTATTCAGAAGTTTTTTTTCGATAAAAAAATAATTCTGAAATGAAATTTTTATGCACACAACACGCGCTTTATTGCTAATTTTTTTTTTTTGCGAAATAAAATTTTTTTCTTTTTTTTCTTGTTTTGAAATTTTATTAGTGTTTAAAATATTTAAATGCTTTATCGAACTATTAATTTCTCACAAAACTGTAAGAGTAATGTCCTTTTTTTACAGAAAATCTTAGCAGATATTTCCTGACATTTGAAATATTTTTTCTATATAATGCTCTTCTTCAACAATTTTATAATTATTAAATAATTATATTTAATTGATTTCGTTTATTGAAAAGGATGATTATGCATACAAATTATCAAACATTTTATTTCAATAAAAATTTAGAACGAAAGCTTAAAATTTCATGCGAATAATACATAGGATTTCACTCAGACAACAGAAATATATTTCTTATAATTATTGCCAATAATCTATCATAAAATATACACAATCGCATTTTTCAATTATTTATAACAATGAAAATAAAGTATTGCATCATACACAATACATTTCAAATAATGGTAAAAAATATGTTTCAAGTAATTTTGACATAACTTAGCATATATATTAAATAAAATTATTTTGATAATTTTAGCTTACATGTAAAAGATTATTGGAATTTGGTCAGTGTATATAAGTTGTAGATATTATTCATGAAGTGAATTATGTACTTTAAAATGTAGTTGTTAAATTTTGAAATCATTTTTAATTTACCAATAAGGTGAAGAATGTGATTCGCTTAAGAGAAAGAATTAAATTCTTAAATGCTTTTTTAAAGTATATCAAACAATTAAATAAATAAAGCAATTGAATTAAGTTAAATTAAATAAAAATTATTATAATTTTACCTTTATGTAATATATTCAGGTAGGAGTGGTATTTATAATACTTATATAAGCTAAGATATTCCATGAATTAGTACAGTTTAATGATCTTATTTTCGACAAGCATAAATTATATCTAAAAGGATGAACGACACAAAATTTATTACTGTTAGGTGGAAGTGTTAATGTCTCTTGACATAAATTAATATTTCATCTTAATGAGAGACTGAACATCTTCACACACATTTAATGGAAATCTACTTTTACTTTTCTAATTTAAGAGTTTCAGGTTTTTTAAAATTAATAGTTCATATTTATTAGATGAACTTACGTCAAGTAAGAAGAAATCTTATTTTTTTTTATTTAAAAGCAAAATGATCAGTTTTCACGCATTATTTTACAAATTTGTTTTTGTTATTTTTACGAAGATTCTAAGAATTTTTAACATCTAATGCACCATATTATTATTCTTAGAACAAAATAGGGTATTATTTCATTCTGACTTATATTTATTATGTTGCATAAAATGGTAAACTAATAACTATCGTTGAATAAAATGCTTCACTATACACTAATTTTATTAAATTTCTGGTATTCATAATTTTATGAATTATCCTAATCAAAATTTTACAATAAAAATAAAAATTTTGTTAAAGTCAAAAAATTTTAATTAAAACTAAATGATCGTTAGCGTACATTTTTAAAAATTTAGCATAATATTGTTACGACAATAAAAATATGATACATTTATTGTAAAAATTTTTGTAAATCATAAACTTGAGTATTCCGTAAGCAATATAATACATTTTAATAGAATACTTTTAGTACCCTGTGTCACTGGTCGGCAACATTATTATTCAAATGAGCCAAATATATGCAATTTTCAATTGAAATTTATTCTCTCTCCCTCTCTCTTTCTCAAAGAGCCATTTTTTATCATAAGCTTTTTTTTAGTAGGAAACATTACACAATTAATTAGCATTAAAAGTACACTCATCTCCTTAGCTAATAAGTCTTAGTTATATTAACAGTAAATAAAATAAAATTTGTCATCATACTTATATAAAAATAATAATATTCCTTTAAAAATAACATCTTGTAAAATAATATCAAAAGTATTCTTAAAAATAGCTACAAATATTCCATTAATATGAATACTAGCCTTGCGTTTCCATACAAATTCAGAAGTGATAAATAATTTCACTTATGAAATTACATTTTTTAAATTAGAACCCAGATACAAGTTTAGGTTGTTAATAAATTCATATTAACTTTTTAAAATAAGCAACCAAAATTCTTACTTTCATGTTAATATAATAATAAAAAGGCAATGAATAAAAAATAAAAATAAATACTTTAGAGGTTGTATTCACACACACACACACACACACACACACACACACACACACACACACACACACACACACACACACACACACACACACACACACACACACACACACACACACACACACACACACACACACACACACACGCACGCACGCACGCACGCACGCAATTATATTTTAGTAATTTTATTTTCTACGCTATTTATGGCGTGATGAAAATGTCTTCTAAGTGAAATGATGCTTCTGAAGGTGGTAGACCAAATATTGGGGGTCTTCTGTTTAGTCCCTGTTTCTAAATTACGAAGACTCCACCCGGCTGTTTCCACCTAACTGGTAGAATCCTACTCAGGGCTAGGTACAAAGAAGCATGCTGGTGTAACCCCCAAAAACAACCTGTGAATGCCATACTATACAAGATGCTATAAATTCCCTTCGTCGTAGTGACAAAATTTCTAAATGTTCCATAAATGGACGAGCGCTAGAAAAACTTTATTTTAAATTATTTTAACTGAGTATTAATTGCACGCTGAATTCATCCATATTTCTTATTATGACATTCATTAAAGTATTCACGGAATATTAGTTATTTTAAAATGCCCATGCGTGTTTGTGACAAATGTGTGAGATCATCTTTTTACATTTATATTTACAGTTTGTCACACTGATTTGTTACTAATATTGTAGTAAATATTATTAATATTGCTATAAATATTGTAGTAAAATGTAATAATTATTTTTATTAAATACACACATTGTTGCATTAAAATTTATTTTAATTTTTTAATTTTCTCATAACGAATGAAAAATAAACTTAGAATTAATTTCTTTCCAGCAGTTAACCATGTGAAATCTTGTTATCTGTAGAAAGTGGATAAGTAAGCAGGAATGCTATTCATCCCAAGCATAAAAGATTTAAGATTTGGGATTTTGTAAGAAAATATATTGTGTTGTGTGTTGCTGACCGCGAGCTTAATCCTGTTATTGCACAGAAAGTGAAAACTCTTGAAAAAGATTATTCCAAAATCTTGAATGAGAGAGATCTTGAAAAGAATAGTTGGTGACACTTTCTTCACAATTTTGTCTACATTTGTAAAATACCGCAAAATAATCTGAATATACGTGCTCAAAGTAGCTTGTACTATTTGAACTTCAATTCTGTTCATTGAATAATGTAAGATAATCTGTCCTCGTTTGCTTTTAATAAATGTAAAGAGATTCGAATGTAAAATAAAATTTGTTAAAGCGATCAAACATTGACTTGTAAGCAATGGAATCAAAACATATTTATTGTTAGAGAAATTGTTGTATTTAGAACAGTATCTAAATCAGAAAAATGAAATTTAATTTAATTTTCAAACAAATAAATATTTGGTTCTTTTACTATGATTTGAATATTTGTAAATGAATCAGGATTTTTTGGTGTTTTCTGCCACTTTTAGGCTTAACATCTTTTTTGGTGAGTTCACAAGCTTATGAAAAACTAGATAGAAAAACCTTATTTCCTCCATTTTATGGGTTTCAAAATGATGATAATACTGTCCTAATTTGAATCCTATTGAGCGTTATTTAAGAGTTTAAGAAAATAAATTTTAAGTCAGCTATTTTATGACTATAAACTTGGTACATTCAGATTGTTTTAAACGAGCAGCACAATGAAACTATCTTTAAAATGTACATAACTCACGTGTCCATAGACATCTTCAAAAAATAAACTTAGTTTTTAAGAAAATAAGACAAACAGTTAAAACAAAATGATTTATAATCTAATTCTCTATAAAGTTTTCTATAAAAAATGAAATGAAATGTCGTTGTTGATTTATTTTACTATTATATTTGTGAAATACTTCAAGATGCTCTATGTTATGGAGGAAGGAAAAACATTATTCCCCAGTTAAAGTATCTTATCAAATAGTTACGTCTTTTATAAAATCATCAAAATGTGTTCTAATTGCAATCTATTATTCTTAAAATAGTGCTAATAATAATCTCAAACACCTTTCTTAGAGTATCATAAGTAAATCCATTTGTAAGACAACTAGTGTTGGATTATTACTTAATATGCAAATGAAATTAATTTCATAATAGAAACATCAAAGCACTTATTCTATAAGTAGAATGATTACTATAATTATCAATTTCATCGGATTAACTAACAAGGAAGTTAATGAATCCAATTTTTCAGAATGAAGAAAAATATTCTAAATGCAATTTAAAAGAATTTAGAGACTTTCAATTACATTTATAATATAATATGAATAGGTAAAGCTCAGCTCATTAATTAAATAAAACGTCAAAATTTTTCGAAATTAATGTCTTAAATATAGAAGGAACTTTTATTCGATGGTCTTAAAACTAATTTAATATAAGTGGGTTTTAACAAGCTTATCAGGAAGATTTTATTCAATTTTCTGAGGTGGTAAGAGTTACCATAAATTCCTTAAAATCTTAACACTAATATTTCGCTTCATAACAGCTTTTGTTGGAAAACCGATTATATATTTACTTCCATCTATTAAATCGGAATAATTTTCTCTAAGAGTAATTATTTTTTAAAAAAATAAATGATAAAGATCGTTTATGCATTCACCTAAAGAAATTGCAGAAAATTTTCTTAATATTATTGTTTTTATTAAGATTTATTGTTAGGATTATATTGCTTAAAGTAAATGTGAACTATTGTATAGAATTATCTGCAATTAATAAAAGAAGAAATGAGAAGGGTATAAAATTATAAGGAATATCATTACTATAACATGAAATTTGTATTATAATTTTACAGCAGTAAATATTTATTTCGTATAAATAAACTTAATGTATAGTTTCTTATTTATAGGATTCATTCGTTTAGTTATTGTTACAAGAAATGCGACACTAGATTTCGTATTATAATTTATTTTCAATTGCTGGAAATCAGTTTCATTAAATGTCTTGTTTTGAAGGTTCATAAAAATGTTTTTTTTTTATACGATTGCATTAATGTTATATTGTGGACTCACATAAATAATAAATAGTAGCAATAATGTATATTTAATGTATTTGAAGAAAAAGTACTCATACGCTTACTCAATTTTGGTTGAAAATACTGAATTTATTTTTGTCGTAGTATTTTTGGTATAAATGTTTTCACTTTCTTACTATTTGATCTTTAGTCAAATACTGAAAAAAGTTTATACAACATGCTCTTTTTTCTCTGTAAATTTTTATAACAGTATATAATACACCAGTGATTATATACAAAAGCTATTGCAACATAGTGATTTGCGATTAGGTCAAATACCAATAATCTGCTATTTTACGACAGCAAGGACCGCTTCATTTCATATAAACTTGGTTGATTAGTTATTGTAAACTCATAGTTTCCCCAAGAAAATGAATTAAATTGGAATACATCGGTAAAAGCGAATTCTGAGCATCCACGATGAAGAAGATAATTGAACTTACTAGTTGTTGAAGAATAGAGCGCCAGTCTTGCAACTGCCAACTTGGATTATTTGGCTTGTAATGGTTGTTGTTGTTCTCGTGTGCCAGCTAGGCTGGCAAATGGGGTGCGCCGCTCCACTTTTCCAACTGAACCGCATTTGGTGTGGAGTCCGATTTCTTCAGTACACACACATGCCATAAGGACCCGTTTATAGGGTAGGTAACCATTCTCACCTCATTCACACAAGGAAAGGACAAAGACAAAATAGAGAGAGAAAGTACATCCATTCCTGAACCAGGATTCGAATCCAGGACCTCCCTATCAGAAGTCAGGCACGCTGACTACTAGACAAGTTAGCCGGTGGTTTGTAATGGTATATAACATAAGTGATGAAACCAAAAAGAATGATTTGTAACGTATAAAACTATACAAAACGTTCCAAATCATTCATCAAATTTAAATCTACTATAAAGCAATAATCCTAAGAAAAATTGAATACATTCATAAACACATTCAAATTTATAAGTTATAAATTCATAAACATTAAAAATATTTAGTAGCAGTTTGATATCAGTGTCATTCAAGGTAAAGTCTAATTAACCCTAAAAATTTAGTTGAGCAACAAAAATATTAAGTATTTTTTTTTTAAAATTCAGTTAGATATTAATGGTAATATTGAATAGAATTGATGGAAATATCATGAATTTTAAATTTATATTCTTGAAAAATTCGGCAAAAAAGGCATACATTTGGTAATAAACAATGAAACATTCCATGGTCTACAGAAAAATTAAACATAGATAATATTTTCATATTCTTTAAAAATCCATGACTACAAAATGTATCAATGTGTTGAGATGATGATCAAATTTTGAATTCATAACAGAAATTTTGGTTATCGTGTCGAATTTCAAAATGTTTGAAAGGATATTATATTTAATTTTCTTTTTACATCTGTAATTAAAGAAAAAAAGTATTTTCCCATGTTTAAATGAAAATGATTACTTAATTGGTCATTGAAGAGTGATGATTTCTATTTCAGTTAAGGATTAAATACGAACACAACAATCAAATATGAATATGATTGATGAGAAGAAAGTCTATGAATTATTTTAATAATAAGTTTTTAATTATTTGGAATTAAATAAATACCTTAAATATTTAAAGAAATAATGTTCGCAGTTTTATTATTTTATGTTAGACATTTTTATATTTCTTCTTCTCGAGATTTCTTTATGCATTTGTATGATAATCTTCAAATTTATGTTTTGTTAATTGATAACAGTAATTGTCAAAAATAAATTCCTTGAGAAATATAGATGCATTGAAATTAGTGGAAAGTCAACACTATGAATTAAAATTTTCTCTGTATTCTTCTGAGGCTATTTTTCATGAAATGTTAAAATGATTTATTTTTAAAAAGTTTAAATATGTTTTTCATTTTCAAATATATAATTTAGGAGCAAAAATCTAGTCAAATATTGGTGATATTAAAACATTTTTGATTAATTTTTTTAAGACTTTTTAATTAGACTACTTTGAATTATTATTATCTAGTGCGTGGTTGTCTCGTGTCTATGTTGGCAATATGAGGTGCGCTGCTCCACTTTTCCAGCTGAATCGTAATTTGGCGTAGAATCCGGCCACCACAGTACACACGTGCCATAAGTACACGTTTATAGGGCAGGAAACCATTTATACAAGAAAAAGACAAAGACAGGAAAAAGAAAGTACATCCTTGCCCGAACCGAGACTTGAACCCAAGGCCTCCTTATCCGCTGTCAGCCACGCTGATCACTAAACAAAGTGTGCGGCTATAGTTTGAATAATTTTGCATTATGGATTTTTATATCTGTGAACCTTAAGGCATCCATTAAATGAATTTAGTTTAAAAAACTTCAATAAACATTAATTTAATAAAGATAAAATATTTATAAAAATATATTTTGATTATGACCTTGAAAACCAACTAAGAATTTTATTTTAGTATTCATACAATGATTTGTGAAGATAAAAGTAAATAATAATTAATAAATTTAAAAAACAATTATGTATATATATATATATATGATGAAAACAAAGAATAAGATAGATATTAACAAGTGTTTTTCTCTAGCTTAATCTCCCTGAAATTAATGCAAGAATGTTATGATTTTAATCCTTTAAGATATGCTATGTGAATCAAATAATATGCTGATGATGAAGCACGAGCGGGTTGCCTTGGTAACACCATCAAACAATTGTCTGAGGAATTCTTCTCCAGCTTTATTAAAATAGATTGCTGAAACTTTCCCTCTTCAGAAAATTTCTCTTCAAAATGCATTACAAGAAAATTATATTCTTGGAAAATTTCATATAAGCTGTAAATATTTTTTATAACCAATAATCGTCTATTTCAAAGTGCGTTAAAAACATTCACTACATTTTTTTTTAAAAATAAAATTTTTAAAAAATTGAAAAAATCATTTTAATTTGATTACTTTTTAATAATGACTAAATAAAAATGGTAGAATCATGTTAATTATAATTTTTCTGTATAAATCAATAAAATTAAATGAAAGTCGCTTGGTACATATGGAAAAATGTTGTTTGAAATAAAGGGAATTGTTAAGTTAAATATTTAGTATATCCAATTAATTAATAAATTTTATTTATGAAGTCATAAAGTTTACATTTTATTACCAATGTTATAAAATAAAGTTATATTTCCATTCTTTATAAATATTAAGCAATCTATTATTCTTTTATTTAATGTTAATGAAATGTTTATTTCAAACAACTTGCATTAATTTGAGGCTTAACTTTAAATTCTATTTTTCATAAACAGCTTATACACTTTACATATTATAAATGTAGATATTTTTTTTCAAAACTTTCTTTCTTAGCATTAAATTACTAGCTCAAATTTAACTTTAACTAAAGGCGTTTCTAATTGGAGATAAATGTATTTTAATTAAAAAAATATTTTATGTGGGTTTTCTATCCTAAGTTGATAAAATTTAAAAAAATAATTTTTCTTTTAAATTTGAAAAGAAAGAACATAATATTTTACTAATATTTCAATATTGAGATTCGAAAAGAATGAACATTTCTTTTTAAGTTTTATTGCTGTTTATTTTTACATTTATATTCATACTATTTAGTTTCGGATAGGTATCACTATGATGATACCTATCCGATCATCATAGTGATACCTATCCGAAAATATTGCAAAATAATTGAAAATTGCTAAAATATTGAAAATTAAAATTTCATTTAAAATACAGTAATTATTAATGCTACAAAAGTAACTTGTTTCATACTATAAAAATTATCAACGAAATTGAATAATTTATAAATGAAGCAAGATATACTTTGCCAGGTATTATAAATTTTAATATAGTCTTCTAGTATATACTGAAGGACCTCGAAATTACAAATGAATTAAAAATATATAACCAATTTGTTTTTATTAAAAAGTGACTAATAAAACTGAGTAATTAATAACTAAAACGTGTATAAAACAAATAACAAAGTCCAACAAGCTAGATATTGTAAATTTAAATACTTTCTTCTGATTATTGATGAATATTAGAGTAGAAGCAAAACTTCTTTTCAAAACATTTGATCATGCTAAAATTTAAGGTAACTGTATAGTCTAATTTCATTTTTTAAATATTTTATATAATTATTAATTGTGAAATAAATGTTTTTATTAAGATAAATTATTCAGATGATTTAAAATAACTTAAAGTTAATTCAATATTTCTGTATAAAAATTGATCTTAAAAATCCGAATTATTGCATATTAACTATCTTGTTATCCAAACAATAATATTTTTGTCAATCAACGAAAATCGGCATCGTTTTTTTTAACACCTAAAATTCCATCGTATGGGTAATTACTACTATATAAAGCTTTCTAAGTCACAGTTAATGAGGTACAATAAAATGCGTATGTCTGGTTAAACAGGGGCCCTGTTTCTCCGTTAATAAATGGAAGAAATTTCCAGGAAAATATTCCGGAGTAGTTTTATGAGCCATAATGATTAAAACTGCTGCGAGTGACACTGACAGGATCAACTAATTAGATAACTACTCAATTTGGGCTTGGAAACAAGACGTTCATTTTTTTTTAAATAAAAATCAATAATTTTTCTCTTTTGATCAACTTTCTTCATCTCTCTTTCTATGGAAATATAACAAATACTTCTACTACATATGTTAATTTCAGAACAATAATTTTTATTATTAAAAGTCATAAATGACGTAAATACCTAATTAATATTTAAATATTTTTGGAATAGATCTGTACCTTTCATTTTGTTAGATAAAGTGTAGATGATAGTGAATATGAAATGTTTCCTATGTTTTATAATTTAGTTTGTCTTAATGAAATATGATATTAATCTTTTAAAATGATGCTGTAAGCAACTCATCATAAATAGATAATATTGAAGTCAAATTATTCATTTTAACATTATTTGCAGGCATGTTATGCAGGGATATATAGCAAAGCATGATTAAATATGCGATTAATTAATTTTCACCAACGAGACTGTGCACAATGATTCGAAAATTAATATTTATCTTTTGTTCAAAGTTTTTCAATATTATTATTAACAGCACATTCATTTTTAAGCTAATACACATTTACTTATATACCTAGTTAATCGATTGTGTTTTAGTATAATTACAAATATTATACAATACACGAAACATACAATTATCTTTTAATTATCTTTTATTTCGAAAATATATAAAAAAAATTATCAGAGAAATTAATTGCATACTTTATTCTTCTAAAGGAGTACCCGATTGTTGCTAGTGAAAAATTTGTTTTTTAAATGTAAAGGAAATGATTTAAATGGGAAATTATTTTGAATATTAAAATTTAATTATGAATTGAAATATACATATATTGCATGATATTATTATGCAATTTTTTAACCAACCACACGATTATTCTGGGTTCCTTTAAACTTTTAAATTATTTTTGTCACTAATAACACCACCCATCAAAACTTATATTTATTTTGATTGTTTTTAAACTTTGAGTCATAAAATATTTGAAACAAAAAATTATATTTTCTCAATCTATTTTAGTCATTAGATCTCTATACCATTGCCAATTTAATAAATGCACTCTGATAATGCAAATAATATTTACAATAAGAAAAATTAATAAAAAAACTCAATTTATTCAAGAAATTGTTCGAAAAAGTGTTGATGACCAGAGTGTAATGACTTAAGAAAATGTGTAAAAATTAGAAAACGTTGTCATTGATCCTTTACCTCAATAAAAATAGTAGAAAATTAAGATATGTTTTAATGGAAAGATATACTATTCTTGCCATGAAACAAGCATTTGTTTATGTTAAACAAAAAAAGTTTATTAAATATAAATTTTTAAATTATTATAATTTTAAGTATATAAATCTAATAAAATATTTTAAATCTGACGATGATAAAAGAAAATTAAATTCTTTTTTCAGTTTTAGATTTAATGTAAATAAATAGGTAGGGACCGCTGTTTTTTTTTTACAGAGTCATACTCTGCTATATTAAAAATTTAATTACTGTCTGTCTACATGTAAGTATAAGTGTAAGTTTTGATATAACTATTTAGGAGAGAGTTTGTGTGTGTATAATTGTAATATGAATTAGTTATGATAAAATTGAATCATTTAAAAAGGATTCATCTAACTAGATATAATAAATTCATTCGTCTACTTCGGATTATATATATATATATATATATGCATGTATTCTGTTGGATAACCTAAATGCAATATCGAGACAGGCAAGAGATGTCACACAAAAATGTTTTCATCAGAAAACACATTATTGACAGATCAAATTTGATTGAAATTACACCCTCTTGTGAATGGTAGATGATGGCGGAATCAGTGTTACCATCATTGTTGACTATAATTACTGCCACATGCTGTCACAATTCATCTCTAGACAAAATTCGATAGTGAAACAGAATAATGTGCTATTGGTATTGATGGAATTGTATTTAAAAATAGAAGGAGCGGCAAATAGTCTAATATATATTTTAAATTTAATATGTATATTTGATGTATAAAGACAATATCGTGTATATTTTACCAAAGAATTATGAAATTGTAATGTATAAAAATGTAATATACATTTATGAGAATGTTTAGGAAAAAATTAAGTACCCATTAAACTTTTAATAAAATCTAAGATTATATTTAAAAAGCTCTTTAATCTTTTTGGTAATATAAAAACCTCATTTTTATCAGGAATAATCATAGAAAATTAATAAGCGACGCATTTCACAAAATATTCCAAGTTGACTGTTAATCCGATAAGCCGTAAATAATGGCGTAGTAGTTCTGAATATTTACGGACAATGGCGTCTGTGAATACATAAAGGATATTAAACTAAGACCTTATTAGACTTTAATACTTACGAGAGCCATAATATGTAATATTTATTAACAGAAAAGTCCATCTCATAGTAATTTGGTTACCGCAATGTCATATGGAGATATATACTTTAACTACATAGCGAAATCCCACCATTTATTTTTATTTTGAGTTATTATTGATGAGCGCATTTCTTTTCTGCAATATCCATTGTCTCTTAAATCATAATATATTCTAGAGTTAGGGCTGTTAAAAAAGCAGGCCTATAGTAGTTACAGTCTTAAATTTCTCCTTTGTTGCACTGGGTTCTAGCTACTAAAATAATATTATAACAAAATTATAGAACTTTTTTTCTTTAAATATAACATTTTGTTGTGTTTCAATTTTTTTATATTAAAAATGATGTCCGATAAGAATAATGTTTTGTGGATAGTAATGAAAAATACACATTTTACATAAAAATGCAAAAAATGCCATTGATAAAGTTTTAATCATTGGATGATAATGTAAAAATATATTCAAGTGCTAAATCTATAGAGAGAAAAGATATATAAATCAGAAGTCGTACGTTAGAGTACAGTTTTAGTCTTTCCCCCCCTATTTTTCTGATGCAACAACAAGAATATAACAAAATGTTTTGAAATTTGGATGTTAATTATGGATTTTAAAATCTTTTACTCGAAATTTTTTGTAAGATTTTATAATAGCAAACGTAAACACGTAAATTATTTCATAAAGGAGAATAAAATGGTTTATAAGGGTCATGCTATTATTGATATCCTATGGATGTTGGTCATTTTTGCATCTTTAAACAGATAATTCTCCATAAGTGATAAGATTTTCCTCTGGGAAATGTTGAACCGAACGCTCTTGCCTTCGGTTCAACAGTTCATGGGTTCGAATCCCAACTTGAGCATGGATTTTTGTAGTGGTTCGGAATCCACTTTAAGCCGTAGGTCCCGGTCTAATTAGCCCTCGTGTGCAAAAAATGACCGTTGAGCGACAAACAAATTGGGAAATGTTAGGCATCAGGTCCAATCCAAGATTCTGTTAAACAATAGGATATGGGTGTAGTAATGTGCTTTCGGTATGCACATCTGTTAAGGTCGTGGGATTTCATGGTTTCCTCCCTTGCCATATGTGAATATGGCCCAGTGCATATGAAAAATTTTCCCAGATGACAATGTGTTAGGGATGTTTAAATGCTTTATACAGCCTTTAGTTATTAGGCATTTCGCTTCGTTGGGTCAAATATTGTAATAAGTTTTCCCTTTGTACTAATTACAGAGTAGAAGTATTGTACAGGTTTCTCTGAAAATTGATGCATTTTTTGCGTTCTCTGATCAGACCAAAAGTAATGAATAAAATCGCACATATTATTAAGGCTAACTTTATCAAGTGTATAGAAAAAGTTTTTTTGTCTAGAATTATTTCAAAATTAAAAAAATTCTTGTGAGAGCAGAGATCTTTCTTTCAAGAATTAGTTTATATGATCCGTATGTTTTAAATCTTTCAGTAATAGAGTAGGTCAGTTTTATACATTGAATATTAATAATCTCTGGTTATTACTTATTAAGGAGAGATAGATTAGTTAGCAGAATTGAATAACATATATAAAATTATAGTTTAATGATATCAGGAAAAGTTTTCAAGAAAAGGGATGAAGTTCGATAATAATATTTACAAATATTGTTACCTATAAAAAAATTTATGAACTTCCTTACATGAATTATTTGTAATATAGTAAGATAAATATAAAATCTAAATTTTTTCCCCATAAAAATGTCACATAAAAGTTTCTGCGTTGAAATTTTCTACTTTTTGTATTATTTCTTAACTTCTAACATACAAAAATACTGAACATAATCATACCAAACAGATCAATACAAACCTTATAGTCCTGATATTTATCAAAAAAAGGTCATTCTGAAATTTTTTCAGTATTTGATATAGTAAGGAGTTAAGAAGAAGGATATATATATATATATAAATATATATATATATATATATATATATATATATATATATATATATATATATATATATATATATATATATATATATATATATATATATATATATATATATATATATTATTTGAAAATTTAGGAATATTTTTTATATTTATTCGAAGATTAATATTAAATTATATATTTGAAAATTTAGTATCTATCTTATCCTAGCAGATGTTTCTTATTGACCATATGCAAATAATTTACGTGGAAACATAATCCTATTATAACTTTCTATATTTTAAAGTGGGCTTAAATAAGAAACATTTAATGTCTACAGTTAGTGTGAATTGAAAATTTATCTGAAGTTATTATATTAGAGGGTTTATAGAATTTCATATATTTCATAATTATCGTCAGGAATGAGCATATTGTAATCCCAAGTCAATTGTAATTCTGAATAATTTATCATCCCCGCAGAAAACATAAATTTATGAAAAATGGCTGTAGTCACCAAATAATGCAAAGGAGCTTAACACTGCGTCCTCCATCATATGTAAAGTTATTGATAAAGAACTGTAGATGAAAAACTAGCTTGTCAGTGGGTCCTCTATAATTAAAGGAAGCTCTACAAAAAGAGGACCATGTTAAGATAAGCAAATAACACTTAAATTATAAAAACATAGAATTCACCACATTATTTCTAAAATAATTAAAAATGATGCAATGTATCAAGTGTATAAGAAAGTTTTAGCGGTTTTCTGGTTTCTATTGAATGAAGTGAGAATAAGTAAGGAAATTAGAGAATGAAGAGGTTAAAACACTGGTCAGTCGAGAGTAAGAATATCAGTCGTTATAAAAGCAGGTCCACCATGCCCATTTTTCAATTGTAACTCATACAGTTGTGAAGAGGATTGGAGGTGTCGAACAGGCAACTTCGGTGTTATTTGCTTTACGATTTCAAAAAGAACTTATCATCTACTGCAGCATCTCGCCGAATGTGTCAAGAGTTTGAGGATAGGGCTGTGAATGAGCGTACGGCAAAGCATTGGTTTCACAAATTAATGTCGAGAGATTTGTCCTTCTTAGATGAAGCTGGTGTCTGTGGGACTAGTCATCAAGTGACTTACTATGAGTTGCTACCACTGGGCCGAACGGTCACTGCATACCTGTGCTCGTAGCAATTGGAACGTATGCAACAGGCATTTCAATAGAAAGATACAGTATTGGTTAATCATAAGGGTATAAATTTCTTGACTGATAAAGTGAGGTCGCATGTTACATGGGTGGCTAGGAATGCCATACAACGACTTGGTTGGGAGACTTTGTGTCGTCATCCTTACTCACCTTACACTTCACCATCAGATTACTCTCTTTTTTCATTCCATAGACAATCATCTTCGTGGAAAATCCTTCACCAATGCAACAGACTTGCGCCAAGCACTCTTTGACTTCTTTACTTTCAAAAACCCGGAGTTTTAACGCATGTGGATTGAACAATTGGAGACACGTTGGCAGAAGGTGCTGGATGCCAATGGTGATTACTTCAAGGACTAACAATAGGCTAAACTTTCTGTAGGTCATGTTCTTTTGGGTCATTAAGAACGGCAAGAACTTAGAACTTTCTTATTTGCCTTATTCTTATAATTTCTTAACGTTTCAACATGTCAAAAAAGTAAACTGGGTATCTAAAGATGATTCCACACCCACATTAGTGATATTACAATGAGGGGTTTAGAAAGTAATATATTTTGTTGTTCTTAGAAGTATAAATCATCAAGCTTGATTGACAGAAAATGGTTATAGCTAAGGTATATACATCATTCAATGCCTTCAAGTATGTCTTCAGAAAGTGAATGTGAAACGACTCATGCTTCATCATAGCAATGTGTTTTTCAATTTAGAAAACTTAACTGCCGTGTTTCTTGAGTAAAAATACATCAAAATGAATGAAAATCTATCTTATTTAAATCATGTGAGACTTTTGGTTATTCATTAAACTAAAAAAATATATTAACTGGGCATCGGTATTATTTCCTTCTGAAGACGAGATAGATGGATTATAGATGAATGTTTTCAAAAATTTACTTTAAAAAATGATTGGGTTGAGACATCCTTAGAATATTTGTCTATAAGTATGCATTGACACTGGTAGAGATGTGCATTGATACTGGTGGAGGTGTGGCATTGATACTAGTGGAGGTGTGCATTAATACTGGTGGAGGTGTGCATTGATACAGGTGGAGGTGTACATTGATACAGGTGGAGGTGTACATTGATACAGGTGGAGGTGTACATTGATACAGGTGGAGGTGTACATTGATACAGGTGGAGGTGTACATTGATACAGGTGGAGGTGTACATTGATACAGGTGGAGGTGTGCATTGATGCAGGCGTAGTGGTGCATTAACACTCGTGGAGGTGTGCATTGATACAGGCGGAGTGGTGTATTAACACTGGTGAAAGTGTGCATTGATACTGGTGGAGGTGTGCATTGATACTGGTGGAGGTGTGCATTGATAAATTTAACACTCTTAAAATTTCTTAAATATAATTTTTTTTATATATCTCATAAACTTCAGAGAAGCCCACTCATTAAGTTAGATTAAAGTAAATGAAATATGGTGGTTTTGTAATTTAAACTTTAGTTTATTCTTCATTGTGTAATAGTGCACTAGTGCTGCAAAAAAGATCTAGGATTATCTGCCTAATAAATGTAAGTTATGGTTACTGTGTCAGCACAGGAAAAAATAATTGGATCTAGCATGTTTGTTCAGTACTTCTAAATATTTGTAATTTCACATACTCTCATCTAAAAGCTTTACTACTTTGCAAAGCTACTACCAGTTATTGCTATTCCTTTCCCGTTGTTTTAGACGATTGATACGAAATGTTTGTTTTATACATGTATAAGCAAGTTGAGTATCACTTAGTAGAGTAAATCATCACTCATCAGTGAACAGAATAGATTTCCATTGATTTTCCAATTAGCTATCGTAACTGCATATCTACTTGTCTAACTGAAGCGTTTTACCTAGTACAGGGATGTAAACAAGTTGCACAATGCCAGTGGTCTAAAAACACAACATTTTATTCGGCCTTTTTCATAAGGACTGGTTGATAAGTTCGCTCTTGTCATGATAAATAATCGTAGATCCATAAGCTGAGACAGCTATTGATCTGTTTCAACGTTCACTATGCGATCAGTACTAGTAATTTCTGAAGATGAAACAGTTGGCGTTTTATTTAGTTTTTGAGAGGTTAAATAATTAATTAGAAATCCACACCATTGCCGAGACTTACCACAAGAAATTATGGGAAAGTTAACATAAAGCCCTCCTAAGACATGATTTCATTGCTTTTCAGCTTATAAGAAACCTCTAGTTTTATAATGAAATTCTGCTATGAAATATCACCTCAGTTTTGTGTTTAATTCCTCTTGAAGTCGCTTAAAAATCATGATTCATGAAACAGCGAATTCTCCTAAATAACCGATTTTAATCTATAGTATTCATTGAAATCAATGACAATGCTGAATGATACAATTCGTAGTAGTTTCGTAATATATCCAACGGATTCAAATTTCAGATTATTTTTAACAATATATTTTTTGAATTTTTTGTGTTATTTTTAGAAACCATAATTGATAAAGGGTAGTTATTATACCATAATTAAAAAAGTAGTAGAAACCATTAATAATATGTGCAGTTCATTAAGCTTTTCTAAGAAAATTTAAATTTGCATTTTTTTAATTAATCTCTGTGTTAATCAGTCTTGTTTTGTAAATTAGTATTTAAAAAAAAAAAAAAAACGCCATACAAAATATCAAAATAAAGGCGCAATGAAATTAGAAAATTTAGATAATATTAATTATACTATTAAAGTGTTTACTATAGAACCCTAAGAATATTACTTACCAAATAAAAATTAACTCTAGAAAAATTGTTTGTTAAATCATTTTATGTCCTGAAAGCTCAGAATTCTTATTTCCTGCATTTGAAAACTAAATGCCAGACTAAAATTTGTCCTATATATAATGTTCTCAGTTTTACAATTCTAGAAGATCGAGCCAATTTGTGAAATTCTGGAATTACATTTTAGATTTACTTTATTTTCATAAATAAGCAACTGAGCTAGTAAATACTGGTTAAAAATACTGAAAAATACTGGTTAATACTATGTAAAATGTTTTGTGTATTTGTCAAGTATATTTGATTTAACTATTGCATTATTTGAAATAAGTTTGAAATTAATTTTGATAATATTTTACAACTCACATTCACTTATTCACAAATCACAGCTTTTGATGTTAACTACAACCATTCTTTCTGTTTAATCCTTCTTTGCATTCTAATGTTCAATTTAAAAAGGACTACCTTATTATATGTCATAATGGAATTCGATGATAAAGATTAAAACAAGAGCGAATTTATACATTTGAGTGTGTCTATCTTATTTTTGACATTTAAAACGATTTGAAGCATTAGACTCATAATCAAACCAATATTAATGAAAAACATCGGCCTTGATCATCTCATTGGCAGAAATCTTCCTGGTAATGAGCAATTTTTTTGTAAATTAAATAATCGTGTAATTCAAATTACTAATATTTGCAGATAATACATTAAATTAATCGTAGGATTGTGAGAAAATGCTTACAAGATTGAAATGGTTTTATGTGGGTAAATTCTATGTTGGGATTCTATCTATAATGATTGCAATACTTGTAACGATTAACACCAAGAAATAGAAGAAAGTTTTATGTAAAAATGTACAAATATGAGTTTTTGGTTCTGTTCCATATCAACTGCGCAGGTGATAATATCGCCAAATTATATTACAAAGGGAAGCAAAATGTCACAAATTATTACTTTTACCATTGTTATTGACCCGAAAGTGGATGCTTCTTTCGATACGGTTGAGACCAATTTATTAAAATTCTCATTGGTTTAAAGTATTTTTGACGTCAGATAACTTTCATCTGTGTTGCACGTAGCTAATTACAACATTATTAATAGCACATAATTAATTGAGACAGTGTCTCTTAAATACGACTTGCCGACGAATTTGCTGCCTGCCTTCTAATCGCATTCTTCTTGCGGTAGCAAATAAGGCGAAGTTCAACATCGAATATCTGAGTGTTGCCGTCGATGAGAAAAAATCCATTCGTGAATTTTACCAGTAATAAAGAAGAATTTTTTAATTGTAATTTTTTCTGCTTGTTTGAAGTTTTCAAAATCATGAAAATTACCAGTTGTTCTAAATAACAAGTTTTGAAATTTTCAAATCTTGCTTCGATGCAAGATTTGAAAATTGCAGCGATATTGCTTCCAAAAGTGAACACTTTGAAAATAGAACAGAAGAAATTGCAAAGTCAAAAAGACAAGACAAAACAGCCTCTTTATAGTCAGTTTAAATAGGCAAGAAGATTTAAATTTTTGAATATGACAGGAGCTGTGGCGTTAAAATCGGATATAAATACTGCGAATTTTCATATTATTTAAAATTTTTTAACATTTTCAACATCATTTTAAGTAATGTAAAAGTAGTTTTACCTACAAAATATTTTTTAAACTAACAATTAGTACTTCTTTATCTATTTTGCTTGAGTTGTCGCCAAAATGAATGATTTGAGCTGGCGAAATGGAATAGTACCGAGTATTTTCAAAGTTAATATTTTGAGTAAAGAGGAATTAAATGAAAATAATCTGAGTAAAAATGGTACCTCAATCATTAAAGTTCATCTATAATTCTTGTAATTAATATGAAAAGTATTTTACTTAAAAACACATAAACTATCAAAATATCCAAAATAATTGAAATGTTGTAAAATAGCTTAAAATTTAATTACTTAACGCTATTAATATAACATAATTTTTCATCATCAAATCACAATAACTAAATACTTTTATTTGAGATATATGCTGCCATTATTTCTACGTGTTCAATTACACAAAGGACGAGGTTATTCGAAATAACTAGAACTTGTGATAAGACTAAGATTCACTGTAAGTATTGATTTATAATCCTAAATATAGAACACACAAATAAGTGGAATTTCGTTGCTCAAAGAGAATTCAGTAGGTTCTATTTTAAGTCAAATATGTCCAGAACATTCGAAAACATATGCCTATAACGCAGAAGTATTCTGCAGTGGAGAATGTATATTAGCGCGCCAAATAATATTCTTATCAAAATAATTTATTATGTTAACTGCATAGATTTTTACGTAGGAAAAAGAACTATTGATTTCTTGAACTATCTGTAGGGGATAAAATATTTGAAGCATACTATAGAGGCTTGTTTTTTGAATTACAGCTTTTTAATTTCCTTTTTAAGCTATGTTTATTTAAAGCGGTCTATTTCACTTCACCTGTTATAGAGAAATATAAATATAATATCTCATCAATGAAAAATTCTGTGAAAGATTAAACATTTGCGTGAAATATGTGCACGAGATAGAAGATATAATTTTCACATTTTTAATCTTCTTACGCTTTGATTTAACTAAATGTAAACATAAATCCGAATGCAAATATAATTATCCAAACAAACAAATATTAGCTCTATTCAAATAAAATATAATGATAAATGTAAAGTAGTAAACATCATCTCTCAAGGTGATTTATATAAATTTCAATGAAATTATTCCTGTAATTAAGTTTTAAAAGCATTCAGAATGCTATTAAAATTGAAATAATTTGCTTACTATTTTCATAGGATGTAAAGACAATCATTTCCCGTTCTTTTCTATCCTTTTAAATAAATTATATTTCTGAACAAAGAAATAAAAATGGTATTAAGTAATTTCTCATAGGCATTTATAATTTCATACATTGAAGCAAATTTTACGAATGCTAATATATTTAATTATAGGCTCAACTAATAAGTGTTGTTACTTATGACTTTTGGACTAGTCAAGGTTAATGCTCGAAGGCTAGATGAAATTTAGTCAGAAAAGTGCGTCTTTTTTTAATCAGTGCACCACGAAGAAAAAAGTACGATTTTGCTTTTAGACTCCTCTGATAGACTGCACCACCAGAGGATCCACTACCTAAATTTCGATTTTAATATAGAGGGGATTAGCTAATAACAAATTGTTAAACGTTTACAAAATAAATTGATGGTGTTAAATTATGTATTGTATAATACATTTAATCTTTCCATTTTAAGAATGTTGAATTTGAATACCATAGTCCAAAAGAGAATGGTCTGCAGGAAAATTCTTAAGAAGGGCCGAGCCTATTCAGGGCTGAGGGAGGAGGGAAATATTCAATGAAACTATAATACTTTTTAAGCTTTTCAATAATTTAATATAATTTTTGAGAATATTTATTGTCATATAAAATAATTAAACACCATAATAAATACTATGAAGTAAAATTAATCGTATTATAATTATGGCAGACTTTTACTAAAATATACAAATAATGACATTTTAATCTATTTTCGTACAAAATTATGAAAAAATAAATTACAAAACTCTTGCAAAATTCAAATTTAAACAATATACAAATATGACATGAAACAATGAACAATGAAACAATATACAAATATAAAATATACAAATAATGACATTTTAATCTATTTTCGTACAAAATTATGAAAAAATAAATTACAAAACTCTTGCGAAATTCAAATTTAAACATGAAAATTATGACAGAACGTTACAAACCATCTAATTAATCAAGAGAAAGGTGTGCTATTACCATATAAGTAATGGCCTGGAAAAAATTTTCTCACGCATCAGATCACTATCAAAATTAAAGTAGGTCATCTGGTGGTGCCATCTATCGGTGGAGTTTAGAGCAATGTACTTTCCATTCGTGGTGCTCTGGTTAAACAAAAGATGCTCCCTACTCACTTAAATTGGCATAGCCAATGGCATAGTGATCTTGGCTTGTTCAAGTGTCTAAAGTAACAACAACAACAAAGATATGTATACCCAAAAGTGTATGCGACAAAGTTTTTAAAAACATTTGGAACTAAAAAATTTCACTGTAAGTGTGTAATAAATTCAGAGTGCACATCAATGGCCACCTGCAGAGCTTCCAAGGTCTGTCGTCAAAATCTGTGAACTTTATTACAGAGAAAACAATTCTCCCGACTTGAATTTGTGAAAACAATGCCTTTCCGCAATTTCTTTCACAGCACTATCCCCAAACCCTTGACATAATCGACGACATAATTCAGCACTTGATAAGCCCACTTTGGAGTCGTAAGACAAACGACACCGAACGAGCTCCTTTAAAATCTCCATTTCTCTTCATCTGTGTAAGAGTTACGATGGATGAATGTGCTCGATAGATCTGTTTTTACAGCTATTGATATTCTATTCTCGACTAGCATGTCTCAACCTCAGCATACACTAACTGACTTATTCTCACTTCATTCATTGGCAAAGCAAAAACAGCAATAACTTCCTAATTTATCTTGCATTATAAAAACCACTAAAATTATTTTTAATAGTATGAGAATATTATAAAAATCATTTTATTTTAGGAAGGGAATACATTGAAAAAGACAAATAAAACAAGGATTCATTAATTCTAATTGTTAAAAATTCCTTTAGAAATTGAATTAAAGTGAGATATTGAATATATATATATATTATAGAACTTCTTTTAATAGATAGCATTAACTTTACTTCATAATGTTCTTATAGAAAATATGATGAATAAAGAAATTTTGCGTAAGTGGTTTTTATCTTATAAGCTATTATTTCTGATAGGAATTTTAAACTATTTGTCAAAAAACTTCCTAAATCATAAATTTAAGTTATCAAATATTTCAATAAATGTAATGGTATTAAAATATTAGTATTTTTAAGGATATTTAAAATTTTGCATTTATTATTTTTTTAAAAAAAGTATAGCCTTTCTAATTCTTTTAAATTTTAAATATTTCCTTATGTGGCTTTTATTCTATTATCAGCAATTTTTTTCAGAAGATATATTTTTAGTACTATTTTGTAACTAAATAACATTAATTGCTTTTTTATTTTAATAAAAAACCTATCAAATAACGTATTCATGGCCTGGCTCTTTTAGTGACATGAAAGAATTGAATGGATGTTTTCGAAAGCTGAACAAGAATTGTTGTATTCAGATTTAAATGAACTTTAATCCTTTGGCATTTGTATCTGAACATTAACTGAATATTCCAATATAAACTAGTTCACAGCAAATATGAAAGCGATTGCCAAACATAAGCACCTTTAATAATGAAGAATAATTTATCATAGATTAGCTTGCTTTAGAAGCATTGCCATTCATACATTTCTGTTATTTAATCTCCCATACTGCACCACACCCAACATAAACCAAATAGAGTTTCCCAAGCGATCAATGAGGCAATCCATCCCGTTCAATGCTATTTATCTCCAGAAAGAATATATTAGCCTAATAAAGGTTAAGTTTTGAATTTGCTTCCAGAAGAATTTCCCTTCCTCAATGACGAAAAATGAAATACTGTTTTTACAATAAATGTCAATATTTAATTCATTTTATTTGAAGCAATTGTTATTTTTATATTTTGATCTTAAAATTTCATATTAACTAAAATTTCTGCTGCAAAATATCTAGTAACAAAATGATTTATATTAGAAACAGTGTTTTATTTTAGCTGTATAGTTTTTAATTAAAAATAAGCATAGTTATTACTTTTTCAATACATAGATTAAAACTATGAGTAAAATGTTTCATGTTGTAATTGTGAGTCGTTTATTTTGAAAGTGGCCTATCTTCGTTTTTCAATTTTTTCCGGTTACCATGGTTACATGAATTACGTCATGTTATTTATCAGTAAATCATTTCAAGTTACTTATATTCCAAGAAAATACGATAATTCTTTAAACATAAGTTTTCAGAGTTAATTGAATAACTGAACCGTATAGTTTGAAAGAGGCTTATCTCCATTTAAACTTAAATCAAGATATTTATTATTGCTAATGTCTAAAAACAGAAATGAAGGTAATTTTTATTAATTAGTATTTACAAGTTAACACCTTGGTTTTTGGACCATTGCGTTAATTGAATAACCAGTACGTTTAATTACTATAAAACTTAAAATTTAATATTAAATTTTAGAAATTATTTAGAATTGTGGGAAGAACAGAACAAGACTATTTAGTTTAGATAGTGACGAAGAAATAGTAACTAATGATTTAAAAAAAATCGAAAAAGAAACAGAATTATAGAGCGATATTCATCTTTAGGGGTTGAAGATACGAATAACAATGGAGAAAATATTGATGAATCATGCAACCAAAAAGTGAGAAAGATTAAATCGAATTCAGGAAAAAGACATTGTACTCAAATCGGAAATATGGTACCTGAAAAAATGTTCGAAAAAAAGATTGCCGTTGTCGGAATGATTGCACAAAAAATTACGAGGAAATAGAAAGAAAGAATATTTTTGAGAAATTTTGGTGTTTGTGGGAGATTTTAACGAATAAAATGCATTGCTTTACGAAACTGTTGAGCGGAAAATTCTGGAACGAAGAGGTCCAACAAACGGAAAAGGTTTGCCAAGAAATTGGAGTTTTAAGTATTTGTTAAATTCTAAAAACGGAAAAGTTCTCGTCTGTAAAAAATTCTTTTTGGATACATTTATAGTAAGTGAAGAACGCTTATAACGAGTATTAAACTCTACAAATGTTAGCAATGATTTACATGGGATGATGGTTAGGTCATCAAGAAAATTCAAAACCCTATTTAAAGTCTTCCCTAATTTGAATCTCATTATACTAGATCTCATAATCCCAATCAAAGTTATCTACATCCTGATCTAACTTTCTGGAAAATGTTTAGTTTATACGAGTTCCATTGACAGGAAAATAAAATGAAGGCCGTTAATCAGTGGACTTACAGAGAAATATTTAAAAAAGATTTTGATTTACATTTCCACCAACGACGCAAAGATGCATGTCAAAAATGCGCCCTATCAAATATCAAAATTAAAGCAAGGAATGATGATGAAGAAAAGAATAAATTTACAGAACACGCTGTCCATTTAAGACTAGCAGAATCGGCTAGGAATTCACACTGAAACAAGATCAAGAACAAATATCCCACAATTCAGATTGTTATTTTACTTTCTCGTTCGACTTGCAAAAAGCATTACCGTATCTCAAGTTGACTACCTCAGTAGCATACTCCAAATGCAATATGTATGTTCTAAATATGGGTATTCACAATCTTCATATCGAAAATGTTTGGGATGAAACTATTGGATCCAGAGGAACTCAAGAAATTGTTTCATGCATCCTAAAACATGTTAAAAATTTAAGAAGTGAAAGACACATTAAATAGCTTACAGTGGCATGTGCGCAGGGCAAAATAGAAACATTAAAGTAGCTTTAAAGTGGTTAAAAACTGTCCAAACTTTGAAAAATGACGAGGAAATCATAGATCACAAATTTTTAATATCTGGATATTCGTTTTTACCAAATGATTTTGGCGTGGTAGAAATGTCATTAAAAATAATTTAGCGTTCGTTCCCCAAAATTATTAAAAAATGTCGGAAAGGTAATAATTTTATTGTAAATGAAATGAGACAAGAAGATTTTGTATCAAAACAAAATTATTGAAAACCGCTATTTTTAGAGGGGTAAAGAATTATGATGGAGAATCTAATAAACTGTTTAAAAATATGTTCGATGCGTATAAAATTTTCTATAAGACATCAATAAATGAGAATGAAAATTTTAAAGCCCAAAATTTATTACCACGCCAAGAAAGTTCAAAAATAATGTATTGAGACCACTGTATAAAAATATCAGAAAAATTAGAACAGAAAATTGAAGGACATAATGACCTATAACGATATATACTGCCGGAATATCATGATTATTTCAAATCCCTTTTCCACGCACAAATTGTAGATGAGTAGTAAATTGTTTTGTAATAAATTTATGTTTGTAATGTTGTATGTTATGCAGTAAAAGAATCGCATAAATTATGTTTCTGAAGTATTTTAAAGGTATGTAAAATAAATTCAGTATTGTTTTTATCAATTTGAAGCATCTTAAATTATGTTGAATGGACTTGGGTGATATCAAATTTTATAATGAATATGGTTGTTAATTTTGAAAGTGGCCTAACTCCTCTCTTGATAAAAAAACGCATATTATTCACGTAATATTTGTAACTATTTTCATAGGAACTATAAATTTAACTCCTTTAAATACACTTAAGCAGTATGACTCCTTAGTATCCAATATGTATATTTTAAAATTCATTGAAATGCAAACCCTTAAATATCTCGATTTGAAGACAAATGGACTTAGGCCACTTTCACAATAAACGACTCAATTATTTATATATTTTAATTTTTCTTATACAAGTAAATTTACAATTAAGTATAAAAAACATAGATGAACAACTTTTTCATATTAGAATAAAGGATTTATCATTTTTTAAATTTCGAAGACTTGATCCAAACTTTAAACTCCATGGAATAAAGGAGTTATGCATCATTGTACCATAGACTTCAGATTCTTCAAATTAGCTAATTCTGTATCGACTTTTAATTGACTGAATTTTTGAATGGACATGGTAATATTAAAGGTTAAATTAAAATGTTGCTTCCATTTGTATAACAATAATAGCTGAAAATGTGGGCCTGGTCTGAAAATCCAAATCTGAAATTCCTTCTTGACCGTCTTGATATGAAAATTTTTAATGAAGATTATAATCAAGTGTTCATACCATGGGATTCTATCTTCTTTTAAGCTCAATCAAATCTAAGAGTATTTTTGTCCTCTTAAAAATATGTATACGATAATTCAAAGCTTTGCATAACTCCTGTTGGTACATATTCCTTCTTTTAAAATTTTTTATTGGCTGTGTACCTTTTTATACCCTGTATGGTATTTAAATATACAAAGGTAATATATAAAAGTATATGTCGTTCTTTTTTAACAACATTATTAATTAGTAAGTTGAGTCAGATGACCTTAAAATGATAATAATATTACTTACAAAAGATATACTAGTTTAAATTATACCAAAACTGTTGTATTTGAATTCATACAATATAATCAATGGCATATAAATTTGCATAGAGAATCATGATCCCAATCCATTAAAAATGACTTAAAACCTTAATAATTTTGAGTCTTTGAAATAATTTGTTCATTTCTCCTTTTTTCCTTTACATTTAACTTAAATTTACGAAGCTGCCAAGTGATGTGTGTGTGTGTGTGTATATATATATATAGACAATCAAATTCTATATAATTAATTTTCAGAATAATTTTATTATTGGAATTCAGTTAATTAACTAATAAAAGGTAATAAAATTAAAATTCAGAATAATTAAATCGATTAAATTCAGTTTAACTTTGTTTATTCAGAGTTAAGAGTATATATATATATATATATATATATATATATATATATATATATATATATATATATATATATATATATATATATATATACTCTGAACAAACAAAGTTATTCTGAATTTTATCTAATATAAAAATTGATAAATCATGTAAAGAACTTATGTTTTAACACCAAAGGAAGACTAGCATTTCCATTTGCATTTAAAGTGAGCAACAAGAGAAAACACAATTAGTTATCGCAATGTTTCAGAACACCTCTGCTCCCAAATAAGAGAGAAATTGAGGCAATTTACATCTGCACTAACATTGCTAATGCTGTCATCTAGTTGGTATGCTTTCAGTGACATTAAGAAAGAACACTCGTAGACGATTTTGTTATCTCGAGGACTAATCTGGATGTCTTAAGACGGTTGGTAGCCTCTAATTTTTCAATGTAGTCAAAGTAGTCAGGTTACTGTCATTTTCACTGTCATTAAAAAGTCTTGTGTCTGACAGAAGGCCATGAATTCTGCTTTTCTCCCATTTCTAATGGTTTCTACAAATGTGAGAAGTTATAGAATAGTCATAGGTACAATTTATGTTTTTTTTACTTACTTCACACTGTGATAATCCTGGAAATTATTTTCTTGAACAGTCAATTCTCCTATACCATACCATTTGGATGAGATGCCTTGTGTTCTGTTTATTCTATTGTTCACCTAAATATTCTTTATTAGCCAATCAATAATTAGTTATATATTTCATGACCATAATAATAATGTTTACCAGGATGTAAGGTTCTTACATTTCCACCAAACAATTTGACATATATTGCAACAATCGAACATGTTTTAAACTTGTTGGCGAGAAACTTCAACCATATCGAAATACACTGAACTAGAAAATCATTTGGTACATACATGGCAGTATCTGCTATAGAGAGACATTAATGACATATCAAAATTCGTGTCGTTATATGTTTGCTTTCATATGTGTCAAAAGCAACTTTATAATTCATTGAAAATACCGTAGTATTTGAGTCCATTTGTCAATGAAATGTCATTTGTTCCAAATTCGTAACTGCTTTCTTATTTGTATGAAAACTTCACACAGGTTAAATTTCATAATCAAGGTTAAGTTTTCTAAACTGCATAAAATTTTTATAGAAAAGTATATATTCTTCTCAATTCATTGACAAAATGCAAGTTAAAAAAATTCGCTATTGAACTAATAAGTTTTAAACAGACGACAAGAGAAACATGATACTTGAATGTAAAATTGTGATTTTTGTTAAATGTTCAAAAATAATTTTATTCTATAGTAGTTAAATAATCAAAAATTAAGTTAAAATAAATTTGTAAGAAATATTAGACTAACTTTAATATTAATAAAATATAAAGATTTAATTAAATATTCACCCTTAATTTTATTTGTAGTATCAGATTTTCTGTAAAACTCTATCAATGAATTTAGTATACTATGACTAGTGGAACCTGAATAAAAATGTTTAAAAAAGCTATTTAAATTATCTTTCATACTTGATAAATATTTGGAAACAATTTATAGCGTAAATAATTACTAAATTCAGGTACTTTCTCTCTCTCTTGTACATAATATAAAATACCTTTTTGGGTTCCTGCAAATTTCTTCCAAAAAGCTTCTGAGAGATATTTTATCAAAATATTTCAAATGTCACAAAAACTGAAAAAATGCAAAATTTTATATAACTTTCTTACCTATAAATTCCCATGTATGCCTTAGATAAGAGCTCAATCTAAATTTTCAGTAAATAATTCTTTATCGGTCAGTATTCAGTATTGATTTTCAGTAGATTTGAAAATCTGTGTGAAAACAAAATAAATTCAAAAATAGTTTTAACATTATATATTAACATTAATAAGTATCAAAATATATATTTAATGATGGTTTGATCTATGAAATTAATTAAAATTTTTATTCAGAAATTTCAAAATAAAAATTTTAGTTCCAAAAATTAATTCTTTATCAATTTAATGTATAATTCTGAATATGAAATATTTATTAAAACGTATTAATATGAAATTAAGGCTATAAGAGTTTTATACTGTGGTTAAGCTTACAAACTTAGAACTCATTTATCCAATATTTGTGTCAGTAAAACATCACATTAGGCAACTGACGATGACGTTATCCAACCACGGCGTTGGGGATAGAATAATGGAGTTAATATGATGTGAAACACATATGTTAAGGTTAGTTTCATTGATATCGTTGATGTGTAGGAACACATCATTTTTATATTCTTTTGTTATAGCATACACGTGCAAAATGTAATTATGAATGATAATAAACCTGTTTTATAACACTTCATAATTTCATTTAGTATATTAAAATAATTTTTCTTATATATATATATATATATATATATTATATATATATATATTAAATATATATATATATATATATATATATATATATATATATATATATATATATATATATATATATATATATATATATATATATATATATATATATATATATATATATATATATATATATATATATATATATTATATATATATATATTAAATATATATATATATAATGTATTTCATAGTTAATTTATCCTCTTGACTTGGTGGCATTAAGGAAGATTATTAAAGTTGAAGAATTTCAAAAATAAGATTATTATTACATCAACATTTCTTAGTGTGACAACCAACCATAGCATTTGTAGCATATCTGCTCCGTAGGAGGGCTTTACCAAAATAGCCCAGAGAAAACTTAATACCCTCAGAAGGGTACAGCATACTAATCACTCATTCGTTGAGAAAAATGGAGCGGGATGACATCGGTCAGTTCGAAATTCCTTAACCATATTTGGTAATGTACATTTTGGAAGTCCACAACAGGGGTGTTGTAACTCATGCATTTGTTAAAAGGGGTCATGTATACAATAAAAAAGATACAAATTACAGGATACGAGAAACGAATACATACATACATATATATATATATATATATATATATATATATATATATATACAGTGGTGGCCAAAATTGTGGACACTTTTGGAAATTTTTATGTTTTTGAACTTTGTATGCTTATAGAAAATGTTACGTTTCGCAAAATGCAAACTTGTATATATCATTTTAATGAGATTTTATTACTGAATTCAATACAAAACACAAAATTCAGTTATTTGCAATACAAAAAAAAGTTAAGCGATAATAGTTATCGATATACATTAGATAGTGACGATTGCAGTGAGTTTTCAGTACTTAGTAGAGTACCCTTTATTTTTGATTACAGCTTCACATCGACGTTTCATTGAGCTGATATGAGTTTTAAGCTCTTCTTTCGTTATTACATGTTGATAGGAAATAATTTTAGCCTCAATTAGTTCCCTTTTATTACATTGTCGCCTCATTCGGACAAGAGTTTTCAAACGTGCCACAAATTTAAGATAGGATTGAGATCAGGACTATTTCCTGGCCATGGCAGCAATTTAATGCTCTTTGTACAAACCACTCTTTCGATATTTTGGCCGTGTGTCAAGTAACAGAATCCTGCTGGGAAAAAAAAAACGAAGTATTGTTGGGAAAGAAATCTCGGATGGAAGGTAGAAGTTTTGGTTCTAGAATAGTGTCAATGTATTTTCTGGCATTCAGTGTCCCATCGATCGATGACATGAAGGCGACCAATACCATCTGTTGACATGCTTGACCAAATCATAACACTAACTGGGTTCTTCACAGTTGCTTGAATTCAGTCAAAATGTAGCTCTTCTCCTAGTCTACGTCTTATATATTTCCGCCCATCACTACCGAATAACGATAGTTTAGTTTCATCATTCCATGTAACTTGTGACCACTGATCATCTGTCCAATTAATGTGTTCCTTTGCCCACTGTAGTCTTTCTTTTCGTTGCTGAAAATTAAGATAAGACTTTTTTCGTGGAATTCTACCTCTCAGTCTAACTTCTGTTAATTTTCTCCTGATTGTTCTTGAACTGACAGAAACACCAGCATCATTCAGATCACTTCTGATGGCCGCTGATGACATTTTTCTATCTTGGAGACATATTTTTATTCTTCTGTCATCAATAGATGTGGTGCACCTTTTTCGGCCTTTTCCTTCTTGTTTTTTATTGAATTTGTCTCCTAATATCGTAAACAAAACTTTCAGACTTCATTTGTACTGAACCACCAACCTGTCTTGCGATTTCAGCATAGGAAAGACCACTTTCTCGTAACACAATAATATTACATCTTTTTCTAAGTGTTCAATCTACTCTTTTATGTGATGTCATTGCTTCTTGACTAAACATTAAAAATTTTTTAAAAAATTTCAATTTGTAATTGCAGTGTATAAGAAACAGGTTTGAAAACTCTTGTCCTAATGAGGTGCCCATCAAATAAAAGGGAACTAATTGAGGCTAACATTGTTTCCTGGCAACATGTAATAACGAAAGAAGAGCTTAAAACTCTTGTCAGCTCATTGAAACATCGATGTGAAGCTGTAATCAAAAATAAAGTGTACTCTACTAAGTACTGATAACTCACTGCAATCATCGATATCTAATGTATATTGATAACTATATTCGCTTAGCATTTTTTGAATTTCAAATAATTGAATTTTGTGTTTTGTATTGAATTCAGTAATAAGTTCTCTTTAAAATGATATATACAAGTTTGCATTTTGCGAAACGTAACGCTTTCTATAAGCATAGAAAGTTCAAAAACATAAAAATTTCCAAAAGTGTCCACAATTTAGGCCACCAATTGTATGTATATATATATATATATATATATATATATATATATATATATATATATATATATATATATATATATATATATATATATATATATATATATATATATATATATATATAAAGGGTAACGTATAGTCATTTTTCCACATATATAATGAGAAGGTATGATAATTCTTCTTTAGTTCAAAATCATCACAGAGGTAGAATTACAGGATTTTGTTTTGAGTTTAATAAAAATTGTTTCACGAATTTTTATACTTTTTTGATAATATTTAATGTATACATTATATAGTCACATTTTGCCTTTTTGCCTTAAATCTAAGTAAAACAAACAAAAAATTATAATTTTCTTAGGAAAAATGTATTTTAAAATAATTTTTTGATTTTAATCATTGTCATATTACAATATGAATTAAAGCGAAAATCTTTGCTGTTTGTAATACATTTTGTTTAAAATGTAGTAAGGTTTTTCTAAAAGTAGTTAATGTCGGAAAAACATAATTGCTGAATATTTTCAAACGAATGATCTTCAAATGAATAAATAAGTCCATACATCATATTTATAAGAGAATCTAATCTTTATTTTGCTTGTCCTATCATACTAAGGTATTGCAGACAGATTTTATATATCTTTTTGTGTAAATGATGATAATTATTATGAGATCTTCACTTGCAATGCTTATTTTCTCGACTTGCTTGAATGCAGACATATTTTAGTGAAAAATATACTTCATTAAAATATTTTGAATCTCATTTTTCAAAATTTTTAATTTGATTATCTAAGTATAATTTTTTTAAAAAAGTACAATGAGAATATTATACATTTTAATAATATTCTTTTCTTAAAATTCTGTTTTAATTACCTTTTACTTCTTTACTAATAAAGTGTCATATAGTTTACATCAGTGGTCAGCAAAGTGCAGCTGCAGAGCCACATGTGGTTCTTTGGCTGCTTAAATGCGGCTCCGGCAAAAATACATTCTTTAAAAAAAATTTGGTAAGAAATAAATTACATCTTATTTCCATAAATTAGAATTCCACTATAAATCGAGAATGTGTATAATTTATTGTTTAAGTTAAAAGATAGATAGGTAATTAAAATTTTATTTTGTTGTAAAAATGTGTAACGGACATCGAGTTTAATTTTATTGGTTTTCGTAAACGTAAGCACAAAGCATGTACAATACCGGCTGGAATTGTTCGTATGTTTTCGGCGTACTTCGGTGTGATACAAAGGTACCACAATCATGCGCGATCATACTTTTTCTAAAGTAGAAATGTGGGTGGTACGAATCGGTATCACAGATCAGCGATTGCAGTGTGAACAGTTTTGTATTATCTACCGTGTCTGCCGTTGTTCTGTCTGTTTAAAAAGTCGTCGTATTTTTCAATCTAGCTGCTCTTCTTGCAAGTATTTTTATACGATTTTATTACACCTGTGTGTGCACGTGTGTGTATGCTATATTTTTGTGGTTCTGGTACAAAATTTGTAATCGATTTTTCGATAACTTCTATTTGTTCGAATGTTGAAAGTTTTCTTCCATTTTTGGTCATATTAAAAGTTTTATTATTATGATAATGGAAAAAATTATTTTTTCTTTTTAATGCAGTTACATATATTAATAAAATTGTATTTTTTAAAAAAGATTTTTAAAAATTTTTTATTTTTATCTATTTAATAATGATACTAATTTTGTACTAGTGGCTTTAGAAAAAAATATATTTGGAATAGTTTTATAGGCACCCTGATTAACAAGGCTACCAAAAAATAAATAAATAAAATAAAATAAAAGAAAAACGGAAGATGAAAGCCACGAATTTAAAGTGGAGTGGATCTAGAATTTTGCGTTTATTCAAAACCTGAATGGACTTCCAACATGTCTTATTTGTAAGGAGAAATTCGCGCATAACAAGAATTTAAATTTAGAGAGAGATACTTTACAAGAAATCACGGTTTATTTATCACTAAATATCCTACCTGATGCAAGGAAGAAAGCAGTTGAGGAACTTCAGAAGTGTCAAGAGTCATCAATATCTGTTTATAATAAATGGATGCAATCTTCCAGGAATATTATTATGACAAGTTTTATTTTTAACCAAGAGATTGTTAAGTGAGAGAAATCATACACAAACAGCGAATGCATAAAAAAATATTTTATAAATGCATCAGAAGAGCTATTTCGGGATTTTAAGAACAAAGCAAATATTCTGAAAAGAATTAAAGTCTGACAAAACCATTAAAGATAGAATAATTAAAATGTGTTTGAATATAACAACCCATCATATTGAAGATCTGAAATTAATTTCGGCTTTATCAATAGCAGTTGACGAGTTTGAGACATAAATGCTACAGCGCAAATTTCACTTTTTGTAAGATTTATATCTTATTCAGGCACTAAAGAAGAATTTTTATGACTATATATTGCCACTCATTGCCACTCAAAGGTCAGACGCGTGGGGAACATATCGCTGTTGTGGTAAGATTCGGAAATTTTCAGAAAATTTTTGAAAAAACCCATATTCGTTTTAACGATTGAATGGCAGAGATAAATTCAAAACAAAAGTACAATAATTTATTTTAGCATCTTAATGAAAAGAGAAATTTACATTTACAATCAAAACATTCTAGATTAAATAATTGAAATTTTAACTTTTTATTTCTCTAAAGACATTTACACAATAATATATCATAACTGAATGTGACCAGACGAACAAGGAACGAGAGATCAGATTTACTTTTTTTAGAAATAGCAGTGTGGTATCTCCTATCGTAAATGGCATTACCGGCTCAGGATCTTGCTTGGCTTGCTCATAAGCTTTTCCCCTTTTCTCTGCTATCTCTCCTCAGACTTTATCGTCTCTTCTTTACTCATCTATTTGTTGGACATCTGCAGCTCCATTCTGGAAAGTTCAGGCATATCTCCTACTGGACAGGGCAGTTATATACTTCATTTACAACTAACATCTTTTTAGCTTCTTATTATGTTCAATGGGGACTCAGTCCTCAATTGTGAGCTCCTTTTCTATGTCGGGTTTCTCTGGGGCTTCTGTGTGTTTTCAATTTTTAGATGCTATTTTTAGCTCCTCCTCTTTACACCATTGGTTTTTCAAAGTTCCATACTAACTTCTGCACTTCTATGGGATAGGTCAGAAATTTCTCCCCCTTAATCCCGACTGGTCAGATTTACAAATAAAACATATCATAAAACATAAACTTTCCTTGCAATTTTCTCAAGCTCATTCATCTATTCCGAAAGGAAGAATTTATTCCTTTATTTCACTTGACTCATTGTGCCAATTTTTATAACATCCTTCCCTTTACATTATTCCAGATTAGTTTGAAAGGAAAAGAGGAAGCTCTTAAATTTAAAGTTCAATAAAAATATACATATCTATTTTCTCAGGGTTTGGTTATGTCGTTTTACAATACGACAATCGCAAATGCTGTAATTGAGTGTATGGATAAACATCATATTCCCCTCGATAATATTGTGTTGATTTCAACAGATGGAGCAAAAAGTATGTCTAGAGTAAGAAAACGGTTTGTTGCTATTTTGAAAGAAAGAATGAATCACGAGATACTTGTTTACCATTGCATTATTCACCAAAAAGCGCTTTGTGCAAACGTTACCGTATTAAATTTGTAATGTTATGAAATTAGTGATAACCATCATCAACTCCATTTCAGCTAAAGCTGCTTTTCATCACCAATTCAAAGAATTTTTATTTGAAATAAAGAGTGAGTACGCCGATTTTCTGCTTCATAACAAGGTGTGTTGGTTATCAAGAAGGAATGCTTTAAAACGTTTCGCGTCCCTTTTTCCGGAAATTAAAGCATTTCTCGCTGAGATGGGCGCTTACTATCCAGAACTAACAGACAATCAATGGATCTAAAACTTTTATTTCATGGTAGACGTTACATCTCATTTAAATCAGTTTAATCGTAAACTACAAGGGAAAAGAAACTTAAATTTTTTCGATGTTAGAAGAAGTAATAATATTCGAAAACAAACAATCTATTTTTGCTCAAGATTTTGAAAGGGAAATATTATTTCACTTTCCGAACCTGCTGAAGGATCGCCAAGAAAATAATCCCTCTATTGATGAATATCATTTCAAAAAAATAATTTTAAATATGTGGAAAGCATTTTTTAGCAGATTTCAGGAATTTAAGAACAGAAGAGCAATTTTATCACTTTTTTCAAAAAATTTCTTAATGCTACGATAACCAATGAATTGAAATTTTCTCTTTTTGAAATTGACATTGGTAGCTTCGAAATACACAACTGCTAAAATTAAAAAATAAGGAGGTTCTTCTCACTAAACTCGAACGTCTTTGTGTTGAATTGGAAATATTGGAGAAGAAAAAAATGTCATCTTAGTTCACAACACAAGTGTTCTGCTTTGAATGACCTGGAAAAGGAAAATTTGATCATTTTCAATGCTTGAAATAGTATTCCTGACTCTGAGGATCCACTGAAAAAGCTCGTGTGTTTGCTGTTCTTTCCCTTTTCGGTTCTACATATATATGCGAACACTCTTTTTCAAACATAAACATTATCAAGAGTAAACTGAGAAATCGTCTTATTGATGAGAACTTGGAATCATGCCTAAAATTAAAAACAACAATATACAAACCTGATTTAATAAAACTTTCCAAGGAGATTCAAGCACATTTTTCGCATTAATAAATATTTATTAAGTATGAAATTTAGTTTTATTTAGTGTACTACTTATTTAGTGTAATAAAATATTGCTAAATAAGCAGATTTGGTTTCCATTTTTTTAAAAAATTGTTTTAATGTTCATATTTGGCTCTTTGGCTAATAAGTTAGCCAACTGGTCTACACCTAAATTACATCATTGACTTTCTTTTATAGACATTTGAATTTCTATTCAGTAAATCAATTTTTCCTAAATTCGTTTGTTGAAAAAGATTACTAGCATATAAATTCCTTTCATAAATTATCTGGATGTCTTCATAATAAATATTTAGCCTGTATGTTTCTTATAAACAGAATATAAAGTTCAGATAAAATACCGAAAAAATTACTGAAACTATTTGCACGGATAGTCGATCATGAACAAAAACCATAACAGGTCACACAATCATGAACAAAAACCATAACTTTCTACTAGTATTTGTTAACCAAGTGACCATGATTGATATATTTCTCATAATCATATACACAGAACCATTGTAATTTGCTCAAAGGGAACAAATTTAATAATGATTGGAAAGGCAAATTCAACGATAAAGTGGTATTTTTGTAATCTTAATGTATCTATGAAATTGATATTGGTAAAGTATATATGCCAGACTATACATATTATTCTATGAGTTTTTAACTTTAAAATTGTATTTGTAAGTCAACTGGAAATTCAAATTATAAGAAATTATTTAAAATAATTAAACTTTATCGCGTTTATATTCGTCTAGTTTTAGAGTTAGTAGTTTCTAGTTTCATTTTGCATTACATGATTTATTGCAAAGATATTCCTTTTAAATCTTTATCATAAAATAAAATAAAATTTAAATTCAGTTTATTTTAGGATTCTATAAGTTTTGCCTTTTTAAATATACACATTGTAATTTTATTATTCTTAAAACTTTTATTCCAGATTGGCTGCCATTAAATGAGAAGCTTTCTTCTGCCGCTGACGAAAAGAAGTTACAGCAATAATTTTAAATACTTACATTCAATAAAATACAACGATCCAATGAATTTAACAAAATCATTCTTCTTGCAATTGAAAAAAAAGTTATAACAATTTTTTTTAAACTTTAAGTAAATGCCATTTGAATTATTTTGAGAAACTCTCTAATTTATTCCTAAAACTTGCTAACGAAAGTACTGATAAAAGATGTTGTCGTCACAGTTTTCTTAATTTTCAGCTTTGAATAATTGGGATGAGAATTTAACTTTATTTTGAAAAATGAGAAAAGCAGGCTTCAGAATAAACTTGACGTTAATTACAAGGAGTTTCTGTAAACGATTAAGTAATTCTTTTTATACTTTAGACACTTTAAATCTTCATTTCATTTAATTTCAATTATCAAATACTCGCTATTACACTTTGAGCTTTCAAAAACTTGCTATTTTATGAAGAAAGATAACTGCAACATTTAGATATTAAATAGTAAATAGTTTTGTGAAATGTTTTACCTATTTAAAATGAATTATAAAACATAATTATGAAAATTCTTTTGTTAAAAACAATTAAAGATATTGTAAAATAAAATACAATTAGGCTTTAAAACTAATCATCTATCCTGATTTTAATTTAAAAATAATTTAAAACATTTAAATAATAAGCTATTTTATTAAAGTTTTCAGGTATAAAGATATTCTAAACATAGTTTTCCAGTTTTTTTTCAATTTCCTTGATTTCTCTAATCGAAAGTATGATATACAGGTTAATAAATATTCACTTAATTACTTTTATAATTATCTGAGATTTTTATTAAATTTAATAGTTTCTAGAAAACTTTAAATTTAAATTTAAAAACGAAGATAATTTAAACATAAGATTTACATAACTTTTCTCACAAAATGTAATCCATATATACATATATATATATATATATATATATATATATATATATATATATATATATATATATATATATATATATATATATATATATATATATATATATATACATATATATATATATATATATATATATATATATATATATATATTATATATATATATATATATATATATATATATATATATATATATATATATATATATATATATATATATATATATATATATATATATATATATATATATATATATATATATATATATATATAT